>CM044111.1:4915163-5137663 GCA_024174645.1 Lemna minuta | reverse complement strand
ATGATTGAATAGCACATGCAGAATAAATGGGAAAAGTTAAAATTAGATATGATGAAGCGACCAATGTATTAACACGAGATAAAGTCATGACATAATACTCTTGACATTATAGTTGAGAATTAATGAAACAAAGAAGAGATAGAGTACTCACAGCTGGGGGTGGTAAGTTTCAGAGTACGGAAACAGATGTCGTACAGAGCCTCGTTATCAAGAACCATGCACTCATCTGCATTTTCAACGAGCTGATGAACAGAAAGTGTGGCATTATAGGGTTCCACCACTGTATCAGAGACCTTGGGAGATGGAAAGACAGAGAACGTGAGCATCATCCGATCTGGGTATTCTTCTCTGATTTTAGAAATGAGAAGGGTTCCCATGCCAGAGCCTGTTCCTCCACCAAGAGAGTGGCAAACCTGGAAACCTGATCATCAAGGGATTTTTCTAAGAAAAACATAGTTTTGATCATCAAGTGAACACAAATTACACATACCTTGAAGGCAATCACAATTTTCCGCTTCCTTTCTCACAACATCAAGAACAGCATCAATGAGGTCTGCACCCTCAGTGTAATGCCCCTTTGCCCAGTTGTTTCCAGCACCAGACTGACCGAAGACAAAGTTATCCGGGCGAAATATCTTTCCATAGGGACCTGTTCTAACCGCATCCATGGTACCTGGCTCCAGATCCATAAGAACAGCCCTAGGAACATATCTTCCGCATGATGCTTCGTTGTAGTAGACATTGACTCTTTCAAGTTGCTCCTTGGCGTCTCCACTGTATGTTCCAGACGAATCGATGCCATGTTCATCGCATACTACTTCCCAGAACTTAGATCCGATCTGGTTGCCACATTGACCACCCTGGATGTGGAGTATTTCCCTCATTTTAATCTGTTAAAAGGAGAAACATTAAGAACCGTATAACTTCCTTTAACAGAATCCGCATAATCCTTAGGTTCCCTCGAAGAAAGTGACCCAAATTAATTTTTCGAGGAAGGACTAATTGGGACCACTGAAAGCCCGGTACCAATATAAAATTTAAGAACATTTTAGACGAGATCTATAGACACTTTTCATAGAAAATTTATGCTACACAAAAATATATACGCAGCAATCTGAATAAACAGCAATTCGGTCGAAAGAATAAGTTTACGACTATAAAGAACTTTGAGAAAAGGAAAACAAGGGATCAAAGACAAAAATCATGTATATAAAGTATACAATGTATAACATTATAAACAAAATAACTAATCGGCGTTTTGGGCGGATGATTAAATTCATGCATATACGGAATAAAGGGAGGAATCAGATCTAACATGCAACCCGAAGGATACAGAAAATGCAGAATCAAGATCTATAATACTCCCATAATTTGGAGATATTACCCATGAATTTAGCTACTCTACAAGAATTGCAGGAGAAACAAAAATTTAAATTCATGGAGCCTCACCGGCGAGATCTTCGGCTGAACAAACGAGATCTGATGGGATCCCGGTACAGCTGTGGAGATCCCGGTGAGTGTGAAGTGGAGAAATGTCTGGTTTAAATACTGTGTCAGAGATGGGAGAAGAAGAGACTGTTATAAGATCTGACGGTTGACATCCTTTTCCCCAGTAAAATTCGATCGGACGGTTACAATTGGTGGATTCTTGCGCCGCAAAATATTTTAGAACTAATGAATCATTAATTAAATACCCTGGAAGTTGATCTGAACCTAAAAAAAGTGCAGATAATTTGGGTAAATATTATTCAAATGAAGAATATTTCCGTCGTTATCTATGAAAAAGTACGGTGACGTCCGACTGGAGGGACGGCTCGTCTGTCACCTGCAGGGATACCACGTGAAACAATTCGTCCTTTTGCTTTGATTCGATGTTCACGAAATGCGGTGCGCTTCCAGTGAGACTCAGGTTTCTTACTCGAATCGTAGGTTCACGTGTTACGCACTTTGTAACACTCTTCGGATGGTAAATCCGTCCTTTTCTCTTTGGCTTTAACTTTCGAATTTATGCACGGTTTAACTGCTTCAACGGGAAGCTCGTTGTGGCCCAGTAAGAGGCCAGATTGGAAGCCCGTCGCCCAATATGAGGCATGAGAAGCCTATGATCATTAAGCCACTGATAAAGTATATAATCCTAGGTATCCTTTTGCCTCTCTTTTACTTAAACTTTATCTCTTTTGAAATAGATCGATGAATGCATTAATTAATTTGATTAATTTCAAGCCTCTTAATATTATCTGTAGTGCAGTCTTTGCGTGACAATATTGGAGTATTTTTTTATTATTATTTTTTTGAATTTTTTGATGCCCTTGTCTAGAAGAAATTTTGATAAAAAATATAATATCCACATGATGGGCATCTAGTGTACAAACAAATTCTTATTCATATATTGAATGAATGTAAAGCGCTTGCTCTTACCATGCTTTTATCTAGTGTAGACATCACCTTGTACTTATAGGAATCAGTCCATTGATCATCTACAAGTCTTTGTATGATGTATCATCGAGAACTACATATCGACAAAGTAGTTTTTTTCAATTAATTTATTCATATTTTTTACTTTAGATGCTTGAAAACAAATTAAGATGACAATACAATAATAAAATAGGTATGAAAACTCTATTTAAGTTTATAAATAACATGTTGAATTAGGTAGACCTAGGTATTTTTCCCTTATAACATACATAGAAGGTTTCTCCTTAAAGACATGGTTATTTGGGTCATTATATAGAAAAAGGGTTGGAAACATCCAACTTACTGATGATCCACTCTTGATTAACTACAATAGACAAAAGAATATAAATAGATTTCATGCGGACAACCCCAGAGCAGGTCTCAATATTGTCATCGCCATGAGCTTGAGTGAATTCTCTAACCACCAACCAAGTCTTGTGTTGATCCAAAATGCCAAAAAAATTATATTTATTTGGGTGAAAACTCAACAACAAACCAATACATTGCCATTGACAGGGGGTAATACTAAGGCCCCATGTACCACAATGAATCAAGGCATGATACTCTAGGTCCATAGCCGCTTTTCCGTTCAGGTGCTAGAAGAGCTTTATGATATGACATGGTCAACAACTCGAAGGACACAAAAAAGGCAAAGGTACAATAGGTAGGACAAGACAATCATAGGAGACAAATAAAGAGAATGAGAAGTTGGAGATCATTTGGAGGTGGGTCATTGGGTGGAATAGTAGTAGAAGATGTCACATCAAAGACCAATGGAGAGGAGATATGTTAGGATCTATAGTTAATAAGCCTTTGAAAACTTTGATGAAAACATCCAAAGCAGCCGAAGACATTGGATTAAACATTTAATGCAACCAAGAACTAAGAATAAATGATTCTATCATCTAGTATAAATTAAAATCATACTTAGATAAATCATTTGAAGGAGCTCTTGATGCTATGCAAGTGTCAAACCTCTAGCAGTATCCACAACATCACCAAATGATTAGATCTTCTCTTGAATGTTCTTCAAAATGAGAAAAAGAGAAGAGAAGGGAGAGTTTTAACGAGGTTCGCATGGGTACCTCTTTGTGCTGTCACTCTCCCCTTAGTCATGAACTTTCATGTTATGAAGTTTTAAAAAAATATCTCAAAATTATGTTTATATACACTAAAGTCCATTAACATTATGCATGTGACCCATATATCTTTAGGTTCATATATCTCTCTAGTTAACAACTCCATGAACCCAATAACACTTATTCGTCCAACTTATTAATAACTATATCAATGTATTGATTAATTGATTAAGGATTAACTTAACCCAATCAACAAGTTGACTTTCCAACTAGGTGGATGCCAAGCGACACAACATGCTCTAAGAGATATGAAGTATATTAGAACTCTCTCGTGAAACCTTGTCATAATTGGTTACTGTGTGTTTACAAGCCTATTTTCATCCAAGGGATATTCATGAATGACTTGGGTGTAGTTAAATATCAAGCCATAATTTAGTCACTTAAATTAATACTAATGTGATGAGGAAATCATACAGAACAATTTTTTTGATATTTCCACTATCTTGGCCAAAGATTTAGCCGCATCACATTCTTTGAGTCAATCTCCTCTAATATTAAGGACAAAAAATCTCATATTGACCACAAAATCACCTTTGAGGAATTCATCTCATATCCAACGAATGATGTTTTGAACATTACGCAGCTAAGGATTTATAAGTCATATTCAAAACATGATCATTCATCTTGAAGATGTCTTTGATGTCTCAAGTCTTAGGATCACTTTCACAACCATGACATCAATCATCCTGACTTATGATTAGATTTAATCGTTGAGGGATTCATACAGATTAATTGAGTGAACTCTTTCTCAAAATGACCTTCACTATCTATCATTGATGAATTCATCTTGATGATAATAAAATCAACAATATTCATCATATGAGTAATATCAAAACAATACTATTTTTACATTATGAGGTCAATCAAAACATTGAATACAATGAAATAGATTGAATCGGATATTCAAAACACCAAGACACCAAGAACAGATGATCCTATCATGTAGTATGTATAAGAAGACATACTTATAGGGTTTCCTTGAAAGAGTTCTTGAAGCTATTCAAGTGTCTAGACTCTAGCGGTATCCACACGGTCTCCGGATGTTAGATATCCTCTTCAAAGCTCTTCACCAAGAGAGAAAGAGAAGAAAAGAGAGAATTCTCACAAGGCTTGCATGAGCACCTTCAATTGTGGTCGTTCTCCCCCTATTAATAGACATTTGGTATATGGATTTTTCATAAAACCCTCATAATTATGTCCATATTCATTAACATCCATAGACCTTATGTGTGTGACACTCTAAGTCCATACATCTCACTAGTTAATAACTCTATCGACCAAATAACACCTTATTGGTCAACCTTAATTAATTATCCACATCAACATATAGATTAATTAATCAATGATTGATTTAACCCAATCGATAGGTAGAGTTTTCAGCCTATTGGCTGCCAAGCTACATCACGTATTCTAGGAGATATGGAGTATGTAAGAACTCACTTATGGAACCTTTCCATCAAGAATTACCATGTATATATAATCTTTCATCCGCACGAGACTCATAAATAACTCAGGGTATGGTCAACTGTCAAACCCTAATAAGTCACTCGAGTTAGTATTGATGCATGTAAGAAATCATGGGGAACTCCTTCTATGATATTTCTACTACGTTGGCGAAGGATTTCATCCCATCTCATTCCTTGAGTCAATATCCTCAGATAGCAAGGGCAGATGATCCCATCTTGATCACACAATCATCTTCGTGGACTTCATGTCGTATCCAATATATGACCTTTTAGATATCTCGTGGCTAGGGATTCGTAAGTCATAATCAAAACACAATCATCCATCCACAAGATGTCTTTGGTGTCTCAAGTCAAAAGACCACATGCACAACCATGACATGAATAAACCTGATTGATAGTTAGGTATAATTATCATTCTGGGTATTCATACAGATCAATTCAATGAACTCTTTCTCCAAAGTGCACCCATTATCTATCCTTAGTGTCTCCACACCGATGGCTACATGATCAATCATACTCATCATATGAGTTTGATTAGATAGTGTTATTCTTTTCGCATAAGTCGATATCCTTCTCGAATATCCCATTAATAGGAATATTTAGAACATATGTTTAGAGACTAGTGATCACTATATTATGATCTCATCATAATTCACTTAGTCATTGCATATGATGATGGACTTCATTGCAAACATCACATACGAATGAAAATGAATGAATGAATTTTCAATGAACATAAATGAGATACATGGAAGTGTGATCATCTCATAGCCATATAATATCCATCAACTATTCTTTCTAAATATTTTGATGTCTGATAACATGCTAATTAGACATGATAATACATGATTATTGATGCATATTAAGGCATAAATGATTTTATTCCTACGCATGTTATCATATTTATGAGTATTTATCTATCATTCTATGAAAAAGTCATTATAATCTCAAAATACTTTAATTAGAGTTAATTATGATGAGTTAAAGATAAATAATTTCATAACCCATCTTTTAACTTGATATTATAAGTATTTTTAAAGTTAAATAATGAGAGTAATCATTTGTATAAACATATACTTAAATTTCTTAAAGTTAAAATCTTAAAGAAGTAAACGTATTTTTGAAAAATAAATTAAAACTCTTGTTATTTATTAATTTTGACTTTTTAGAATGATAGATAATTAAACTTCTGATCAAATGAAAGAAATTTTGATTAAATTTGGAGTTATATTTTGAAAGTTATGAATTTTCTAATTTTTAGGGATTTTTTCTAGAATTTTTTTGAATTTTTCTGAATTTTTAATGAATTTCTAAGAATTTTCTAGAATTAAAAATCAATTTTTCTAATTAAATATGGAATTTTCAGAATATTTAAAGTGCGCAGGTGACGTGGCACAATCAAAGCCGTCCGATCGACCGCGATCAACGATCGCGATGAGGAGGCGACGTGGCGACGTGTGGGACGTTCGATTGCGCGTGCGATATCGGCCGTTGATCTTCACTTAAAGCAGATGGACACACGTGGCTTAAATTGGGGTTCACTGGATCGATTTGAATCTCGATCGTGGATCGCAAGAGTTATAACGGTCGAGATTAAATCGCGATGAAACGCATCGCATGCGTCAGATCGCGATCCATCGGCGACGGTTTCAAGGCGCTTTTATAACGCGCGTCGACATGGCTTCATCTCGAGCGTCCATCCGTGATAGAGCGGCTGCGACTTAACGGTAACGGTTCGCGATGGACCGTTTCATCAGAGCAGTTGATCAATTTGATCAGACGGTTAAGCCATAAAATCCCTATAAATTGTGATGTTCTTCCGATTTGTAAAGCATTTGAGAGAAATTCAATCTAATTGAATTGTTTAGGCACCAAATCTCTTGAATCTCTTGATCCTAATCGCTTCTAGACTCAATTCCGCGTCCCCGAGTTTTTAGATCAAGATTTGGGCGAAAGACGAGGAAGAAATCGACGCTTGAACTCCATGAATCGTGATTTTCGGATTTTGATGGAAAGCCTTGATTTCGGAGATTAATTGGGTTAATCCAATCGCAATTGTGGGTTAGTGGAAGAGGTTTTGCCTAATCTATCATCTATTAGTGTTTAATTTCTGTTTAGATTAGTAAGTTTTAAGTTAATTTCATTTTATTTTTGTTAATTTCGTTCTTCCGATTTTTTAAAATCACCGCTCACTTCGATCTTCAATTACTCCGCGAAATCAAAGTCAAATTCGATGATTTTTGATTCCATGGAATCATCTTGAAGTTGTCTTTCATAATCTACCATTTTCTTTAATTTCTATCATCGATTCATCGTCTGATTCGATCAAATTTGAAGAGATCATCAGAAATTTCCCTAATTCCCTGCGGATTCGACCCATAATTACCATTATACCCCTCAATTCCAGATATTTTCATCAAATTGGTAAGTTTGGAATTATTTTTGACACTAATTGGTGTGTAATTGACGACCATATCAATCAGATATTTATGAAATCTTGGGTACAAGAGTGCGTATCTTATACAAGAACAAGACAATGGCAAGTTTGAGATCATCTAGAGGTGGGTCTTGACATCTCATGTTTGTTCTCCTTTCAAAAACAAATGTCCACACATAAAAAATAAGCTCAAACTCAATTTTAACTTATATTCAATTAAGTTTAATTTAACTTAGAGGTGAGAAAGGGTCAAATCCATAGAGAGATACGGTGTGCTCTTGAGATGTTTTAGAATTCTATTAAATTAAGCAATGAATTGGGATGAGATATTAATAGAAGTTTTAGATTTAGAAAGAAGGCTCAACGATCTATATAAATAATCAAAAATCATGTAAATCAGCTCTAAGTCCATGGAGAAATGAAAGAGTGAAGTTAGAGAGAGAAAATTGGTTATAATGGGAGAGAAAATGACAAAAATTTATAAAGTTTCATTATTCTAGGCTTAAAAATTAAAATTTAATTCTAAATGATGATTCACTAAGAAAATAAAGCATAAATTAACCAAAACCATGCATGAAATGATAAAGTTAATCACTTGATCAAAATTTCTTCATTCCAAGATTTAGAGAAAGAATTTTAGAGTTCAAGATGCTATTTATCTCCATTCTCTTGACAAAATCTTGATTTCAAAGGCTCTAAGGATGCATAAATGAGTCTACATCACAATTAGATTGAGAGATTCAAGGAAATTTTCCAAAAAGGTTCGATCAATAAATTTTGTTAATAACATATCTTTCATCAAAGAGAAAGAATTTAAACAATTTTCAATGTGGGCATGATCATAAGATATTCTCCTCAATGAGATCAATGACTGTAATAGAATTTAAAGAGGAAATTTTTTATAGTTATGTCATGGCCGTTCGATAAAAAATGGAGTGCCCAAATGAAGTAGTGTCATAGTGTGAAGATGGATCGCTATTTGATTTTATCCACCAAATCTTGATCAAGCGCCTTAGATTACGCCACACATTACACAAGAGTCCATTAGGCGCATTGAATCTTGGCCACTATAACTCCTTAAATCGACGGTCCACATTCATTGTGTTTTATAAAAGTGACTCATCGTTGACTAAGATTGTGTCACGTCAAAAACATGGAATATTTATTTGAAATTACGTAATTATTAATACATTTTAAGGCATCAGTATACCATTCTTATCCATGCTATCATACTTTGAGTGCATATCTATCACTCTATTCAATTTCTATGAAAAATCGTACAATATATTATTTTAAGGACTAATCAAATATAAATAAAGAGTTTAATTTTAAATAGATTAGTCTAATTCTAATTGATTTTTTTTTTTTGAGTTTCAAATGTTAAATAATAATAGAAAAATATTTTTATGTATACTAAAAAATTATTTAGCTCTATTTTTAAAGTAAGTTGAGTATAATTTTAGAGTTAAATATTTATTCTCTTGTTATTTCTTAAAAATTAAATTGCATAGAATGATAGATTTTCTGAATGTATGATAAAAAATGGATTAAAAATGAGTTTTCTAATTTTTAAGAATTTTTTAATTTTTATTTTGAGCTTTAGTGAATTTATTTTAATTCAAATCATTTAAAATATTATCTTTTAGTGCGTTAACATGGCTTGTATGCTTGTGTGGCAATATGTAGCAAGGCTTGAGGGTGCCACGTGTCACACATGTGGCATACATGTGGTGCCGTATCAAGGGAGTGTTATTTGTGGGCCAATTAATTTAAATGATTATTACCTTATTTATATCCCTTAAATCTCTTTAATATTTTGGATGTGGGACTAAAATGCTTTTATGCATGTGACGTTGCAACATCAAGAGCGTCTGATTAGCACAAAGAAGGAGATCTAATCTAAGCCCTTAATAATCAGTTAAGGATAAGAGGTACGTGGCGGTTTTTCATTGGGCGTCAATGAATCTAAGTTGTCCATCGGGGGAGTTATAAATGTCAAGATTTAATGTACCCAATAGACTTCTAAGACATATGTGGCACTATCTAAGGTATCAAACGAAGATACGACAAAGGAAATTCATAAGTGATTCATCTTCATGTTCCTAGGTGGTGAAATCTTGGTTCTCCATCTCAAATTCAATGTCCATGAATTAAAAACATCAATTATAATCCCTCAAATGAATATGAACTATTGATTGCATCAAAACAAGCAATCCAACGGATATGGCCAATTTGAACTCTATTTAGACTCTCTCTCTCTCTCTCTCGACAATGTAGGCATTCTTAGATTTTTCTAACCAATTGGATCTTTTGAATAGCTTGGTGATGAAACGAATTCATGCTATCATTGAAAAACATACATACACGTGTCAAATTTTTTTATTCTAAACTCACTAATGTGAGGATTTAATCATGAATTGATTAGCATAATAGTGAATAAAGGTCAAATCCACAGAGAATTATGATATTTTTCAAGATGTATTAAAATTTTGATCAAATTAGACAATGAATTGAGGTTAAAAATTAGGAAAATTTATTTTTTGGAAAGAAGAGTCCAAGATGAGTCCATGGAATAAAAAATTAATCAACTTGGATAATGAAGTATTCAAAGAGAAATCAAGAAGCGAAATCAAGAAAGAAAATTAGGTCACGAAGAGAGAGAAATTAACTAAAATTCATAAAATTAAACTAATCTATGCATCAAAATTAAAATCTAATTTTAGGATAAAATATTAGTAAGAAAAAATAATATAACCCAAAATCACACTTGAAATGATCCAACTAATCCTCGGATCAAGACTTTTCATTCTACGTTTCGAAAAACAAAAATTCGGAGTTCATGTGGCAAAATTCGTCCTTCTCCCTCTACGAAAATCTTGATTTTAAGCACTCCTCAGATGTGGAAATGAGTCTAGAAGAGGAAGGAAGCAAGAGATTTAAGTATTGAGATCTTAAAAAGATTTGATTGATCGAAACATCCAAGAATGCTTTACACTGTTGAAGAGAGAATTTATAACATTTTGAAATTGGTCATGACTCTAGTATCTTATCCTTGATGAGATCAACGCTCGCAATGGAATATGAAGAGGCGAATAGTTATAGTTAAAACACATTGTCGGACCTTCATCGAAGTATCGGGATCGCGCCACATAATCGCGTGAAGAAAGAACATTGTCAAATCTTGTTCATTTGATCATGATTCGATGCTTTAGATCTCATAATGGCTCTTCAAATCTTGGTCATTATAACTCTTCAAATGAATGGCTGATAACATGCATATTTAACTTATTTTCTTATCTTATTTAACTAATATTCATGCTTATTTTAATTTAATTATGATCCATGTTATCATAGTTTTATGAACTTTTCTCCATTGGTATGTCATTTTACTAAAGTCCATATTTATGCATTATTTAGGGATTAATTATGTGTTTTATTGATGATTGATCTTTTCCAAGGTTAAATGATTAGAAATTAATCACTTTCCTTAAGGTTATTTTGCAAGGTTATTTTTGCAAGTCCATATTTATGCATTATTTAGGGTTAATTATGTGTTTTATTGATGATTGATCTTTTGCAAGGTTATTTTGACTTTAGTAGATGATTAAAAGAATTAATTTCAAGAAGAGAATGATGGGATGATATAAAATAGAATTCTTAAGGGATTATTTAAGTTTATTTTGAATTCACCCTATTTTCTTCTTTGAATTTATATTTTTAGGTGGCATGATATTAAAGATGAAGAAATTTTTGATCCAATGGAGAAAATTTGAGTAAAAAAAAGAGTTATATAAAGAAAGATATGAATTTTTGAATATTATCGAATTTTTTAGATTTTATTTTGACATTTCAGGAATTTTTTCGGATTTATTCGATTTAAAAATAGCAAAAAGGGTTGATTTTATCGCGCGGGACTCACGGAGCTCATGTGGCGCAGGGCGGACAGATGGCAAAGCCACGTGAGGCCACTTGGATGCCTACGTGGTCACCTTCGTGGCGTGACGGTAATTGGGTTGGCAGATGATGGGCCCACGGGTTAGTGGGCCTAGGTTAGAAAGGGGGGTCGTACTTGGCCCAATGGGCGACACACCCCTTAAAACCGTTTCCCGTTATATACCCATCAATTTCCTTTATTTTTCTCTTTGTGGGACTATGTTCCCTTTATTTCTTAACTTACAGGACACGTGACAAAATAAGGTGAGTCGGATCCGATCGTGATGATCAACCCGCATCAATCTCGTGGATGCTGATCCACTGGATCAGGATCGACGCATGTGACGATTTAGCAGCCGTCAATTTCACTTATGAAATCGGACGATTGTGATTAATCGCGCATTCGGCTCATCGTGGGGGACACGTGGACACATTAAGACGCTTAAATGAAGATCAGACGGGTGAAAAATAGGAGATGTGGGATTGTGGCCCATCAAAATTGTGCGATCTCAGCCGTTGAATCATGCTACAACGAATCCGACGGCCTGTGATTTTCGCGCGATTTTTCCTATAAAAACGGATGTTCTTCCTTTCTAAACCAACTTTCAATTGAATCTTGAAGAGATTAAGCAATTTTGGAGCAAATTCATCAGTTCTTCGTGATCCCCCTGCATTCTAGACTCAATTGCGATCATATTGAAGCAAGAATGATCATGAATCATTGCAAGAATCGATCGAAATCTCCCCTTAAACGTCGAACGCACGCCGAAGAAGAAACCGAGCAAATACACTTCAATCGACGCGATTTGAAGCCTAATCTTCACGCCAATCTGGTTAGTAATGTGATTTGATTATTTCCCTTGCAATTTATATTGTTTAGATTAGATTTAGGGAGTCAATTTCATTTTAGAAATCGAATTGTTCTTCATTTCGCCCAAATTTGGTGTGAATTTTTGTTGATTTTGAAACAAGGATTTCTCCTTAATCTTAACTCCAAATCGTTTGATTTTGGTTCATTGGATTCCTTTTTTCATCAGCTTTTTGTGAATATCTGATTCCTAAAATTTCATGACCATTTGACCTTTCAATTTAATGTTTGACCATCGATTGTTCATTTTTAATCTGAATTTGGGCATTGACTTGCGGGGTAATTACTCTTAAAATACAAGCTAAAATTTGACAATTTCGGTCTCTTTGGAATCCTTCAGTTGTTAAGTTTCTATTCATATGTGAATTTCTTGATTTGGATATCATTTAATTAGTCAATTTGATGATTTAAACTGAAGTGTTCATTTCGACATTTTTCAGATCTTTGATTTTCAAGAAATCATAAGAAATCTAATTCTTCTCGAAAAATCACGAATTATACATCAAAATTTTTTAGTTTCTCTCTAGTTTCTTGATATATAATTTTCGTAATATTTTACTCTCTTTTTCTTTTCTGATTTTACATATGGTCAACGTCTGGTCAAAGTCAATGCTTTGAACTTGAATTTTGACTTTTCTTCGTTAAATCATTTTCTAAATTCTTAAAAGATTTTCTCTTATATATTTATATCATTTCCATTAATTATATATCACTTTCATTTCTTAAAATTCTCTATTCAAACCTAAGTTTGACAAAGTCAACCCTTCGATCAAAGTCAACCGTGTTCTCTATGGATCGACCTGATCTTTACATATACTTGATTTCATACTTTTTGTTATTGTGAGTTCGGAGTTATTAATTTTTTTTTACCGACGTTTTCTGTATTTTCAACAACCACATAAATTGTAACGTCAATGGCCAAGGTTTATCCATTTAATAAAACTAAATTGCCGCCTTGTGAGATGTTGCCATTTACCACCTTCAGTTAGGTGAAAGTAAAGGGCTCCGATTGAATGTCCTTTCCTTTTTATCGATTAGACATTCCTACGTACACCATGCCACATATATACACTAAATGAAAAATTTAGTCCCACATTGCAAAAATCAATGTTAAATGATAGGTATAAAAGGGGATGGCTTCTAATTGGCTCGCTCATGCCTTTATCGGGGTGCTTAACCACTAACTGTATGCTAATGATGCTCACATGCATGTCCACATGGCACATACACACGTCACCATGTGGTGAAATCTAAACGTGCTCGCCACGTCAGCTATCACATTAGCACACGTTTAAAATTGATTTTTTTAATATTTTTAATTAAAATAAATTCAAAATAAATTCATAAATTTTAGAAAAATTGTAGAAAAATCCCTAAAATTTAGAAAATTCATGACTTTCAAAATAGAAATTTTTAATACATTTTTATTAAATATTGAATAATATATTATTATATAAATTTTAATTTAAGAAATAGCAAGAGAATAAAATTTTAACTAAAAATATACTCTTCTTTGAAAAACAAACTTAGAAAAATAGATGAATGTGTATGAAAAAAATTTCTCCAATTATTTGCATTTAAAACTCAAGGAAAAATCTTAAAAATAAATGGGAATAATCTATTGAAAATTAAATTTTAATTTATACATGATTATGTCTTAAAATCATACATTTTGAGATTTTTTATGTAGATTGCATAGAATGATAAAGATGCACTCAAAGTATAACAACATGCATAAGAATAGAATGTTTAATGCCTTAATTTGCATTAATAATAATGTAATTACAAGTATAAATTGCATGTTATCACTTGGTCCTTGGATCTCTTGCTTAAATCATGTTCTAGACTCATTTTAGTATCTAAGAAGTGTCTGAAGTTTAAATTTTTTCGAGAGAATGGGGAGAAATCGTTGCTTGAACTTTGGAGTTACATTCTTAAAATTTCAAATGAAAAGCCTTGATGCAACCATTAATTGGGTCATTCGAGCATGCTTTTGGGGGTTAGATTTTGGGTTTTCTTTATAATTTATCATCATTTAGCATTAAATTTTGATTTCAAAACTTAGATTAATCTTTAATAATAACTATCCCAATAAGGCCTTAATGATGATGTTACTTCCCTAATGTGATGCCACGTGTGCCTCTTGCATGTCGCACGTCACTCATATGTGTCATTACGTGTCCCCACATATGCACATGTGCCATGTCAGCTTTACCACATTAGCACATAGTTAAAACCCTATTTTTGGAGATTTTTAAAATAAATAATTTCATTAAAATTCAAAGAATTATTTAAAAAATTAAAAATTTTCATTGAAGAAATTTATCTTTCAAAATAGAACTCAATTTTAATAAAAAAATTGTTTGATCAGAAATTAAATAAACTATCATTTAAGAAATAATGAGAGAATGAAATATTTAAGTCCAACATACACTAAATTCTTTTTAAAAGTAAAAATATATAATTTCAATTTTTATGTTTAGAAATATTTTTTACCTATTATTTTCATGTAAATCTCAAAGTCCCACATGAAATGAGGCTAGTCAAAGATAATTTTAAAGTTTGAAATTCAAACCATGATTTGTGCACAGTTAGACTTTTGATATTTTTTATATAATTTGCATTGAATGATGAATATCTACTCAAAAATATGACAATATGCATAAGCAATGTGTGAGATTTGCATTAAAATGCACAAATAATCATGCAATTTCAAGTAAATAAATCATGTTATCAAGTCATTGGGTGGAATAGTAGTATAAGATTTCATAATAGAGACCGACAGAGATGACGTAACTGATAACTGACGTGTCGTTTTCGTGCGTCGTTAAATCACAAAGACGATGGTCAAACAAAATATATAAAACCGAACTCACAAAGATAAGATATAAAAATCAAGTATTGTGTAAGTATCGGGTCGATCCACAAAGATCAGGGTTGACTTTAATCGCAGAGTTGACTTGGTCAAAATTAGGTTTAAAAGGAGTTTTAAATAAGAGAAAATAACATGTAAGGAATGTAAATGATATAAATAAGCTAAATAAGAAGTTTTAAGAATAGAAATCTCCGATTTGATAGAGAAAAGTCAAAAGTCAAAGTCAAAGCGTTTACTTTGACCAACAGTAGGTGTTCTGCAAAAATCAGAGAATCAAATAGGATCAGAAGATTACGAAAATTACATATTTGGAAACTAGAGAGAAAATGGAATTTATTGGTATATAATTCGTGATTTTTGGATAACAATTGGATTTACTATTAATTATTGAAAATCATGTATCAGAAAATCCCCGAAATGAACACCTCAGAGGAAATCTTCAAATTGACTAGTCAAATAAAATTTAAATCTTGAAATTTATATGTCAATGGAAAGATAAGAACCATAAGAATCTAAAGAGACCAAAATGATCGAATTCTGATTTGTAAATTGAAAGTAATTGACCCCAAAAGTCAACATTTGACTTCTGATGAAGGATGAACAGTCATCGGTAAAACGTCAAATTGAAGGGTCAAATAATCTCGGAATTCGATGAATTTGATATCCACGGAAAGCTTACGAAAAGAGGAATCCAATGAAACCAAAATCAAGTGATTTGGAATTATAATCAAAGAGATATACTATTTTCAAAATCAGCAATTTTTCGCACTAAAAATTAGGAAAAATGAAGAACACTATGAACTACTTTGCGAAATTAAAGATCTAAACCTAATAAAAATACAAATTACCTCTTGATAATCGATCGAACCTCACTACTAACCCGATTTCCGCAAGAATGGGGCCTCAATTCTTATGGATTGAAGCGAATTTGCTCCTATTCTTCCTCGTGGACGTTCGGAATTCAAGGGGAAAATTCGATGAAATCAAGAGATGAATACGTGATTATCATGCTTCAATGGATGCGTCTCTACACACTTGGAAGCAGAGGATCACGAGAACTTAAGACCTTCCTTGAAACTCGATTAATTTCCTCACGAGTCGATCAAAAGTTGATGAACAAAGAAGGGAAATACATGCTTTTAAAGAGGGAAATTAGCCCGAATTCGTGGGTCATTGGAGCGGTCGTGAGGTGATTTGCAGGGTTCGTGGGAGCGGTTCTTTGGGGCGAGATCGTAGCTTCGGAATTGGCCACGAACTGGCCATGATTTTGCTTCATTCTAGCCATGATTATCGCCGCACTCGACCACGATCGACAACGATCGGACCACGATCGGGCGTCGATCGTGCCTAGATCCTCAAGAAGATGCCGATCGATGATCGTGGAATCGATTCCACGACGAATGGTGTGCGATCGCGGCTGATCGCGCCACGATCGCGGCTAGATCGGACCTGCGATCGTGGAGTTCTTCCACGACTCGCCGTAGCCGTCCGATGCTCTTTAGGTGAGAGAACGGTCACGATTGCGCGATCTAGTTAAGCTTTTATTGTGAGGCGCGTCCACCGTGAGTCGTCCGATCGGGTGACTATCGTGATGAAGATACGGCGCTCTCGAGCCTCCACGTGGCATCAGGTAAGACAAGACACCTGTCCTCAAAAAATATATTAGTATATTAAATGCAGGTATCAATGACGTGGCCACGTCATCAAATTCGCTTTCAGCGAATCTGGAGCGGCCACGTAGAAAGGCAGAGTTGAAACCGCGTTGCATTTAATGCACGCGGTTTCATTTAATGCAGTACATGCTGTCGCAAATTGCGGCGGTTTCTATTAGTTCAAATTGCGGCGCATTTAATGCGTCGCAAGGAGCTTCTGCCACCGATTTTGTCTTATTAGGCGGGGAAAAAGGTAGTCTTTTTTTTCATTGGTCCACGTAGTCTCGACCGTTGCTCCTGAAAAAGAGAGAATTAAATGTCGTTTTGTCTTATTAGGCGGGAGAAAATCCCTCCTTTTTTTTTCATTGGCCGCCGCTCTTCTTGACTGACACGTCTCGGTTAGAGACGTGTCAGTCAGAACTAAACGCGTGCCCAATCATTGGGCCGACATTCTTCTTGACTAACACGTGTCTTGATTTTCGTCGTTCTGATTGAATCCAACGCCCGCCGTGCGTCCACGTCACCTGCAAAAGGTAAGAACCGTGTGGGAACATAATCCCACACGGAGAAAATAGAGGGACATTTTGCGATTAAATAGGGGAGCTCCCCCTGGATATCATAGCGTTACCCTCCCCCCATGTTACCAGGGCTCCACTATACCCGTGGGCCCTCCACCTACCTGCCTGCCACGTGGCGCCCCACATGGGCGCCCACGTGGACTCGTCTGCGTGGCCTCTTGCCACGCAACAGCGCCACTTGTGCCTCGCACGGGCCGCCGGGGCTCTGCCACGTGGCCTCAGTGCCGCGTCGCACCTCGAGGCGGTCCCGCGCGCCACTTCAGCCGCCGCTCACCACGTCAGCCTGCAAGTTAGTAAATCCCCTTTTTGCGATTTTATTAAATAAAAAATCACTTTAAAAATCAAATAAAAATCAGAAAAAGGCAAAAAACTTCAGAAAATCATATCTTAAAATATACAACTCCTTTTTAATCCAAATTTTCTCCATTAGATCACAAATTCTTTTCTTTTTAATATCATGTCAGTTAAAATATATTTAGAAAGAAGAAATCAAGATGACTTATAATTTACTTAAATCATTTCTTATTAAACATTCTAAATCCTTAATTCATCCTAAAATCATCCTTCCAAACATTTACTAAAGTCAAAACTCATTCCATAACAGAGATTAACTTCTATTAATTTAAACAAAAGATTAATCATCTATTAAGCATGAAATTATCCCTAATTTATGCATAAATATCAACTTTAGTGAAATGACATGCCACTGGAGAAAATTCCTAAAAAGTATGATAACATGCATCATATTCTCATAAAATAAGCATGAATATGAGTTAATTAAGATAAGAATTCAAGTTATAAATGCATGTTATCAATAACATGCAATTTCATGAATTAATATCATGCATTTTATGCATTTCTTCTTTAAAATATAACCATATATCATGTTATCATAATTTAAAATGATTAAATTGATAAATTTCTAATTTTTAAAGGATATTCTTGATTTTTCATAAATTAGTAGCATTTTATGAGCATTTAATGAGATTGATTTGATCAAGAATATAATTTTCTTTTATTATAAAATGAAATTTCTATTTTAAATGCCTTTATTGACATGAGAATATTTTATAAAGTGGATCTTTATCATGAATTTTATTGAATGAATTTATTTGTAAGAGTAAATTAATATTTTTCTAGATTTCTTAGAATTTTTTGGGAATATTTTAAGAAATGAAAATCATTAAAAATCTAAAAGAAAGAAATACAGAAAAAAATAATATATATATATATATATATATATATATAAAGAGAGGAGGGAGACCCCTCCCCTCTCTCTTTATCTCTCTCTCTCTCTCTCTCTCTCTCTCTCTCTCTCTCCTCTGCGCTCTTCCCTTCTCTCCCAGTTTTCTCTCTCCCCCTCTCTCTCGAGATGGAAATTTTTCGTCACGAAGAGAGATGCGAGGAGGAAAATCGTCCTCTTTCTCTCTCCTCACTCTCTCCTTCTCTCTCCCCTTTCTCTCTCGCCCGCACGCCTCTCTCTCCCCCTATCTTCCTCTCTCTCCCGTGATCCCCTTCTCCTCTCTCTCTCTCTCTCCTCCGCTGTCTTTGCTTTCTCTCCTCGCGACAAAAATTGCTTCTATCGCGAGGAGAACTCTTTCCCCTAACTTCCTCTCTCTCTCTCACTCTCTTCTCTCCTTCTCTCCCTCTCGCATGCGTGCGCACATAAGGGAGAGGGGGAGATTTCTTCCCCCCTATTCTCTCTCTCGTGTGACGGAAATCATTTCCATCGCACGCTGACGAGACTAAATCGTATGGTCATTGATTACACAAAACTTAGTGTCAAAATAGAGTCCTAAACTTACCAATTGATGATTAATCAACTTAATTAATTACTATAATGGTAATTAGGGGTCGAATCCACGGAGAATTAGGGAAATTTGAGAGATATCTTTGAAATTCAGTCAAATTGGACGATGAATTGAGATTAGAAATTGAGCGTTTTAGTATATTAAGAAAGACAACACAATTTCGAATCCATGGAATCAAAAATCAGATGATTTGGATAAGAATTTGAAGAGTAATCGAAAGTTTGAAGTTAGATGAAATTTTTGTTTCGAAAAAAACGATTAAAAACAAAAATTTAAACTATAATTAAACTAATCTACGGTGCTAAAAGTAAAATTAACACTAAATGATGAAAGATTAAGATGAAATCACGCAACCTAACCCAAAGTAGCCTTCGAAATGATCCTATTAATCGCAGGATGCAAGGCTTTTCATTCGGAATTGACAAAGACAAAAATTGGAGTTCAAGATGTGATTTCTTCCTCCTCTTTCAATCAAAGTTTGATTTCAAGCATTCAATTGAAGCGGAAAATGAGTCAAGAACAGTCTCGAACAAACGGCACACGAAATGATTCTCTAAACAATGAGAATTTGATGGATAATCGCGAACATGCTCTTCATCGTGAAAATTCATTTTTATAAAAAACAAATTTGATTCTCAGCCATCGGATTAAGGTTCATCGCGATGGACGATCGCGATCGTGCGTCTTTTCTGCGAATCGTCGCAATCATTTCTTGGGCGTTAGATCGACGATGAAGGGTCAGGGCTTTGATCTCGCATTGATGAAGAGGAGAGGCTTCGATTTGATTTGTTCGTTGGATATTAATCCAACGATCGCGATGAAATCCGAGGTCCATCGATCGCGAATGATCTGGACCGTTATAATTCGCGATCGGACGGTGACAATGCGTTCACGTAAAGTCCAATTCGTCACGTGCTTCATTAAATGATCGGGTGGACCTCCGGTCTACACGATCTACGCACGTGATTCATCGCAAATATCATCCAACGCTCCACGATGCGCTACGCGTCCTGCATTCAAATAAAACGATGGGACTTTAGTCCCACACGGGATAAATTGCGTGAAATATTCACTATATATATTATGACGAATAAGAGCATTTAATAATCAAGCTTTCCGATAATCGGAAGACCTATATGTTATGTAATTAAATATATAGTTTAAATATAATATATGCGCCACATCACATCAGCGCCACGCAGGCGCCTGCGTGTTGTTCACGTGGCAGGGCCACGTGTACACTCGCAATAGAACCCCCTTTTTTCACAAATATTAATTTATTTTAAATGATAAAAATCGAAATAAAAATCAAATAAATTCAGAAAAAATTCCATAAAATTCTATAAAATTGTAAAATTTCATAACTTTCAAAATATAACTCCAAATTAATTCAAATTTGTTTTGTTGGATTCAGAATTAAATAATCTATCATTATAGAAGGTCAAATTATTAAAATAATAAGAGAATAAATTTATATTAATTTTATACATTTATGTATTATATAAAATAAATTTATATAAACACATAAATGTAAATAATAGTCTTTTGTCTTATATTTTCATCCTAAGACATGAATATGATCTTAAATATAATTATGATTACAAATTATAATGTTTAATTATGCATGATAACCCATAAATTGATGTATTTTAAGATCATAACATGAATTTGCACAAAATGATAGAAATATGCTTAAAAGATGATAACATGCATATATTTGTAATGATTAATGCATTAATTTGCATTAATAATTATGTAATTACATGCATAAATAGCATGTTATCACACGCCTCCCTCTTTTTCTTCTCCTTTTTCTACTCCCTTCTTTCCTTTTCTCTTTCACTCCCCCTCTCCTCTCTCTTTTGCTCCTCGCAATGGAAATTACTTCCGTCACGAGGCGAACTCACTCTCATCTCTTTCGTCTTCCCCCTCTCCTTTGCTGCTCTTCCTTCTCCCTCTTCTTTCCTCCTTCTTTTCCACCCTCACCATCTCTGTCATCCTCGTCCTTTTCATCCGCGCTTTCCACTTGTTCGTAAGGAGAGAAGAGAGAGAAGAAAGACAAGAGAGGAGAGAGAAGAGAGAGGGGCATTTACTATAATTTTCATGTGTTTTAGAGAAGTTTGACCGGAGTGGTTTTGACTGGACCGCTTTGACCGCCACGATCTGAGGAGAGAGAAAGGCTATCAACTGTCCAAATTTGTTTAAAGTAACAGCTTGATATCCGACGATCCTGATGGAGTTAGGGGCTGCAATTTCGTGGGCATGATTTTCATTTCAAGCTCCATAAATCTGCTGGGGCTGATTTAAGTTCTAAGACAAAAAATAGGGTTATGAATGTTTTGTTGTATGCTTCTAGCATTGACTAGCTAGAAGGAAAGAAAGAAATGATTGATCATTCATCATGTGTTGAACATCATTCTCAGTGAGTTTCTTCCCTCTTTTGTCTATTCCTCATGTTCAATGCAAGACACCAAGTCCGAGCGAAATATATGGCTCTCGAAGGTATGTTTTGATTAGGGAGCATCAATAGATTATGTTTTCATCATGAATCTTTAGATGAGGATCATTTTTCTATCCATTTCTTATATATTCCTCATCTATTTATCCACATTTTGCTCATTTACAAGCTGTAAAAATCACTTTTCCACCATCAATCAAGGCTTTTCAATCTTCGAAATGAGTTTGGAAGCGTTTGATCGGTTCATTTCATTTCCACATACATCTTCCTTTCATCGATCATTTTCACTTTCTAAATCAAAGAATACCAAAAATATATCTTCTCATTTCAATCTTCTAACCTTCCTTTCTGTGGATTCAACCTCGACTAGTCACGGTTCTAATTTAAAATTCAGATTTTGAAGAGTTGAGTATAAATTTGTTTGATACGTAAATTTACGCATTCAACAACTGTATTTTTACGCGTATCAGTAACCATTAGAGCAAAGGAGTCAGTTAGGGACGTATATGGCGGAGAGCCCAATTTAAGCATCAAGGGTGCTAGTGGAGTGAGACACTCCTTAGATAAGAAAAAGGGATTTGGTGTAGTAGAGGGTGTAGTTTTGTGGGAGAAAACTCTAGTGTAAAAGAAGGGAAAAATGTAGGGGTAGGGCACGCCATGGTGGTGAAATGGATGCTTAGAAGGGAGCATCAGATAGTGAGAATTAGAAGGCATCTTCATGAAATGTGACATTAACAGAGGTGACATGCCCATCCTTTATCAACAAAAGAGACATGATAACCCTTAAGCATACAAGAATTACCAATGGATACTCCTTTCAACGTTTGAGGAGAAATTTTGGGGAGAGATATGTTCTTGAAAAAATTTATTACACCCAAAGACACAAGGTGATAAACCAAATTGAGAGGCATGAGGGAAAAGATAATGAAGGGGATTCTCACCAACCAAAGGAGAAGAGGGAAGCGGGATCATTAAGATAAATGATTATAATGATGTCATTAGACCACAAATAACGAGGATCATACATTTCATTGAGGAATGTGCGAGTTATGTCAAGTATGATTGAGTGTTTTCATTATGCAATGCCATTTTAAAAAGCTACGTAAAATACCATGGTCAACACAAAACGTTCTAAGGGCTTCTTGGACAAGTTCAAATGCATTTTCATTTCAAAGAACTAAGGGAGGGGGGGGGGTTAGAATGTTGGATAATGATTTATTGGATGAACTAACAAAACAATAATGAGGACTTGCATGTGACATTTGATTAGATATATTTAGATGAAGAGATTATAATCATCAATGGCATAATATGATAAATATGGGTCAAGGAAGAGGGAAGGTGGGAGGGACCCTAAAGGCGATGGTGAATGATGAAATGATTTAGCGCAGTCGTTGAAACACACGATCGTTGGTCAAACAAAATTTATAATTCCGAAATCACAATGATTAAAAATCAGAAATCAAGTAGAGAGATGAGATCGGGTCGAACCATTGAGCACGATTGACTTTTATAGAAAGAGTTTACTTGGTCAAACTTAAGTCTAATTAGGGTTTCTAAAAAATGAAACAGATATACTATTAATGGAAATAATACTACTATATGAGATAAGATATTTTAAGAATTTGAAAAAGATTTGGAAAAGAAAGGTCAAATGTTAAGGTCAAAGCGTTGACTTTGACCAAACTTTGACTTTTTATAAAATCAGAGAGGAAAAAGGTGAGAAAATATCACGAAAATTATATTTTCAGAAACTAGAGAGAAATAGGAGAATTTTGTTAAAAGACTGTGATTTTTATAGAAGAATTGGATTTACTATGATTTATTGAAAATCAATATATAGAAAATTCCCGAAATGAAGATCTTCGTAAAAATCGTTAAATTGACTTATCAAATGATATATAAATCTAGAAAATCATATATGAGTAGAAAGCTTACAATCAGCGAATTCCAGAGAAACCAAAATTATCAAATTTCACCTTGTATATATTAGAAGTAATTGCCCTCGAAAGTCAACCCCCAAATTCGAATAATTTTGAACAACAGTTGGTCAAATGACAAATTTAGGGGTCCAACCTTGATAAAAATTGACGAATTAGAAAATGCAAAAAGCTGATTGAACAAGGAATCCTATAAAACCAAATTCGTTTGAATTGGACTTAAGATCAGGGAGAAATCCTTGTTCGAAAGTTAGCAAAAATCTATGATCAAATTTGGGTGAAATGACAAAATTTCTGATTCCTATACTATAATTACCTATCTAAATATAATCTAAACTATCTAAATTGAAAGGATTACGAAGGAATCACACTACTAACCTGATTGACGCGAAGATTGAGCCTCAAATTGCTTTGATTGCTGAGTATTTATCTGATTCCTTATTCGTCGTGCTTTCGGCGTTCAATGGCCGATTTGCAAACATTTTCTCACAATAATTCGTGATTAAATTGCCTCAATCCATGCACGATTGAGTCTAGAATGCAAGAGATTCATGAATAACTTATGATCTTCCTCCAAAAATGCTTAATTTCTTCACGTTTCAATCAAAAGTTAAAGTTTTGGAAGAGAGAACGTCAATTTGTAGTTAAATTCATTACGAAAAATTGTAGCCGTCCATTTCGCTGAAGGAGCTTTGGACGGCCACGACAATGCCACATAGCGTGCAATAAGTGGGCCATGATCCCCTGATGGGGGCTCCACTCTCTCCTTGATTTTCAACGTTCGATCTTCATCGGAGCGTCCACAAGCAACCGCGTGTCGCTCGGTCATTCGCCGATTGTGAAATTAAATCGCAAACGTCGGATTCCACTAATGAGATCTACCGTCGCACATTTTTCACGTGCGTGAGATTGGATGCTCTAGGATCCGCGACGTCGCCTGCAAATCAAAAGAGAACTTTAGCCCCACATTGACAGAATGAAGAGAATTCATCGTGTATATAAGGAGGAAATACCCTTATGATTTTGCGTCACTCAATGGGCTTAGTACGCCCCCTTTATGAAATCTCCTAGGCCCACTATATCTGAGGGCCCAATATACATAGCCCGATTCCTTTGCACCACGTAGGCGCCCACGTGGGCCTGCATGGGTTCGTGTTGGCTCTTGTGGTTCTGCCACGTGTCTGATTCGTGCCACATTAGCTCCGCGCAGGTCCAATCACTCGAGATGATTTAGATGCAATAAAAGTGTATTTACATGAAGTGGAGACAATACTTCTTGTCAAGTAAAACTTGTTACGTTGCTATCGCACTTCATGTTCCATAGAGGTGAAGCTCATCTCGATCATCATATTGAGTGGCGTCTCAAAAGATGAAGGGAGAATCAAGCCCATACATTATGGAGAAATGCATGTCTTGAGCATATTCAAGCTTCACGAAATAATTGTAGGGCTAAAAATTCTAAATGCCCTTAGCATGAATAAGACAACTATGATAATCTCAATTTCAGGGTATTTTTACTTGTTGTTTCAAATAGATTTCATGCAATGATATTTATTATTTCTCACTTCGTATAGTGGTAAAGTAAGGGTCGAATCCTCAGGGAGCCTAGGTAATGAGATTTATAGTTTCTGAAAGGGAGAATAGATAGGTTTAAAGAGAGTGATCTTTGACCCAAGATGAAGAATGCAAAAGATTAAGATGATAAGAAGATATATTAATGTGAATCTTAATCTCTAAATTTATGCATAAATATATTTAAGATTGATGATGAAATTTTGGGTGAGTTTGAGACTTGAATGGGAAGAAGAAAGGGATGGAGATGGTTTTGAAATGGTGATTGTGTAACGAAGTTTTTGAGGGATTTAGAGGTTTGAATGATCATTAGAGAAGGGAAAAATGAAATTACACTTTCCAAGGAGGGGATTATAAGAGAAATTTAGATACAAACCCTATTTTTCTTATGTTAGTCCTAGGCCACGTGATGCTAAACTTGTTATATTCTTCATCATCTACTATGTCTTGCCTCTAAGACAAGCTTGAACACCAAAAAATGTCAAGCTTGGACTTAAGCCTCTCGTTTTCTTTTTAGAAGTACGATTCTGATAAAGAGCCAAAAAACAAATGAGGAGAGAGAGAATTTTGATATTTTTAGGTTTAGCTTTTAGGGTTTGAATCCATCAACGGTGGATATGTATCCACCCTTGATGTCCCCTTAACTACTTCCAAAATGAAGGTAGTGTGGCCCTTAAAGGAGGTAAGATTATCTCCTTTAAGGAGGCATCCCTTAGCTACTTCCTAAATAGAGGTAGTGGGGTCAAGCCCCCAAAAAAGGGTCATATTAAGTTTCTACATATATATTGCTTATATATTTGATTCTGCTATATAGCAGATTACATAGATATTTAAAGATTAATATAAATAAATATATTTATTTAATTCCAATTCTGTACATACTACAGAACATATACAGATAGATATTGACACAAAAATATATACATACATACATACACACACACACTTATAAATATGTATATATATAAGTCCCATTAAGGGAAATTAGGAAGGCCTATTAAAGGCCACTAACATGCCCATTAAAGGGCTAATATAAGGTTCTTTAGAGGCTTGATTGATGACCCATTCAAGGTCAACTAAGAGAGGGCCATTAAGGGTAAATAAGAAGGTCTAATAAATGTCAACTAATAGGTCATAAAAGGCCAAATAAAATTTCATAAGAGGCCTAACAGTCATACCATTAAGGGTCACATAGAAGGCCCATTAGAGATCCAGCAGTAGAATTATCAAGGCCATTAGAAAGGCCCCCTAGGCAAAAATAGAAAGACCATTAATACTAAATTAGAGAGGCTCGTTAAGGATAAACTAATAAGTCCCTAAAAGTCTAAGTAGAAAGGCACATTGAAGGTCTAGTAATGTCCCATTTAAGGCCAAGTAACAAGTAAACAAAGGATAGGAGCACGTCAATTATAACATGCAATCTATACATGCTATTTTATGATTATTAATGCCACAAAAAAGGCATATGAAACTCCATTCTTCTGCATGTATTTGATAACATGTAATTTATACATGTAATTATGTGATTATTAATACAAAATTTAGGCATAAAAACATTTCATTCTTATGCATGTTATCATACTTTGAGTGCATATCTATCATTTCATGCAATTTTATGTTATAATCTCAAAATGCAGTATTTTAGGGATAATTATGTATTTTTAATGAATATATTTAGAGTAGATTATTCACGTATATATTTTAGATTATAATTGGTTATTAATGTTAAATAATAAGAGAAAATACTTTTCAATATACTCACATTTTTTTAAAAAAGTTTTTAATTTATAAGAGAAATGAGTATATTTTTCAAATAAAAATTTATTCTCTTCGTATTTATTAAATTTGACCTTTTAAAATGATAGAATATTTAATTTCTGATGAAAACAAGACAAATTTGGATTAATTTGGAGTTGTATTTTAAAAGTTATGAATTTTTAATTTTTTCCTGATTTTTCTAATTTATTTATGAATTTATTTTGAATTAAAAAAGAATAAAAAATCGGATTGAAAAGCGCCCTAACGTGGTGACGAGATGAAACTGCGAGGTCGTCGATTTCACACGGTCTCGTGTCAAAAATATTTTCAAACTTACCAATTTGATGATTTAATAGTGAAATTGAGGGGTATAATGGTAAATAAGGGTCGAATCCACGGGGAAATAAGGAAATTCTTGATTTTTTTTTGAAATTGATCAAATGGGATGATAAATCGATGGTAGAAATTGGGGAAAATGGTATATTATGAAAGATAACTTCAAATCGCTTCCACGAAATCAAGAATCATCGAAATTGATCTTGATTTCGCGGAGAAATTGAAGATAGAAGTGGGAGGAAATTTTCGGACGAGAAAATCGCAAAATTAACGAAAATTAAACGAAATTAAATCTTAAATCCTAATCTAAATTTAAATTAAACATGATAGGATGGTAGATTATGAAAAACCGCTTCCACTAATCCCAAATATCGATCAAATTCACGCGATTAAACCTCTTAATCGCCGAAAACCTGAAGAACGTGATGTGGGAGATTCAAGCGTCGATTTCTCCTTCACTACTCAACCAAATCTCAAGTTCTTGGCCTTCATGGATGCGGAATTTAGTGTAAAAGAAGCTAGAATCAAGAGAATCGAGAAGGGAGGTGTCTAAACAAATCAATTAGATTGATTTCTAACTCAAATGCTTACAAATGGGAAGAACATGCCTTACTTTATAGGCTATTTGGGCGTAACCGTCCGATCGAAACGATCGACGGTTACGATGGAACTGTCCATCGTGGACCGTTTCAAATAAGTCGCAGCCGTCTGATCTTGATGAACGGTCCAAATGAAGCTTGATGAGATGCGTTATAAAACGCACGAGTTTCCGCCCCTTGGATCGCGATCTGATGGTCTAGATTGTAGCGCGCGATTTAATCAGGACCGTTATAATCCCTATAATTTAAGCACGTGTTTTTTATTGCGATCGGTGGTCCGCGCGTCCATGCAATCGACGCGTGATGATCCACGCTCCATCCGATCCGACGCCTCTCCCTTTCGCCACGTCACCTGCACATTTTAAAAACTCTATGGAAGTTAGTCCCACACGGAGAAAATTAAAATAAGGGAGCAGCGTTTATAATATGCGACAGATAAGAGGGATAATAATTATCTTCCGATAATCGGAAGACTATATGTACTAAAACCAATATATATGTAAATAATGCGTATGTCACATCGCCACGTAGGCGCCGCGTGGGCGCCGCATTGGCTTGCATGGCGCGGCCACGTGGCCCTGAGTGCCACGTCGCATCCACGTGGGTCCCGCGCGAAATAAAAACCCTATTTTACATTATTTTTAATTCATTTTTAACATTAAAATCGTAAAATTAATTCAGAAAAATCAGGAAAAATCCCTAAAAATTAGAAAATTCATAACTTTTAAAATTTAACTCCAAATTAATCCAAATTTCTTTCATTTGATCCAAAATTTAATTATCTATCATTCTAAAAAGTCAAAATTAATAAATAATGAGAGTTTTAATTTTTATTTCAAAAATACATTTATTTTTTAAAGATTTTAACTTAAAAAAATATAAATAAATATTTCTAAAACATTTTCTCTCATTATTTAAACTTTAAAAACCTCTATATCTCAAGTAAAGATGGGTTATTACTCATTTATCATTAAATATTCATTTTTCACCGTAATTTAAAGTATTTTTGAGATTACAATGACTTTTTCATGGAAGGATAGAGAAATAAACAAAAGTATGATAACATGCATGGAAATGAAACTATTTATACCTTAATATGCATCAAAAATCATGTTTTATAATGTTCATTTAGCATGTTATCACATGGTAACCGACATAGCGGAGTAGTTTACGTGACGGATTATGTGTGTGACACATGGCACACGAGTGCGCGTGTGTATACGTAAGTCATTAGTGGGTTAAGTATCAATTAATGGATTTTTGCTAACCGATTAAGACCGCGCGCCTTATATACACATCATGTCACTTTGATGTTTGTCATGTGGGACTATTTTGATTTGTTTTTATGCGCAGGTGAGGTGGCAAAACGTGGAGCATCTGATCACGCGACTTTATCACGATCGTCCATCTTCACTTAAGTGAGGGGGTACGCGACACACTCCTATTGGGTGACGATTCATTTTTGACGTGTTAATCTCAGCTGTTCATCTGAGGAGTTATAAATGCTGAGATTAAATGAGATTAAAACTGCCCGATGGACACGTGGACTTATCTATAACGTCAGATGAAGATCAAACAACATTGGTTTCTTGGCGTTTCTTCTTCACACTTGACGTGGCGAAATCTCAGCATTTCATCGGTGCCGTTGATCGAAGAGGAAATGTAAAATCCGGACGTTACGCCCAAATTTGCCTCTCTATACACATGTTCTTCGACAGAAAATGTATTCTTCGATGTTTCAAGAGATTGAACTATGTAGACATCTCGATCCTTGAATCTCTCGTTTCTTCTTCTCCTAGACTCATTTTTGCATCCAAGTAGTGGTTGAAAGTGAGATTTCATCGAAAGAATAGGGAGAATTTGCCTCTTGAATGCCAACGATCTTCTTCGAAATCACGGAATGAAAAGTCTTTGATACGGCAAATCAATTGGATCATTTCGAGTGCTATCTCAGGTTCAATTATGTGTTTTCCTTATAATCTTTCATCTTGTATCATTAGATTATAATTAAGAATAGTAGATTAGATTAATTTTATATTTTATTTTAGATTTCTCTCTCTTCGTGATCAATTTTCTATCTATTTTTGATCTTTGATTTCTCTGCGAATCTTGATCCAAATCAAGTGAATTTTAATTCCGTGGATTCTTCTTTGACTTCTCTTTCCAAATTTATCAAAATCTTAAATTTCTCACCTCAATTCATCGTCTCATTTGATCGAATTTGAAAGAGTTCTTCGAAAATACCCTAATTCTCCGTGGATTCGACCCTTATTCACCTCTATACAATCTAATTCATTATTAATCTTTCAAATTAGTAAGTTTAGAATTAGTTTTTACGTGAGTTCATGTGTATTCAACGACCTTGCGAACTCGCTACGTCAGTTATCATGTTTTGAATGTATATCTATCATTTTATTAAAAAATAATTTATAATATCAAAATGTACCAATATAGGGATAATCATCAATAGTTAAAAAGATATATTTAAGATTAGATTATTCCCACTTATATATTTCAGATTATAATTAGGTTTAATGATTAATAAAAACAAAAAGTATCTTTAATATACACTCATTTATTTTTCTAAACTTTATTTTCTAAAATAAATGAGTATATTTTTAGATAAAAAATATATTCTATTGTTATTTATTAAATTAAACTTTTTTACAATGAAATACTGTTTAATATCTTATTAAACAAAAGACAAATTTGGATTAATTTAGAGTTCTATTTTGAAAAATATGAAAATTTCTAATTTTTAGAGATTTTTGTAAAATTTTTCTGATTTTTCAAGAATTTATTTGAATTTATTTGGGTTTATTTTGAATTAAAAAGAATAAAAATTTGATGAAAAATCGCGCGCTAACGTGGCAACTGACGCGGTGGAGTGGATTGCGTGTCGCGACATGGTGGCCTATGTGCATACCACGTGGCAAACGTGTATGTGTGTATATGCGCTTCATTAGTGGGTTAGTCATCCATTAATAGATTTTAGCTAACCCATTAAGACTACACCCTTTATATACAAATCTTTCGCCTTAATTTTTTTTTCATATGACACTATTTGTGTATGTTTTTATACGCAAGTGATGCGGCACAATCGTGAGCTTGCAAACTTGTGAATCAATCGTCATCGTCAATTTTCACTTAAAGAAGGGGGTACGTGGCGTGTGACAGTTCATCAACGAATCATTTTAAAATGACTTAATATCAGTTTTTCATCTGTGGAGTCATAACAATTGAGATTAAAAGTGACTGATGGACTCCCGTGGACACGTGTACTCATCAAACTGCAAGTGTTATGCAATGTCTCTTCTTCACATGCGACATGACGAAATCTCAGTGCTCCATCTTCTATCAAATCAATACGACTTAAATGTAAAAATTTGCATCCAAGTATTTCATCAGAGCCGTTGATCATTGATGAAGTGCCAAATCTAATGGTTACGTCCCAATTTTTGCATATATATACACCTATTCTTCGATGATGTAAACTATTCTTGGGTGTTTCGAGTAATCAAAATGTTTCGAGTAAGATTTGAAATTTTAGAAGATATTCAAAATCTCTTGCTTTCTTCCTCTTCAAAATTGATTTATGTTTCCAATGAGTGTTTGAAAGTGAGATTTTCTTGAGAGAATAGGGAGAAATCACCTCTTGAATGCTGAATTTCATCTTTGAAATCGCAACAGGAAGAGTCCTTGATCCGGTGATCAATTAGATCATTTCGAGTGCAAATTTGGGTAAGATTATATTTTCCTCTTGATCTTTTTTCATGTATCATTATATTTCAATTTTAAATCTTAGATTAATTGAATTTTAGATAAATTTTTGGTTTTCTCTCTCTCCACGTTCGATTTTTCTCCTTAATTTTTAGTTCAATGATTTCTCCACGAATTTTGATCCAAATCGAGTGATATTGATTCCGTGGATTTTTCTTGGAGTTCTCTTTCTTAAATTACTAAAATTCATAATTTCTTTCCTCAATTCCATGTCTGATTTTGATCAAATTTAAAGAACACTTAAAAAATACCTTAATTATTAGTGGATTTGACCCTTATTCACTACTATAATCTTTAATTCATGATTATAGTCTAAAATTTGGTGAGTTTGGAAAAATTTGGCGCATCTCCATGTATTTTCAATGACCGCACGGATTCATCTTGTCAAATGGCCATCACGTTAACCACATTCAAGGGCCATCATTTGAGTTAAAACAATTGAGAGTCATCATCTAAGTCAAACACATTCAGGGGTCATCAACAAAAGTCAAGGTCAACCCTAAAGTCAAAGTTAACTCAAATCAAGGGGGTACATCTAAACTTCAATTTTTTCTACTTTGATTTTATCTTTGGTCATTTAAATATATTAATGTTATTCATTGCCATTTTTATATATCGTGCGAGTGTTCTAAGAACAAGGGATGACTAAATCCATCCACTTACACTAGGTTGACTACCAGGTGATTAGTACTTATCCATGAAAATAAGGTGGAAATTCTTAGGGGAATTGGTGCTAGATGGGATGAGTCTAAGGAATTGACCAAAAAGTCAACTCTAGGTGTACTTGTTATTCATCTTGTTGGATCACATGGGATCAGGGAGGAGCGACCTTCTTGGAGCATGCGGGGATCAGTGATGAGGCTCAAGGACTTCAAAGAGGAGTAAGGAGTAGGGAGTAGCATGTAGAGTTCTAGGAGTCATCCCATGGTAGAGGGTACAAGCGGCGAGCATACCAAAGGATGACTACAAAGTTAGTTCACTAACCAAGAGCGTTAGTGGGTCAAATCAAAAGCTCATGTTTAAAATTTTATATGATTAACCTTGTTATATAGTAACTGCTGCTAGGAGACTAACAAGGTGATGAGAGACTCTACGGGGGATTGTCTCTTCTTGGGACTACCACAGGGGGTTTGGATACCTTGTTTGGTATAAAAAATATAGCGTACAAGTGAAGTGAGGAATTGATTGAACGATTAACAAATTCATAAAAACAACTATAGAATATAGATATATATAGATAACTAATTTACCCCATATTTATTTCATTTGTTGGGATTCAACAATTTATTTACGTTCACTTTAAGTACTCCTATCATTTCACACAAATATTTTTATGTTCATGGATATCATGCAACTCATACTTGTACTTAATAGACTTGAAAATTAACATTCAATAGATTAGAAACTAGTTCCTCTAATTGATATTAAAATCAGCCCATGATAAATCTAAAATTTAACCTCTAATAAAACCCATAAATTTACATATAATACATCTAGACATTAATCTCTAACAGATCTGAAAAATAACCTGTAAATAGACCCAAGAGAACCTCTAATAGATCTAAAAATCGAGTTCTAACTCATCTAATAATAACCTTTAAATGGACCTAAGAATCAACCTCTAATAGATCTAAAAATGACCTTTGAATAGACCTAATAATTAACCTCTAAAGTCAAATAGAGGACCTTACTTTAGCCTTAATCTTAACAGTGCACATAAGATCACAACAAGAAAATGAAGTTGCACAAAATAAAAATCAGAAATGAAACAAGAAGCTACACTAGATCAAAAATAGAAAATTAAATAAAAAATGTGCACAAGATCAAAATCAGAAAACAGAAAAAGAAGTGTCACAATATCAAAACAAAAAATGAAACAAATTAATTTGAGGAGATCAAAATTAGATAATGAAACAAGAAGCTCAATGACATTGAAATAAGAAAACAAAACAAGAATCTGCACAAGTTCAAAAATGGAAAATGAAACAAGAAAACTTCACAAGATCAAACCAAAGAGTGCTTACCATTTTTGGTAAACCTAAGAGAGTTGAAACATGCCAAAAGAGCTTGAGCAGGAGCCTTTTGGATCGATCTTATGAACAACGAGAGGCTTGAGAGCTTGGAGAATTCTAACAGCTGAGAGAAAGAGAGACCTAATTGATGTAATGAGAGATAGAGAGATCAATTGTCATTAAGAGAGTGAGATAGTTAGAGTTGATCATTATCAAGAGAGAGTGTGTGTGTGTGTCCTTTTTTTTACCCTTGATGATACCCTAGTACCAAAAAATTACTTTTAGAGGTAGGAAAACTAAGAAAAAAAGTAAAAATGCAAATAAAAAATTGAAAGAATTATATAAGAGACATCTTGAGCAAAAATTTTTAATGGCTTTTTGGTATGTATGTGGTTCTTATGAGAGATTATTTTCATGATTAATTTCAAGAGATGAAAACCTAGATATGAGATTGATTAATAATTCAAATATGCAATAATTAATAAATATTTAAGATGATAGGAAAGCTTATTCTAGGTTTGTTATGGTTTTATTTATGTTTTGTCAAGTTGGTCGGTCGAGCATTCAATTCCCACAACTACGAAGACATCATTCTCACAATATTTTGGCTAAAAGTATCAATCAAGTTCTAAAACTAACTGATATAACATTTCACAAGCATCAACAAAGAAAGTGAGAAAATTATCAAGCTCATATTGAACTAAGAAGAGTATGGCCTAATTGAGTAAGCCCATTAGGGTCTTAGTTCCATATGGGGCATATATCTATTTTGATTATCTTCTCTTCTATATATAACAGCTTGTAAACTCTTCTTTAATAATCCATTGTCAAAGGTTTTACCTATTTTGAAACTCAATGAGCTTTTCCCAATAGAAACTCAAGAAAAAATGAGTGATGTATGACGAAGCATTTTATGCGGTCGTTAAAAAACATAAATGTCATTCAAACAAAATTTATAATACCGAACTCACAATGACAAAGATATAAAATCAAGTAAAGTGTAAGTATCAGGTCGATCCACAAAGAACAAGGTTGGCTTTTATTACAGAGTTGACTTGGTCAAACTTAGGTTTAAAACTAGAATAATGTCGGCCTCGGGTTCCCCATATGCTGCGGCGCATAAGAAGGCTTATGAAAACTAGAATAACCCTGATTCGGGTAGTTTGACCTACCTGCTTGGCTCAAACCTGGATATGTAGTAGGGTTTGGCCAAAATGGAAATGGACCTTGGATTGCCACCACAGGGCAATCCAGCTCAACGTGCTCAAAACTAGAGCAATGCAAACACGGAGAGACATCGACATGTGAAACTAGCGCGAGGCCATCAGAACCCAGTCAAATCTTAAGAGAATCCATGATCAAGTTCTATGCCTCCGTCAGTTTCTCAATCTTATCTAAAAGCATACATGTCTCTGCTGCCTTCGCATCCAACATCCCTCCCTTAGCGGGAGCGCTCCGTCCTCCGAAGGATTGAGCCGCATGATGATGGCTATTCTCCGCCACCAACTCGATTAACTCGAGGGCTTCATCCTCATATTTGCTCATGAATGTGCCTCCACTAGCGGCATCGAGCAAATATCTGTCAGGTGCACCTAAACCATCATAAAAAATCTGACTAATCTCATGTTTAGGTATACCATGATGCAGACACTGTCTCAAGAGATCTCTAAGTCTCTCCCATGCCTCGTAGAAAACCTCACCCGGCCCGTGTGAGAACTCGCATATGGCTCTTCTCACGGTGCTAGTCTTACCTACGGAGTAGTACTTACGCAAAAATGCATCTTCCATATCTCTCCATGAATCAAACTCACGGCCCAAGGTGAAAAACCACTCCTTTGCCCTTTCCTTAAGCGTGAAGGGGAAGAAGCGCATCTTGGCCGTCTCGGAGGGGATATTGTGGAATTGGTTGAATTCGCACACCTAGCTGAACTCGTCCACATGTCGATACGGATCTCCGATGGTAGTCCATGAAAAGTGGGCAAATGGCCAAGAATATGTGAGTCAATTTTAAAATTCGCACCTCTTTGAAGAGGGGCATTGACTCGCGTAGTCTGCCTTTGGATGACCGATCTTGCGTAATCGCTAAGACGTCGTCTCACTATCTCGGCAAGAAGAGGGGCATCTATCAGCTCATCCTCGCCTTGGTGTGGCGATGGCTAGGATAGAATCACTAGAAGCCTCTGATGTAGCTCTAGAATATGGTGATGTAGCGAAGAGGTCCTCAGACAAGGCGTTGTTCCTTGTACTCCTCGTGGGTCGCTGATTCTGATGACCTTGTCGTCCTCCTCGGTTCCTAGGATGCCTATTCATATCTATATGAAAAAGATCAAAGAACAACAAGTATATATAAATAAGAAAGTCAGAAAAGGGTTAGACGAAGAATGTGATGTCCAAATAAAAATGCTTTAGTCTACTCCTCCAAAAGGATAGATCAAGCTACACTCTCTCACAAGTCGCACCACACAAGATAGTAATACTAATAGATCACTGCTTGCATAGAATATATATGAGATATATCAATATTGTCGTCTCAAATAAGTGAAAAACACAAAGAAGACTGCCAAATTTGCACCAAAAATGTCAAATAATGGGCACAAGTTGGTAATCTTACCTCACAATACCTTTTTCACCACTGAGAGGGTTTGATAAATTATCTGCAGGTCAATAAACAACACAAGAGAGAAACCTAAATATAACATCGAAATCAAGCAGTAAAATCAATAACGCATGTTCCCCGGCAACGACGCCATTTTGACGAAGCGTTTTATGCGGTCGTTAAAACACACAAACGTCGGTAAAACAAAATTTATAATACCGAACTCACAATGACAAAGATATGAAATCAAGCAAAGTGTAAGTATCGGGTTGATCCACAGAGAACAAGGTTGACTTTTATTACAGAGTTAACTTGGTCAAAATTAGGTTTAATTCAAGATTTTAAGAAGATAGGATATTTATGAATAGAAATGATATAAATATATGAGATAGGATATTTTAAGAATTAAGATCTCTGATTAGACAGAAAATGTCAAAAGTCAAAGTCAAAGCATTGACTTTGACCAACAGTTGACTTCTATAAAATCAGAGAATAAAATGGGTCAGAAGATTACGAAAATTATATATTCAGAATCTATAGAGAAAATGGAATTTATTGATATAAAATTCATGAATTTTTGATAAGAAATGGATTTACTATGAATTATTGAAAATCAAAGATCAGAAAAATCCCTAAATGAGCACTTCAGAGAAAATCTTCAAATTGACTTATCAAATGATATCCAAATATTACAATTTATATATCAATAGAAAGCTAACAACTAGAGAATTCTAAAAAGACCAAAATTATCAAATTCCAATTCATCTTTTGAAATTAATTGATCCCGCAATTCAATGCCCAAATTCAGATGGAAAATGAACACTTGTTGGTCAAACGTTAAATTGAGCGGTTAAATTATCTCGAAATTTGACGAATTTGCTATCCACGGAAAGCTGATGAAATAAGGAATCCAATGAAACTAGAATAAAGTGATTCAAAATTATAATCAAAGAGATATCCTATTTTCAAAATCAGCAAAAACTCAGACTGAAATTGGGTAAAATTGAAGAACACAATGACTTAAAACACAAAATTAACGATCTAATATTAATCAAAATGCAAATTACCATCAGATAATCGATCTAATCTCACTGCTAACCCGATTGATGTGAAGATGGGGCTTCAATTCACGCGGATTGAAGCGAATTTGCACGGTTTCTTCTTCACGGACATTTCGCGTGCAAGGGGAAAATTAGATGAAATTCGACAGAATTTTATGATCAATCTTGCTCCGATTGGATCGCAATCGAGTCTAAACGCAGGGGGATCACGAAGAACTCAAGATCTTGCTAAAAAATTGCGTAATTCCTTCACGATTCAATCAAGAGTTAAGAAAGGAAGAGAGAAACATTGATTTTTAAAGGGAAATTCTCCGCGAAAAGCACCAGCCGTCTGATCTGATGAAGGTAGGTTGGACGTCACAATTGCGTGCATAGGATAGGCCACGATCCCATGACGTGGGCCCACCTTCTCCTTGCATCTCGCTAGTCTGATTAAGATCGGACCGCTGGGATGTCTCCACACGTTGCTCCCACGATGCGCCGATCTCCTCTTTAATCCAGAGCGTCGACGTGTCCCCCACGATCGCAAATCATGACCCATGTCTTCCGCTTTGTTTCACCCATCCGATGAAGATCGAACACTCCGGATACGTCCACTGTTCTGGATCGCAGTCACTTAAGTGTCCATTCACAGTCACTTAATCCCGAGTCCTTGATCGCAGTCACTTAAGTGTCCATTCACGCACGTGCTCCGATGGTGATCGCGTGGACTCGGGGCACATAGTCCCACACGGAGGAAATGAGAGGAAATATTGCGTATAAAAGGTAGGGCGATTTTAACGCTATTACGTTACCGCCCCAATACTCTTACCAGGGCCCACTAACCCGTGGGCCCTTCACATGCTAGCCCCCTCGCCACGTGTCGCCACCCGAGCGTCCGCATGGACTCGCGTGGCCCCTGCCACGTGTCCGCGCCACCTGTGCGCACCTGCGCGCCACGTGGGCTTGCGCGGCTCTGCCACTTGGTCTTGCATGCCGCGTCGCATCCGCGCTGGTCCCGCGCGCCACATCAGCACTGTGCGCCACGTGTAATCCGCGGGTTCTGTGGAAAATAAACCCCTTTTTGCGATTTTAATTAAGGAATAAATTTAATATAAATTCAACACAAATTCAAATTAAAATCTAGAAAAATATAAAATGTTCAGAAATTCATAACTTAAGAAATAAAACTCCTTTTTAATCCAAATTTTTCTCCTTTTTAATATCATGCCTTCTAAAATATAATTAAAACAAGAAAATGAGATGGATTGAAAATAATATCATTCTTTCATAAGGAATTCCTTCTATTAATCATTCAATGATTCTTTCCTTGGAATTAATTCTTTTAATCATCTCCTAAATCTCCTTTTTAATCCTTTTTAATCACAAATTTCTCCCTTTTTAATATCATGCCTTCTAAAATATAATTAAAACAAGAAAATGAGATGGATTGAAAATAATATCATTCTTTCATAAGGAATTCCTTCTATTAATCATTCAATGATTCTTTCCTTGGAATTAATTCTTTTAATCATCTCCTAAAGTCAAAGTAAATCAGGGAAAATACTTAATTCCTATTAATTTAACCTTGAAAAAGATTAATCATCAAGAAAGCACATACTTAACCCTAATTTCTACATAAATATGAACTTTAGTATATTGGCATACCAATGGAGAAAATTCATAAAAACGATGATAACATGCATTATATTCACATAAAATTAGCATGAATATGAGTTAAATAGGATAATAATTTAAGTTATAAATGCATGTTATCAATGTTTTTTTCTGATTGTCTTTGTGAATTGAAAAAATTGTGAAACTTGAATTTTAAAATCTTATGATCCACATTTTAAATAAGTTAGTTCGGTTAGCAATTTTTTCTAGATCTTGTCAAAGTTTTTGACATTTTAAAGTAATATCGTACTGACATTGAGAATTTTTCCTTTGATCCATGTCACCAAAGTATTTTGATTATCTAATATTAATCTCATTTCTTCAATAAAGCTCTAGATGAATGAAAATTTCTATATAGAGGGAGAGCAATCAAATTCTAGATGGAGTAGGAGAAACAACAAGCACAATGAAGTTGTATAGAAAACAAGGATTTGGCTTATCTACTCCAAAGCAACACCTCTTTAATTCAAAAAATTAACCTTTATAAATCATGAATATGCATACATTCCCTTATTGTGTTGATTTTATTGATAACATTTATACAAAGATATAATTTTTTATCACAAATATGATTAGGTATAGATTGGAATAAAAACATGTATATACACTCACCAAATTCATCAAAAGACAACTTCATATAAGTCAACAAGCCCTCATCCATGCCTTTTTGACGCATGATTCAAAAATCCATGCATGTAATCAGTTTATGCTATGGAATAACACTCTTCAAAACGTTATAAATTCTATAGCACAAAAACTACAAATTTCTTTTTTGCCACTTGACTTACACTTGAAAAATGCAAGGTGATCAAGAGCTGACTTTCTATAATACATTCTTTGTAATTCTATCACCTAAGCACCAAGCACTTGAACTAGCCCATGAACGCTTCTAAGTTGATGTGCACTGGCGCCAAGCCCTCCAATAGCATTATTCTTGAACCAGTAATAATTAATAATGGGCTTCCTTGCACACCGGCCCAAGCAGGTCCAGCCCATCAACGCTTTTAATCGTCAGGCCATCTACTCCTAGTTTCTAAATTAGAATGCGACTAAACTTCGAAGCCTCTCTCCACGCCGCCATCCTCTGCTCTCCAAGTCTCCACCAGCTCAGATCATCCCACGCGAAGGCCACTGTTCTGGGTTTCCTTCACCACAGTCTCTCCATCTCATCGGCATTAATCCTCACTTACTCGGACTTTAATTCCCCCGAATCCGCTAAGACCTTGTTCTATCACAACCCACTTCGAGATCACGGCGCCTTTCTCTGGAACTCCCTCGTCCGATCCTTAACGAAAATCAGGCTCCACAGGGATGCTTTTAAAGTTTACAATGAAATGGCGAGGGAAGGATACCGGCCGGATGACCGGACTTTTCCTTTTGTGCTCACCGCTTGTGCCGATTGTAAAGAAGCTTGGAAGGGGAGAGAAGTGCACGCATCGGTTTTCAAGTTTGGGTTTTCCGGCGATGTCTTCGTGGGCAACACTCTCTTGGGCTTTTATGGAACTTGCTTCTATCTATCAGATGCAATCCAGGTGTTTGATGAAATGCTTGACAAAGATGTTGTCTCTTGGAATTCTCTCATTTCTCTTTTTTGTTCTAATGGGAGGTTTTTAGAGGCTTTGGGTTGGTTTTTAAGGCTGAGTAGGACTGGGTTGAGAGTCAATTCTGTTAGCGTGGTCAGCGCTCTTTCTTCTTGCTCAGGGTTGGAGGAGACTGGGAGGGGTATTCATGGAAAAATTGTAAAGCTCGGGCTTGATGCTCAGATCAATGTGGGAAATGTTCTAGTCGATATGTATGCAAAATGCCAGGACTTGGGATCTTCAATTTCGGCTTTTAACTCCATAGCAGACAAGAATGAAGTCTCTTGGAACACCATAATAGGGGGGCTTGTTCATGGTGGGCTTTTCAGAGAGGCTCTGAATTTCTTTAGGATAATGGTGGAGAAAGAAACCCAGATCAATTCCATTACCATTTCGAGTTTTCTCCCTGGATTGGCTGAGCTAGGGTTTCACCTCCTGGGTAGGGAGGTTCATGGGCATTGTATCAGACAAGGCTGGGACTTTGATCTCTTCGTCTCTAACACTCTATTAGATATGTATGCGAAATGGGGAAATCCAAGAGAAGCATCAAGCATTTTCTATGGTATGGAAAACAGAAATGTAGTGTCTTGGAATGCAATGATAGCAAATTTTACGCAAAATAGGCGAGAAATGGAAGCAATTAAACTTGTCAAAGATATGCAAGAAAAAGGGGAGAAGCCCAATTCGGTAACTCTGGCGAATGTTCTTCCAGCTTGTGCCCGGATAGCGGCATTGAATTCGGGAAAAGAGATCCATGGATGGTCTATCAGAACTTGGTTTTGTTCTGATATATTTATATCAAACGCTCTGGTTGATATGTATGCTAAAAGTGGGCGCATTGATTTGGCTAGGACTGTCTTTACAATTTCCGAGAGAGATGAAGTCACATATAATTCTTTGATTGTGGGTTACTCGAGAAGCCCGCAGTTTATTCAAGCTCTCGATCTATTCATGGAAATGCGGCTTGTGGGTATAAATTATGATGCCATTTCTTTCATGGGTGCTCTATCGGCTTGTGGAAGCTTGCCTGATGTTAAGCACGGGAAGGAAATCCATGGGCTGGCTATAAGGATGAATCTCCATGGCAATCTATTTGTGGCCAACTCTCTTTTGGATCTATACACCAAAAGGGGTGATCTTGGTACTGCTGCAAAGGTTTTTGAGGGAATAGATGGCAAGGATGTAGCATCGTGGAACGCCATGATCTTGGGTCATGGCATGCAGGGGAAGCATGAAGCTGCCATCCATCTGTTTGACATGATGAAGGACGAGAATGTGAAGTATGATGCTGTTTCCTATGTTGCTGTTCTCTCAGCTTGCAGTCACTGCAAGCTGGTAGAGAGAGGAAAGAAGTACTTCAATGAAATGATGATGGTCCATAAGATCCAGCCTACAGAGATGCATTATTCCTGCATGGTTGACCTTCTAGGTCGAGCTGGGTTCATGCAAGAAGCCATTGATTTTATAAGGGCATTGTCGTTTGAGCCAGGTTCAGATGTCTGGGGTGCTCTGCTTGGGGCGGCTAGAGTTCATGGGGATCTTGAACTTGGAAGATTGGCAGCTGAGCATCTTTTCAAGCTCAAGCCAGGGCACTCTGGTTATTACACCTTGCTTTCTAACATGTATGCGGAGGCTGGAAGATGGGATGAAGCGATTGAAGTGAGAGAAAGAATGAAGTCTATAGGAGTGAAGAAGAACCCGGGTTGCAGCTGGGTGAACGCGGGGGGGAGGACAGTGGGATTTCTAGTTGGTGAGAGCTTTGAGGAGCTTGTAATAGATGCAGATACCTGCATCTCCAAATTTGGATAAAAATAAATCATCCTCTCATTTTTTTGTAAATTTGTCGGGATCTCTCTCTATCCCCGCTTCATCTCTCTTATTATTTCATGTAATTAGTATTTACATAAATCTGCCAGATTTCATGTAAGATTGTGAACCATGACAAGGTATATACTTTTGGGAACACCTAAAGAATGAGCCATGACAAGTTTTCACTGTTCATCATAGAGTTTAACATTGTCAAAGCATCACTTGGAACTAGCTTTTGTAGATGCTTCATGATGAGCTGATTTTATGCAGTCATTGAAGACAAAGATCAAACTTGTAGTACAATTAATGATTCAGGGTCAAAGTCTATAGAGAATAAGGGTTGACTTTGAGTTTCTAATAATTAAAAAGAAAAAGACAACTATTGGGTTTAGCATTTAGGGAAAGTTATATATTTATACAGTAGATAGAAAGTGGAGTTGAACACAAAATGATGCAAAGTGGAGTTGAATTAAAGGAGGAATCAAAGAAAGGAGGAGAAAAATCATAGGCAAAGGCAAAGAAAGTGATGAAAAATTATGAAATGCATAAAATGTATGATATTAATGCATAGAATTGCGTGAAATGCATAAAAGATGGCAGCCTAATTTTATAATTGGTCCATGCTTTTCTAAAGATGGCATAGGTCCATGATTTTCTAAAGATAAACAAACTCTACCTTAGCTTTTTCTCTCTCTATGTTTGTGTGCAACTAATGAACCAAATTCATGTTGTCATCGAATAAACACGTCAAATCAACAGGTCAAAAATCACTGAAATTTAAGGTTAATTTATATGAATTCAGGATGGTGGTGAGAAAGGATTGAATCCATGGAGAATCATGATTTTTTTAAAGGTTTATGAAATAAATAAAAATGGATGATGAATTAAGATGAGAATTCAGGAAAACTATATATATTTAGAAAGAGAGTTTAGAGATCTTTCCAAGGAAACAAAACAATAGAAAATCAGATTTAAATCAAAGGGAAAATCGAATAGAGAAATTAGAGAGTGAAAATAAATCATGTGGAGAGAGAAAGTGATGAAATTCTACTAATCTACTATTAAACGTAGAAATCTAATGCTAAATGTGTTATATTAGGAAAATAAGACTTGACCAACCCAAAACCATGAAAAAATTGCTCCAATTAATTATCTGATCAAAGGCTTTCTATCTCGCAATTTCAAAGTGGAAAACATTTTAAGCAACAAATTCTCTCAAATTTCTCATAAAAATCTTGGTTGTAGATTCTCTACTGACATAAAAATGAGTCTATAGCATGATCAAATGAAGATATTGAAGGAGAAAATTGTATAAACTTTATGATAGATTGAAAATCTCCAAGAATTCATCCTTTGTTGAGGAGAGAGAGAGAGTAAAAATAGAAGAGGATTTGAGTGTAATTGTTTGATTGCCTCTATAGATGCCATCAACGATATCAAATTACAAAAAAATGAGACAAAATGATAGCTTTTAAGTTGTGACCATCAAATCTTTTATGGACGCTCTAGATCTTTCCATGTTGCAGCGTGAAAGACAAATTTTCATGTAATCGCGTATGCTAGAGCTGGATTGGATGCTTTAGATCATGCCAAGCGTAAGTAGTCAATCGGGATCACTTAATCTTTACCATCATAAATCTTTCAATGGATGTTCTATATTCGTAGTGAGTTATAAAATGAAACCACATCCAATGAGATGGTGATGCGCACCCCGTCCACTTAAGAGAAAATAGAGGGCCTAGATTTAATTGATTGATTTTCTCTAATTCGACATCTTGCAATTGATGGGATCTAAGGTTGATAACTTTTCAAAACTTTGATCAAAACATCAAATGCAGCGACAAAAACATTGAATCAGACATTCAAAATACCAAGCCACCAAGAACAGATGATCCTATCATCTAGTATGAATGAGAAAACGTACTTACAAGTTTCCTTGAAGGACTTTTTGAAGCTATTCAAGTGTCTAGCCTCTAGCGGTATCCACACGATCTTCGGATGGTTAGATCTCCTCTTCAAAGCTCTTCATCAAGAGAGAAAGAGAAGAAAGGAGAGAATTCCCACAAGGCTTGCATAGGCACCTTTTGTTGGTGGTCGTCCTCCCCTATTTATAGACATTTGGTATGAGGTTTTTTTTTATAAAAACCCTCATAATTATGTCTATATCCACCAGCATCCATAAACCTTATGTGTGTGACCCTCTAGGTCCATATATCTCACTAGTTAATAACTCTATAGACCAAATAAAACCTTATTGGTCAACCTTAATTGATTATCCACATCTTCATATAGATTAATTAATCAAGGATCGATTTAACCCAATCGATAGGTTGAGTTGCCAGCCCATTGGGTGCCAAGCTACACCCATGACATCAATCATCATGACTAATGATTAGATTCAATACCATTGAGGGATTTATACATATTAATTGAGTGAACTCTGTCTTAAATTGACAATCACTATCTATCATTGATAAATCCATCCCGATGGCCACAAAATCAACTATACCCACTATATGAGTAAGATCAAACAATACTATCGTTGCATTCTGAGGTCGATAAACTTTCAAAATTTTTGATCAAAACATCGAATTCAAAACATCAAGACACCAAGAACATATGATCATATCATCTAGTACGAATGAGAAAACATACTGATAGGGTTTCTATGCAGGAGTTCTTGAAGCTATTCAAGTGTCTAACCTTTAGCGGTATCCACATGGTCTTTGAATAGTTGGATCTCCTCTTCAAAGATCTTCAACAAGAGAGAAAGAGAAGCAAGGAGAGAATTCTCATAAGGCTTGCATGGGTACCTTTTGTTGTGGTCATTCTCCCCCTATTTATAGACATTTGGTATGAGGTTTTTTTTATAAAAACCCTCATAATTATGTCTATATCCACCAGCATCACCATAAACCTTACGTGTGTGACCCTCTAGGTCCATATATCTCACTAGTTAATAACTCTATAGACCAAATAACACCTTATTGGTCAACCTTAATTAATTATCCACATCTACATATAGATTAATTAATCAAGGATCGATTTAACCCAATCGATAGGTTGAGTTGCTAGCCCATTGGGTGCCAAGCTACACCACGTACTCTAGGAGATATGGAGTATGTAAGAACTCACTTATGGAACCTTCATGTCATCGATTACCATGTATGTATAATCTTTCATCCACATTAGACTCATGAATGACTTAGGATATGGTCAACTATCAAACCCTAATTGGTCACTCAAGTTAGTACTGATGCATGTAGAAATCATCGAGAACTCCTTCGATATTTTTACTACCTTGGCCAAGGATTTCATTACATCTCATTCCTTGAGTCAATCTCCTCAAATACCGAGGGTGGATGATCCCATCTTGATCACACAATCATCTTCGTGGACTTCATGTCGTATCCAATATATGACGTTTTAGATATCCCGTGAATAGGGATTCGTAAGTCATAATCAAAACACGATCATCCATCCACAAGATGTCTTTGGTATCTCAAGTCAAAGGACCACATACACAACCATGACATGAATCAACCTGATTGACTGTTAGGTATAATATCATTCAGGGATTCATACGGATCAATTCAGTGAACTCTTTCTCCAAAGAGTACCCACTATCTATCCTTAGTGTCTCCACACCAATGGCTATAGGATCAGCCATACTCGTCATATGAGTTGGATTAGATAGTGTTATTCTTTCTGGATAATTCAGTGTCCTTCTCGAATATCTCACGAATAGGAATCTTTAAAACATATGTTTAAAGACTAGTGATCATTATATTATGATCTCATCATAATTCACTTAATCATTGCACATGCTCATGGACTTCATTGCAAACATCACACAAGAATGACAATAAATAAATTTCATTTCAATGAACATAAACAAGATACATGAAAGTGTAATTGGCTTATAGGCCATATAATATCCATCAGCAATGAGCCACATCACCTAAATAAAAAATCAAATTAATCTCACATTAGAAAAATCAGTGATTTTTTTATTTATAAAATGGATAGAAATCTTAAGAAATCAAATCAAATTACTCCCCTCAATCGAAGTCACACAAGCACCATCATACATTGCATGGCGCCCATGGTTGGAAACATCTATTCCCATATTGGCACGTGCAAACACATCAACTTTATGATGTCGATTGCTCAAGGTGGAATTGATTTTTTTTTCAATTTTCACTTAAATAATATAAAATAAATTGAAACAAATTCCAAATATTTCATAAAAACTATCAAAAATTCATATTAAACAAATAAAACTCCTTTCTAATCCAAATTTTCTTCATTAAGTTAAAAATTAAATAATCTATCATTCTATATGATTTAATTTAGGAAATAATTAAGATAATGAAATATTCTGCAAAAATTTCTCTTAATTCAATTAGAAAAAATAAAACTAAATAATATCAAAGTTTATTTAAAATATTTATCTAATTATTGTAATGTAAATCTTAAAATTCTAAAATAAAATAATGCTATGTTCAAAATAATTTTAATATTTTAAAATTCAAAAGCATGAATTGTTCACAATTAGCTTCAAAACAAATTAGTTTGAGATTTTTAAGATAATTGGCATCCAATGATGAAAATGCATTCAAAATACGGTGACATGCTTGAAAAAATGTATTAATTATGCATTCAAATGCACTAATAATCAAGTAATTACAAGTGTATATTGCATACTATGAGCAAAAAATATCAATTGGGCTAACATCATCACTCATTGTAGTGTAATGCTTGGGACAAGCATCATCACTCATTATACTATCATTATATCATTAAAAAAAATTGATTTATTTAGTGTAATTCCCAGGGTCCCTCCCAGGTTCTCTTTCCTCATTGCCAGCAATCATCGTTGTTGATGACTATACTTGAATTTGGTTGGTTTATCTTCAAACGATCGCTAATCTAACAATCACTAGAGTACAAAATTTCATCACTTAACATTAAACTATTCTCGAACCCTTTAACATTGATTGTACTTGTGAATCTTTTTAAGATACCATTCAAGCCTTCTGTGAATAAGGAGGTGTTATCCACCAAACCACATGTTCCTATACCTCTCAACAAAATGGCCATGGCAAAAAAACACTTATACCTTGTGGACATATCTCTCATATTACTTAGTGAGGTGAACGTCACTCGCTACCTTTGGTGTGATGTTCTCACAATCTCGTTACATATATCCTGTTAGAGCGATAGTTTTGATGTAAACAGTGTCTTAAATTGTCGCTTGTATCATTATGGAATTCAAAATCATTAATTTTATCTTGCATTATTGATCTCCTCTTATATGTTATCAATCTAAAAGCATTACCTATGTTACCTATATTCTTTCTCATGACTATATTAGACTAACCCATTAATGATCTTATCTAAGGATAACGAGTGTGTTTTGATTTCAGGAAAAGCAGTGGTAATTTCTTTATTATACACTTATATGATGATACCAATGTTATACCTTATAATTTCTTTATTAATATGCTGATATTTATTTAAGATTCACAGTTTAACATCATTACCTATATGCTAGATTTAAATAAAAAGAGTATTAACTTCATTGAGGGTATAATCATGTTTTTCTCTCCCTTATCCTAAACTCACTTAATATAAAGCATTAGGGTTTTGATCAGGGGTTCTTAGACAGAGAAAGAGCTATTTTTCCTGAAAAATAAGACAAGCTTCCCTCTAGTGATCATGATCTTGAAGATGACGAATCTATCTGTAGCATTCATCCTTCATGGCGGTGGACGAGAAACGCTTCCTGCAACCATTTGATGACTATTCGTTGAAGCACACTCACCCCTCGACTGATTGCAAGTTCTTTATCTCTCTCAATCAATATGGTTTTCTTCGTCCATTCCTCGTTTAATTATGTTGTGTCTCTCAGTCTTTCACTAGCATCCAGAAACGCATTATTCTAATCTTTTGTTCACTCGTTCGATTTCGTTCACGTGTTATCCATAAAACGGGTTTCAGCTATTTTGAGTCAATTCGTTCACAATATTAATTCGTCAATTGTAATTGTTTTTGGATGAAAATTGTTTTTGTACGAATTGCATACTCTTGTGATTTATAACTCAGATTACTGCTTTAATTTTATGTCTTGATTAACCTCGTTCTCAGTCGGTAATATAAATCTATTGAGATTTGATTTTCTGTATTGAGTATCTCTGTTCTTAGTCATTCGTATAAATCTAATTAGTTTTATTTTTCTGCCTGTATTAATTCCATTTTCAGTTATTCATATAAATCCATCTAGGTTTGATTTTATGTCTTGAGTATCTCTGTTCTCGGTAATTCATATAAATCTAATTAGATTTATTTTTCTGTGTGTATTAATTACATTCTCAGGCAGTCTTATAAATCTGTTTAGATTTAATATTCTGTCTTTATCAATTCCAATTCTCAGTCATTCTTATAAATCTATTTAGATTTAATAATCTGTCTTTATAAATTCCAATTCTCAGTCATTCTTATAAATATGTTCACAATTAATTATTGGTTGTGGTAAGTTAATACTAGTGAATTACTATCTCAGCTAGCATACACTCAATAGAGGTACGGTAATTTAAAGTTGTGTTGTTTAGAGTTTTATCTTCTCTTGTTTTTAGTAATTTATAATTTTTATTACCTTAACATTTTGTATTTGATACTCTCAGTCAAGACCAAGAGGTAACTTATCTATCTCATTCAAATAGTTCATCTCGTAAGTAAATTACTTTGATTTAACGTTAGTTCCACTTGTTGTGTTAGCCTTGTGTCCTATTTACATAGACATTACTTCTAGTTATAGTCAACCACTTTCAGTCATAGTCAACCAATTTCAGCTATAGTCAACCACATATAAGTAAAGTCAACTATAGGTCACAGTCAACTGTAAGTCAAAGAGTCAACTATGATAAAAAAGTCAACCCAAAGTCAAAAAAGTCAACTCTGATCCAAAGTCAACATGACATCAAACAGTCAATGCAAAGTCAAAAAGTCAACCCTTAATTCAAAGTCAACCCAAAGTCAGAAAGTCATTCCTAGGTCATAAAGTCTACCCCAATCAATCAAAGTAAATCCTAGGTCAGAAGATCAATTTTAGAACTTGTTGTCTGGGGTGTCTCATTTATTATTAATTTCATTCTCATTCATTTGTCATCACTCACTTATATTGCTAGCATCACGTAGATAAATATAAGCTTACATTCACACACGAAGGTCGGGAGTGTCTCATTAGTTGAGATGAGGAGTCAAGACTTGTGGAGCAAAAGGACCGAGAGGAGTCTGCAGACGAGGTCTCTCTTTACTAGAGGTCGCCGACACTAGCAGGAGAGGCACGACAGGGCGTCCAGGATCCGAGGAGGTCGAGGCCTAGAGGGTAGTGTGGTAGGGTCAAGTAAAGGTGAGTGTTAGGGTTGCCGCTGGGGGCAGACCTAAACCTTTGTATTTCAACATTGTCCTTCACTCATTTGAAGGCTGAGATGATTAGATCACTTTTGGTGAGGATTGAGGCTCTGAGTCGATAGCACTCGGGACTGGATTAAGGGATGTTAGGTCCCCCAACTAGTATAATAATTCTTGGTGCACAGTGAGGACGAGTAGTGAGTGTTAAACCCACAAATCATAAAAAGAAAGGTCGAAAAGACGTTAATAACACCTAGACCTTATTGGGACTTTCATATCCTTGATAGTGTATTAGTATCACATGCATTTTACTTACTATCAAACAATTCCAAGGCATATATTTCTTGAATTTACTACATATTATCATATTTTCCTTCCAATTTTATCTTCATCTTGTTTTAGCACTTTTTTTGGATTTTTTAAATACGTTAGAGTTAAAATGGATAAGATAAATATACACATTTGACCTTTTTCAAGGCAAAAAAAACTAGTAATAGTTATGTTTTCTTGAGTTTGGATTGTTTTTTAGGGATGACGTGAAGAAAATCATGAAGAAAGGCTGAAATAATACGATAGAGAAATGGAAGATCCTCATAGGTCCTTCTCACCTTTCACGAATGAAGTAAGCACGTTGAGGTCAACTATCATTACTCATGTGGTCTCTTTTGATAAGTTGTCTGTCAACTTTACTTAAAGCCTTAACGCAATCTCATACGACACTGAGATCACTAGGCATTGTTGGGCTGACCCCTTTGCTCTACTCATTTGCCCCATGCAATAGGCCCATCTCTATGTCTCCTCATCTTCCATGTTTTCTCATCGTTTGTGTCTTCTCGTTTCCATGTATATCTCCTCCAACTCATTTTCTCATGACCCATAATCTACCTTCTTCCCATAAAAAATATGTATTCCACCCTTTGAATTCATGGATTACACAGTTTTTCTTACATCATCTCTCATGTTCTTCAGAACTTCAATCATGGCCCCCTAGTTCTATTCTAGGGTATAAGAGTTGCATTAGAATCACATAGTAAGAGGGAACAAGTTAACCCTAGTTAGTCACACCATCCATAAATGTTATTTCCTTGAAACTACTTGTTTTCATGCGGACATGCGGACATATTGAAAGAAAAAAAATTCCATTAGAGGGCTCTACAAGTAGAAATATGATGCAGCCTTAGCACACGAACAATGAAGAACAGTGTCTTGAATCGACAAACCTTGATTTTCAAGAAGGGTTAGAGTTTGAATCCATAGAACTAACTTCTTCAAACCTTGAATCCACAAGGGGGTGTACTTAAATACACAAGCGTAGAGCCCTCTCAAATAGGGAGAACACTATGAAAAGAAAGCAGAGCTCTCAAAATGGGATAACTTCAATTTTTGTGCTTAAGTGTTATAACTGGGGCCGTATATAGGCTTCAAAAAGTGAAGGGTTGTCCAAGTGACTTACCTATGAAAAGACAACACAAAAGTCTTGAAAATACAACTATGTCAGCAAGCATCTGTCAAAGACAAAAATAACAAAATAAAAAGTAAATCTTTTAGACCTTGTGAGGCCTCTACAGAAAGATAATTGCATATTCCAAGACTTGTCATAAATATTTATGGTCCCTAGGTGATCTTTTGCAGAATATGTCAGGTCCTAGGGATTCTCCCTTAGCCTAATAAGCTTTAAATGGGCCTCCGATGTGAACTGGCCCAGAATAATAGAAAATAGGCTCCTGGGCTGCACTCTAGACAACATCAAAATACCATTCTTCTTCTCTTTTGAGAGCTCTACAAGTATTTATACTAGTTAAGAACAAATGTTTTGTTAGAGGGCTTTACGAGGGTCCTAAAGAGTTTTGGATCTTGTCGGATCCAAACATGAACTTCTCGTCAATGTTGTGTGAATAGTTGACTTAGAAAACTTGCAATTATTTAAAATATGGATAGATTAGCCCACTCCAACATGACATCGATCGTTAATCAATCGATGACGTCTCTTCAACGGTATTGAATTAACAAAGTTTGATTGGGTGCCTAGTCTTAAGATCTATGGGAGACAAATCATATTCCGAGGAACATAATTATGTCTTCCAAAGAGGAGTTGTAGGGTCAACACGTTATTATGATAAGAAATTCATACGTGGAAGCTGTCTCCTAGAGAAATATTGAGAGGAGCCATGGAAGAAGACATAGAGAAGAGCATGAACGTTGGGGAGTAACCCTCCAAATCCTACTTTTTGTCAGCTTTAGGCCTCCTACTATTGGGTGCTAATAAATAATTCTTTATATTTAAAATTTTTGAATTATTATTATATGAAACAAAGCCGTTGCGAATCCCGCGAAAGAATCAACGGCTAATACTGAAAGCGAGAGCCCCAATTCATCGGACGGCCTCCGAGCATCTCCCTCCGACGTGTACGGACGGATCATCCTCGACGGAGTCTCACGCCGCTCGCGTGACCCGCCAGGGTGGAAATCTTCTTAGCTTTCTTCATTAAATCCCTCAATTTATTAAGGAAAGATAAAAAAATCCAAGAAAGTAGATTATATCTGTATATACTCAAGAATCGATGTTAACAACCTTCGAACTGAGTTTCCATTTGTGCAAATAAAATAAAACAACTGTTTTTTCGTTATTGAAAACTTTATATAAAAAATGACGCATAGCTCGTTCACGCAGTTGGTTAAGAATTTGTCTTTCCTATTTATCGGAAACTTTAATTCACAATTTAACGCAGTATAATCTGAATTCCCAGAATTATTTATTTTGCCGCACAAGCTGTTGGCGGAGTTTTTCGATTATGAAAAATCAGAAAACCTAGAAATTCGCGAGACCAAGGCTGAGGAGAGAGAAATGGCCCAGCATCCGATTCCGAATCCCCCTCTCTTAAATCCTTCACTTGGAATCCTCGAGGGGTCTCTTCCTTAAATCGCGTTCCGAAGGCCACATCTGAGGATTTGATGCGCGGATCAGGAGGAGGATCAAATTAGGGTTTGCCGAGGCTCGTGAATTGCGGAGGCTCTCCCGCGCTAGCCAGTTCAATTCCTCCAAATCATTTCGGATGCTTTCGGGCTGCGGCGCTGGAGTTCAAATTTGGGCGGCGGAGAAGTTCGACCCCTCCCTTTTTTACTGTTTCCTTTTTCTATCGCAGTGATTTGAGTTTGTTGGCTTCAATTGGTACGTTCTTTTTTTTTCAGTGCGCCATCTTGGACTCCGGAATATTTCTGTTAATCGTCTTTGCATTTCTAAGTATTATTCTATTCGGAATACAGACAGTTGTCGGGATCGGAAGAAAGATTTTCTTTGGTGTTCCTGCTTGAAAACGTTTTTGAGATCTTCTCGTTTGCTCAGTTCTTGTTCGTTTTTGTTGCTCTGTTCTTTCTTTCACGGTGCGCTCTCTCAGACTTTAGAATATTTTAAAAATTATTGGACGTCTTTCTCTCGCTCAGCTTTTTGTCTTTTGTTGTGTTTGTCTGTTTTGAATAACGGAAATTTGTCGAGATATGATGAAAGACTCTCTTCGGTTTTCCTACTGGAGAACATTGTTGAGATCTTCTAGTTTCCGCCGTTTAGGTTTCTTATCACGTATTCAAGAATCTTTAAACTTCGTTAATGGATATCTAGAATGGTTGCTCGGGATCGCCAAACCTTCGGGAATGCTCTTATCTGATAGATTGGAAAGAGATTATTGATTCCTTACAGCCCTATATTAGGTCCGTTAAATTTATGGTCCACTTGTAGAGCCGTTCCCTTCGTTACTGTATAGGGTTTTCGTTGTGGCTATAGCTCTTTCATTCTCTTCTTCTCTGGGATTATCTTTTCATTTAATTACCCAATGCGACTTCGTGAGTGGATCTTGAATTCATCTTTTTCTGCGATCATAGGAAATGAGTCACTCGTCATGCAATAGCGACAATGGAAGCATGGACTCTAAAAGAAGATCTGGATCACATTCCATTGAAGGAAGCAGCTCCAGAGGATCATTCTCAGGAGCAGATATGAGTCTTAAGAAGGGTCCCTGGACGACCGCTGAAGATGATATGCTGAAAGAATATGTCAGGGAGCATGGTGAAGGGAACTGGAATGCAGTAAGGAAACAGTCTGGACTTCGTCGTTGCGGTAAAAGCTGTCGTTTACGTTGGACCAATCATCTGAGACCAAACCTGAAGAAATGCCCTTTCTCTGAAGACGAAGAGAAGTTGATTATCGAGCTCCACGCCCAAATGGGTAATAAATGGGCTCAAATGGCGACTCATGTAAGTCAATCTCCTTTTTCACCTTGTGGTCATCCATTGTTCTAAAACCAATGCTGAAAATTGTGATTTTAGCTCCCTGGAAGAACAGATAATGAAATCAAGAACTACTGGAACACTAGGATGAAGAGATGCCAAAGGGCTGGATTACCTATTTACCCGTCCAGTATCAGTGATTCCCAGCCAATGATTAAGAAACAACGTCAACTCCCCAAACATCAGATTGACGATTTCGGCCTGAGTTCTATGCATTACAATTTTAAACCGAATGCAATGCCTGTCTCATGTGTTCCACTATTCCCGAATATCACCTTTGGAAGCCCGCTTAGTCACCGGCCAGGATATCCAATCAACAGTTTCTTTACCCAGTCAGGAAATCCTGGTCCATCATTTCCATACGTTGATGAAGACGACAACTATGCAGTTCTGGAAGTGAACTCACTACTCTCTTCAGAAATGATCTACCGGCCAATATCCTGGGAGTTGGCTTATAACCATGATCGTGGTGGCGGGAATCCTGCATCAACTCCATTGGTCAACTACTCTGCTTCTCAGGCACCAGTTGTGGCTGCGAAGCTGGAGCTCCCTTCACTCCAATTACCCGAGACTCGTTTTGGTCAACCCTTCCCAGACGAAGACGTTGACTGTTACGTTGCCTCTCCCCGGACAGCATCTGACTGTGCCACGCCATGCAATGGTCTGTTGGATGATGTGATTCATGGGCCAAAGACTATGAGCTCTGAGAATCTCAAAGTTGATGCCTACAACACGGATCATGTGACCTTTGACTGTCTGGTATCTCAATTGACTGGCTCAGTTTCTTCGGTTGATGAATCATCAGCTGAAAAAAAATCAACAGGTGAGGAAATAGAACTTGCTCAACACCCGTTTCACCCTGATATATGATTTATTTTAATTTCCCGGGTGTAATTGTAGGAATGACTGCTCCAGCGGCGGAAAAATGCGAGGATTCTGAGGATTTTCTGATGGACAGTATGCCATCAGAATTTCAGGACTGCTACCATGTGGAGAGCCTCCCCAGTTGGGGTCTTGGTTTGCTGTGATCATAGACTACTTAAATTTGTGCCAGTTGGTTGTCTTGAGTTGCTGTGATCATAGACTCCAGACTTTTGTTTGTTGTTTTGATTTCTGCTCGTGTTATAGAGCAGGGTGACCTTTGAGTCCTTTGTGGAGGTGCTGATAAGCCATGGAAATAAATAGCCAGCTCTACCATGATACTCTATCTCTCTCTCTCACCCCCCCCTCCTTTTTCTCTTTTACCGTCACTTTTTCTCTGTCGCCCTTCTTTCTTAGTCCTTTCTCAGTTCTTCTATGCCATCTCTCTCCCCCCTCATGTATATATATCTCATGAAAATGAATTATTTTATCGATGGCATCTCCTCACTGACTTTGTCGTTTGTGTCATTCTTCAGTTATCTCTACCTCCTTAGCCACGGTCACCACATGCGATTGTGGGAGAGGTCGTCAACATGACTGCAGGCATATTCACAAATTGAGATGGTCAATGATATCTCTCCTCGTGTGAGAGTTGCGAGAGATTTAAACCATTGATCAGATAAATGTCGGGACAAGTTTGGCAAGCCTGCACGGTTCTCTCACTATGCCTCCTACTCCATGCCCACCAAGACCTGCACGGTTCTCTCACAGGTCATGTAAACTACTCTTTTTCCCATTTCCCCCGCCTTATAGATCCATTGCCAGTATAGATTGTTGCGCTCCTTCTTTCATGGGGCCACGCTCAACCCCATCCACCTACCGCATTTTTTGCGACCGGCATTCTTATGTAACTAATTTTTCAAATGATACTGTTTCCATAAGTCCTATAGTTGTGCCTCCCTCTTCATTATACGGTTCACAATTTGAGGATAGATTACACTGTTTCCATATATCTCATATTGATGAGAACATGAGAATCTAGAAATGAGAGTCATAAACCTTGATTCCCTACTAGAAATGATAGGAATTGGCAAGCTGTCCTCGACCGGGTGTTTCCTTTATGTATTCTATGCCAATAACACTAGATTTTGCACCATGGCTCTCTTGAATCGGAAACTATCATATCTATCTTGTTTACTAATGCTGTATAGTGCCTAGGTAAAGCTAGAGGATCATTACAATGATAAGGATTTTGATGCATAGAGTATTCATCTGGTCTCATTCTCATTTTTGTTGGAGAAACTTCCTCCTCTTCGTTTTAGTAAATTGAATTGATTTCTCATAAGATTTTACGATTAATTAGATTTTATTTGTAATTAACTTTTAAGATTGTTGGATTTTATTTTTTTATTAGATTCTAGAAGTGATTGGATTTTATTTCTAATTAGGTTTTTGGACTAATAAGAATTTATTTTTGATCGGGTTTAGGACTAATTGGATTTTATTTCTGCTTAGGTTTCAGGACTGATAGGATTTTATTTCTAATTAGGTTTAATGATTGATTGGATGTTATTTCTGATTAGGTTTTAGGACTGATGGGACTTGATCTCTGATAAGGTTTTAGGAGTGATTGGATTCTAAACAGGATTAAATTCTAGGATTGATTGGATTTAATAACTAATTAGATTTTAAGTCTGATTATAACTTTTTCTTGGTGATTATATTCAGGTAAGTTTACCACATAATTTTGGGTTTTCTAAGATTCCTTTTAAAGGTCTGAAAATAAATCAGGAATAGGATCAATTTCAGGTTAATATTGGAATGATTTCAAAGTGATTTCATGTTAATATTAAAATTGAAACTATCAATTTTAGTTGAATTGCAAAATTTCAGCTTAAATTGAGAAACATTCTAAAATTTATGATTAGACTATTCTAAGGTTTGCCTTGAAGTTAAGCCTCGAGGAATTTCAATTATGCAATATTAAATGATAAGCGCATTCATAAAATATAATCGTCACCTAGTTTTGCCATCTCTATCAATTTTGATCTCATGGGAGATCTAGAATTGATAGCACTTACATTTTTCACCCTGACTCCAACGATATTGTCAATTGTTCGTGTCTAATCGCACGAGTCCGTCAATAATATTTCATTGGACAAATTTCTTGGAATGGGCCAAAAAATTTAAGAGTATTATATAAGTGTAATCTCATGGGAAGCTATGTTTTATCACCATGAGCCCTTCTAAAAATGATTTATCACATAAAATTTGGTAGAATCAAGATCAAGAAGTTATCTTTGGATGCTCAAGCTGTGGTAGCTACTATATCTGCTCTAGTTCAACTCCAATATATAGAAAAGTTTATTTGGTCTGATTTTCCAAATGTCACTACCTTAAGGATCATGCAATATCAGTTCTCTTGGATGGTCAATCTTGTTGTATCTCAATCTTCCAATCAGTAGTTAGATCCAAGTTCCATTTTTTAGCACCAACACATTGCCCAACATAAAAACCATTGTTTCGATGAAAGGTCTTTAATAAAAATCTTACTCCATTCTTTGATAACCTTTTCAATAAATATCTCCAATATATCTCACATATATGCAAGTGATCGCTTCCTTGCCTTATCAACTCTATTTCTCAAATTTCCATTGATTACTTTTATTAAAAATGTGTATCAGTGGCAAGTTTGAGTATCGGTGTGGAGGCCTTTTGTGTCTTTTTAGATAGTATTTGAAAACTAGGTAAGATATTCAAAATGTATCATCCATTTTGAAACTAACACATCTAAAAGGGGCATGAATTGGTGTACTAGGTTTACTTTCCATTGGATCAATGTGCTCCTAATTGCCTAATTATTATTTTCATTGTCATAATTTTCAATCCTAATTTCATTATCCTATTTTCCTAATTCTTATATAGAGATCTATTTTCCTGATTCTAAGCCAAATCCATTTCCTCAAAGTAATTTCTTCCTCAAAGTAATTGTATACTTTGACTTGTTGGATTGTTTCAAAGAATATAAATAATTTAATGCAAGTTTTTTAGATCTATTAACATTCAATAAACACTAAATGAAATAATGTCATAAGGAATAATCAAAGAGTATTTTGCAGATATATTACCATTCATAAAAACTATAGGTTCTCTATTTAATAGAAAACAAATTCTAAGATCTCAAATCACAATAAAAGAGAAGAAATCATCCCAATGACAGATTGTTTCCTAGAATGAGGCTTTTTGATGAACTAAAATTTAAGATTATTTTTAGTAATTGTGTTTCATTAAGTTCATGCAACACATTTCTATTTTTTATCTACTTTTTTTAAGTTGACGTAACACCTTGAGAGTTAGTGGATTGGGGCGATGTTTAATGAACATCATTATCTTCACTCATGGGTTAAGGGTTTGTGGTGCTATATCACTAGGTCCCTATTCATCTAATTGGCACAAAAAATCACGAGCATCAAATCAAGACATTTATTGTTGGGTTTTGAGGTCGATAAGCGTTCCAAAATTTTGATCAAAATATCAACTGTAGAGAAATATATTGAATCAAATATTTAAAACGTTGAGGCACCAATAACATATGATTTATCATTTAGTATGTATGAGAAAAAATACTTACAAGTTTTCACTTGAAAAAGTTCTTGAAGCTATTCAAGTATCTAGCCTTTAGTGGTATCCAGACAATCTTTAGATGGTTGGATCTCTACTTCAAAGCTCTTCACCAAGAGAGAAAGAGAAGAAATGAGAGAATTCTCACAAGGCTTGCATGAAACCTTGAGTTGTGGTCATTCTCTCCTTATTTATAGACATTTGGTACATAGATTTTTTTATAAATATGCCTATATCCACCAACATCCTTAGACCTTATATATGTTATCCTCTAGGTCTATATATTTCACTAGTTAATAACTCTATAGACCCAAAAACACCTTATTGGTCAACCTTATTAATTATCTTCATCAGTATATAGATTAATTAGTTATGGGTTGATTTAACCCAATCAAGAGGTTCAGTTGTTAGCCTGTTTGGGTGCCAAGGTATACCACATATTGTGAGAGATATGCAGTATATAAAACTCCTTTATAGAACCTTTCCATCATCGGTTACCATGTATGTATCATCCTTCATCCATATGAGACTCATGAATGACTTAGGGTATGGTCAAGTTTCAAACCCTTAATTGGTCTCATAAGTTAGTAGTAATGCATATAAGAAATTATCGTGCTCTTTCTTTGATATTTCCACTACATTGGCCAAGGATGTAATCGCATCTCATTCCTTGAGTCAATCTCCTCAAATACCGAGGGCGGATGATACCATATTGACCCCACAATCATTTTTGAGGACTTCATGTTGTATCCAATATATGACATTTTAGAGATCCCGTGGCTAGGGATTCGTAAGTCATAATCAAAACACAGTCATCCATCCACAAGATATATTTGGTCTCTGACGAAGCAAATTTGAGTGGTCGTTAAAAACACACAAATTTGTGTAAAATCACTAATTTATTAGTATGATGATGAATAAGGGTCGAATCCATGGAGATTTAGTGAAAATTTTTTTAGGTGTTCTTCAAATTTGATCAAATCAGACGACGAATGAGTTGAGAAAGTGAGGAGTTTAGTGTTTTTGGAATCCAAGATGAAGCCGTTGTCACTCTATTTGAATCTGTATTCATGGAGAAATCAAAGAGCAAAATTAAAAATCATAAAATTTGACTAATCTACTATTTGAAATTGAAATATAATGCTACATGAAGACAAACTAGGAAGAAAAAAACATATTATAACTCGAGATCGTGCTCGAAATGATCCAATTCATTGATAGATTAATAATTTTCATTCTATATTTTGAAAAATAATAATATGAAGTTCAAACAAAAAATTCTCACTATTCTCTCAACAAAATCCTTATTTCAAACACTCCTCAGATGAGAAAATGAGTCTAGAAGAGGAAGAAAGCAAGATAGTCAAGGATTGAGGCATCTAAAAAGTTTAATTAATTGAAAAATTTTTAGAATGATTTACATCGTCGAAGAAGATGCATACAAATAGACAAAATTTGGCGTGATCTTCGACTAACGGCTTACATAAAAAGCTTATATGCGAATCATCACTGTTAAGTCTCGTCTGTCCAATCAAAGATGGAGCGCTCAGATTTCATCATGTCACATGTGAAGAAGAAGCATCACCTAATGTCTGCCATTTGATCTTCATCGAGCGTTTGAGATGTAGCCACATGTCCATAGGAGTCCATCGGGCACGTTTAATCTCAACCGTTATAACTCCTCAGATGAACGGCTGAGATTAAAACATTGAAAAACAATTCAGTGATGAACTATTTTGTGCCATGTACCCCTCACTTTAAGTGAATATTAACGATGCTGATTAAATCCACAAATCAAACGCTTCACATCACTTACGAAGAAATAAAGACACAAATAGTCTCACATTGGAAAAATCAAGATGACGTGACATGTATATAAGGGCATATGCCCTGAGTCGTTACCTTGTGCTTTAATAAGGTGATTAACCACTAATATTTGTGTGCTAATGACGTGCACTCTGTGTGCCACATGGCGTGTGTACGTGTCACCACGTGGCGACATGCAAACGCATTCGCCACGTTAGTTGCCACGTCAATGGGAAATAAAAAATCCTTTTTAAAAATATTTTAAATCAACAAAACTTAAAAAACATCATAAAAGTTCTAAAGAATTTTAGAAAAATTTAGAAAAATTCTAGAAAAATCCCTAAAAATAAAAAAAATTTATAACTTTAAAAATACAATTCTTTTTAATCTAATTTTTTATCATAAATTAAATAATTGATCATTCTAAAAAATCAAAATTAATAAATAACAAGAGAATAAGATTTATATAAAAAATATACTCATTTATTGTGGAAAATAAAACTAGAAAAAACAAACGAGTATATACAAAAATATTCTCTTATTAGTTGAGATTAAAAGTCAACTATAATCTCAAATATATAATGTGAATAAATAAATTTTAAATATCTTTCTTTAATTATTTATGATTATCCCTAGAAATAGAGAATTTTGAGATTATAAATTTAAATTTCATAGAATAATAGATATGTACTCAAAGTATGATAACATGCATGAGAATCGAATGATATATGGCTTAATTTTCATTAACAATCATATAATTACTAGTATAAATTATAAGTTATCATGTCTCAAGTCAAAGGATTACATACGCAACCATGATATAAATCAATTTGATTGTTTGTAAGGTATCATTCATGGATTCATACAGATCAATTCAATGAACACTTTCTCCAAAGAGCACCCATTATCTATCCTTAGTATCTCCACACTGATGGTTGTAGGATTAGCCATACTCATCATATGAGTTAGATTAGATATAGATATTCTTTTTGGATAATTCGATGTCTTTCTTGAATATTGATAACATACTATTTATACATGAATTTACATAATTATTAATGCAAATAAAGGCATTAATTATTCCAAATGTATACATGTTATCATATTTTAAGTATATTTCTATCATTTTGTATCATTTCATGTTATGATCTAAAAATACATCAATTTATGGATTATTATATATAATTAAAATATTATGATATTAAATCCTAATTATATTTAAGATCATAATCATGTTTTAATGATGAAAATATAAGAGAAAAGATCTTTATTAACATTTATTTATTTTTATAAATTTATTTTATAAGATACATGAATGTATTAATTTGATTAATATTTATTCTCTTATTATTTTAATAATCTGAATTTTTATAATGATAGATTTGAATTAATTTGGAGTTGTATTTTGAAAGTTATGATTTTTACAATTTTAGAGAATCTTCTGGATTTTTTTTCTGAATTTAATTAAGTTTATTTTCAATTTTTAATTAATTTAAAACATTAAAAAAATGGCAAAAAGGGTGCATATTTCGCGCGAGCCCACATGGATGCGACGTGGCACTCAAAGCCACGTGGCAGAGCCACGCAGACCCGCACGAGTGCCTGCGTGGCATTGAGGTGACGTGTATACATATATATTTTTATTATACATATGGTTATGGTACTTATAAGCATTCCATAGAGGAATATCGCTAACCGCTATAATTCATTCACCTTATATACCCGACACTCTCTCTTCTTTTTCTGCGTGTAGGACTATGTTCCCTTCCTTTTCGTTGATTGCAAGACGTGTGGCGTGACGTGGAGCGTCGGATGGAAATCATGATGAACATCGCACGTAGATGCGGTGGACACGAGGTCCACCCGGTCAAATATCGCGCATGTGCTTCAAAATTCACTTAAGTGAACTCATCGCAGCCGTTGATCTCGCGAGTTATAATGGTGGAGATCACTCACGGTCGGTGGACTCCTCGACGTATCACGATCGTTGGATTGAGATCCAATGGATGATCAAGCGATACGACTCTTCACTTAAGACACGAGGACTCACCTCAGCCCTTCATCGTCGATCGAACGCTCTGAACTTCATCGTGACGATTCAATCAACGGGCGTCTCATCGCGACCGTTGATCGCGATGAGTCCGTTAGATCAACTGTCACGCCCAATTTGCCCTTTAAATAGCTTTTTCTTCGCGAACGGAAGTTTCGCCCTTGAATTTTTAGGGAAATTTGAACTGTCTAGACACCCAATTCGAGTGCCATTTGATTTCTTCATGTTCTTGACTCGTTTCCGCGTCCAAGGAATGCTTGAAATCAGAATTTGATAGAGAGATCGAGGAGAAATCACATCTTGAACTTCAATTTCATCTTCGAAAATGAGGAATGAAAAGCCATGCATCCGGCGATTAATTGGATCATTTCGAAAGCTACTTTGGGTTAGATTGCGTGTTTTCATCTTAATATTTCATCATTTAGTGTTAATTTTACATTTTAAATCGTAGATTAAGTTTAATTTCGGTTTTCAATCAATTTCGCGATACTAATTTTCTCCCATTTTCAAACTTTGATTACTCAGCGAATTGTCATCCAAATCACTCGATTTTTGATTCCGTGGATTTGCAATTGAGTTATCTTTCTTAATATCATAAATTTCCCAATTTGTAATCTCAATTCGTCATCCGATTTGATCGAATTTCAAAGATATCTCTCAAAATTCCCTAATTCTCCGTGAATTCGACCCTTATTTACTATTATTCCCTTTAATTAAAGTAATTAATTATAAATTGGTAAGTTTAGGACTTTTTTTGACACTATATCGTGTGTATTCAACGACCATACGAAATAGTCTCGTCAAATATCCCACGAACAAGAATATTTAGAACATATGTTTAAGGACTAGTGATCATTGTATCATGATCTCATCATAATTCACTTACTCATTTTATATGCTCATGGGCTTAATTGAAAGCATTAAACAAGAATGGCAATGAAGAAATTTTATTACAATGAACATAAACGAGATACATGGAAGTTTGATTTGATTATAGGCCACATAATATCTATCATTTATGATAGCTCATTTCCCTATCATAGCGTTGATAACATGCTAAATAAATATGAAAATACATTATTATTAATACAAATTAAGGCATAAAATATTCCATTCTAATGCATGTTATCATATTTTTTTAGTGTTTATCTATCATTCTATGAGAAACTCATAATAATATCAAAATGCATTAATTTAGGGTTAATTATGATGAATTAAGGATGATATTTTCATAACCCATCTTTACTTGAGATTATAATTAGTTTTTAAGGTTAAATAATAAGAGAAATTATTTTATATACACTCATACATTTTTCAAAGTTTAAAAATCTAACAAAAATGAGTGTATTTTTTAATGTTTTTGAATTTGTTTGAATTTTTCTCAAATTTTATGAATTTACTTAATTTAAAATTGATTTTATAAGTGCGTAGGTAACGTGGCAAAATCTGGAGCATCCGATCGAGATCAAACAGTGGCGTTTCAATGCGTTACTTAACGTGCGCGACATAACATTATCTCGATGGTCCATTAGAGATCTAACGGCCACGACTTAATCGTAACAATTTAAAATTGTACATTTCATCAAAGCCATTGATCAAAGATTAATTGCTCGATCGAACGGTTACGCCCAATTCATTTTATAAATTGAGATGTTCTTCGACATTGTAAAGCATTCCAGGGCAATTCGAGTAATCAAAATCTTTAGACACCAAATCCATTGAATCTCTTGTTTCTAATCGCTTTTAAAATCATTTTCACATCCACGGAGTGCTTGAAAGTGAGATTTCTTTGAGAGAATAGGAAAAAAATTGGCTATTGAACATCATTGATCGTGTTTTCGAATTCGGGAATGAAAAGACTTGAATTTGGCGAATAATTGAATCAATTCAGGTGCAATCTTGGGTTAGGATCGTGTTTCATCCTAATCTTCCTTTCGTATAAATTTAGATTTTTAATTTGAATCATAATTTTAGTCAATTTCAATTTCAATTTTTTTCACGAGTTTATTTTTCAGAAATTTCTCTCTTGTTCATTTGATGATTTTTCTACAAATCGTGATCCAAATTAAGTGATTTTTGATTATGTGGATTCATCTTTGAGTCTTCTTTCCAAAAATATCAAAATACATAATTTCTATCCACATTTCATTGTCCGATTTGACTAAATTTCAAAAGATCATCCACAATTACCTTAATTCTCTATGGATTCGACCCTTATTCACTAGTATACTCCTTAATTAGTGATTAATTGATAAAATTGGTGAGTTTGGTAATTGTTTTGACTCTTGATCGTGTGTTTTCAATAACCTCACTGTTTTGATTCGTCAAGCGTCATTAAATAAGATATTATCAATTAAAAGTATGAAACGATCTCACTTAAAACCTTTCATTGTATCAAATTTCCAAGGTCTAAAATATTAAACCTTTCAGCTTATTATGATATTGTTTTGAGTAAGCCATGAATATTTTAAATTTATTCGAAGTATTAAATCTTGAGAAAAATCTACCATCTTGAAATTAGGCATAATAAAGTTCAATTTTGAATTTAATTTATGAAATTTTTTACGACTTAATTTAGTGAACTGCTACCAATGGACTAATAGAAGGTGATGGAAGTCAACATGGTGGTCAAAGTGTCTCATGAGGTCAAGTTGAAGTCAAAGTGTAAAAATCATTATCTTTTCACTTGAGGAACACTTATAAGGCCTTACGAATTGAAGGTTAATGGCATTTATGGCTGAAAATTGCAAAATAATAGCCAATGGGAAAAAATTGACAAGTGAAACTAAGGAGATTCTCTCTCATCGAGAGACTAATTGTGGCAAGAAAAAAATCTGAGTGGATCCCCAAAGGAAAAAGTGGGAAAATGCTTATTTAGAGCTCTTGGAACCAAAAAAACTTCAAGAAAAAGTGGAGAAATCCACCTAGAAAAAATGCAACCAATGACTAGCATATTTATATATCTAACTAACTTGGTTTCAAAAGGTGGAAAAAGAATAGAAAAAAGTGGGAAGCTGACAAGCCACGTTCAAGCAGTCATTAAAAAAACATTCCAAGGGTTTAAAAAAAATCACTTTAAAAAAGATAGATCAAGCATAATTAGTGAGAATAAGTCAAATCTAAGGAGAGGTAAAGTTGACTTCTAGAGGTTTTTGATTTTGATCAAATTGAACAATAAAAGGGATAAGTGTCTATATTAGATTTATAAAGAGAATGTAGAGATCTTCCCAAGGAACCAAAAATCACCAAAATTAAATTTAAATATAAAGAAACATTAAAGAAATTGTTTGGAGAGATAAAATTGTTCTCCAGGGGAGAGAAAGTGAGGATAAAACTTAAAATTCTCTCAATCCAATATGTTAAAATGAAATCTATTACTCCATGATGAGAGATTAATGAAAATATACTCAATTAACCCAAAATCATTGAGACAATTATGCAATTAATTTTCAGATCAAGGCTTTTTGAATCCACATGTTCTTGATAGAAATTCAAAATTAAAGCAAAAATTTTACACAATGCTATCATCAAAATCTTCATTTCAAACACCAAATGGATTTTTGATGAAGATATTCTTGGAAAAATCAGCATAAAGGCTCAAATAATTTAGAATTATCCAAGAATGTCATTTTCGGTATGAGGAGCCTCTTGATTGCGATGATCATGATTGTACAAAATTTTTGTGCCATGTTTCCCCTCCCTTAAGTGATGATGAGTGGCCTAGGTTAAATCTTGGCGTTTCACTTGATTTTAAGTCTCACGGGTTGTCATGTCGCTTGAAATATATTAATTTGAAAAAGGTAAACTCAAAAGTATAGGAAATAAGATTATGTGTACCACACAATTGCCCATTGTGAGCTGCATGGCATCGTGACAATAAGTGAAATACTGTTATGTGGTGATCCTACCATGGTAGCAAACCATGTCAGCGTGCACTTACAAAATTTTAATAACTCATTTGTAGGCTTTTAAAAATTCCAAAATTTTTTCCTAAAAATTAAAAATTTCATATCTCTCAATTACAACGCTTTCTTTCATCCAAATTTTCTTTATTAAATAAAAAATTAAACAATATACCATTTTATGCATTTAATTTAAGAAAAATGAAGGATAAAATATTTAATGCCAAACTTTACTAAAATTAATTATTAAAGTAAAAGTAGATAATTTTCAAAGTTCATTTAAAATGTTTTCTCTTATTATTTTCACGTAAATGTTAGAAATTCAAAATCTCAAAAAAGGGTCAATATTTAAAGAATTCAATTCAAACTTATGAATTGTGAAAGTTATCCTTGATATGATACATTGAAGATTTTAAGATAATTGACATATAATTTATGAAAATATGATAACATTTATGAATTGTGACTTCAAATTTATGCCCCAAAAAGCACAAAATTTATTTAGTTTATTTTTATTTCCTAAAATTCATTCTTTAATAAAATCCTTTTTTTTGGCATAATTCTCTCCTCACCTCTTCCTATCCCTCCCTTTAGTTCTTCTCTCTGTTCTTTATCTCTTTTCTTGTTTCTCTGTATTCCCCTCACCCAGAGTGGCACCTAAGAAGAGTCTCCACCATTTCTAAAGTTATTTCTCTCTTAAACATTCTGGAAATCACTTTATCCTCCATTTATCTTAGATATTACCCTATTAATCTTAATACAACAAGACAATTAGTCAAGTCAGTGTGGATTCTCTCTCTCATTCACATAAAGAGTGTTGACATCATCCACATAAGAGAAATAGGACAAAGTAACTCATCCTTAAGAATTAGATTAGAAATAGCTTCCTATATCATTTAGAATATCTCCAAAAATTTTATATCCATCTTTAAATAAATCAAATAATCATAAGTCTCTTTCCACTAAGTCAACCACTCAATAGTTGACTTAGGCCTTCTTTCCCATTTTCTCCATTTTTCGCGACTAATATTCATGATATTCTTGCTTAATGATTTTAAATTATTCTCTAAAAATATAATCACATATAATTCAATAAACATAAACTCGTGTAATTGGAAATCATGGCACATAAAACTCATTATAAGTAAGAAAACCATTTTATCTCATCTTTTTCTTCTCATTTGATGCTCTTTAGTCCTTGCCTTCTTGATGATCAGCTTGAAAAGAACTAAAAAGGTTCATGAGCATCTTAAATTTGATCTTCAGAAAACTATAAATATTATATTTGATTGACATAATTTGGCAATGACTCAATGCATATCAAACATTAATGTCTCATAGAGCTAGATTATTGATGTCACACATGTGCATTTAAATTTGTGTAAATGGTTGGAAATGCATGATGGCATCTTGGCACGTGAACTTCAATAGAAAAGGCCAAAAATTAAGAACAATATCTTTTTCAAAATTTATATACTACTTGAAAATTTCTAGGCAGACCAATGTGAATCTGATAACATGCATATTTAACTTAAATTATTATCTTATTTAAGTAATATTCATGCTTATTTTATGTAATTATGATGCATGTTATATAGTTTTATGAATTTTCTCCATTAGTATGCCATTTTACTGAAGTCCATATTTATGCATTGTTTAGGGTTAATGATGTGCTTTATAGATGTTTAATCTTTTGCAATATTAAATAAATAGAAATTATGTACTTTCATTGATTTACTTTGACTTTAGTAGATGATTAGAAGAATTAATTTCAAGAATGTTGGGATGATATAAAATAGACTTCTTAAGGGATTATTTAAGTTTATTTTGAATTCATCTTATATTCTTCTTTTAGTTTATATTTTAGATGGCATGATATTAAGAATGAATAAATTTTTGATTCAATGGAGGAAATTTGAGTCAAAAAGGAGTTATATAAATAAAGATATGAATTTTTGAATTTTCTAGAATTTTCTAGATTTTATTTCAATTTTTAGGAATTTTTTTCAGAGTTATTTATTTATTAAAATTTCAAAAAGTGTTTTAATATTCACGCAGGACCCGTGAAGCTGATGTGGTGCATGGCGGACACGTGGCGGGGCCACGCGAGCCCACGTGGATGCCTGCATGGCGTCTATGTGGCATGAATAGTAATAGGTTGCCAGATGATGGGCCCATAGGGTTAGTGGGCCCAGGTTAGAGTATTGGGGTGTACTTGGCCCAATAGGGTGACGCAAAGGCCTAATGGCCTTCCCCCTTTTATACGCAACATTTTCACTTATTTCTTCCTTGTGGGAATATGTTCCCTTTAATTTCTCCTTTGCAGGACACGTGGCAGAGCAATACGTGTTGGATCTAAAAGCTTACTAAAGATTGCACGTTAATCCAATGGATCTCGGTCCATCGGATCATCAATTGAACACGTGCTTTAATCATGATTTAAGTGACGACGGACGACTGCTTTAGTCTTGCTTTTACCATCGACTGTTCATTTTTAATAAGAATTTGGGCGTTGAATTGCGGAGGCAATTACTCTCAAAATACAAGGTGAAATTTGATAAATTTTATTTTTTTGGAATCCTTTGGTTTTTACATTTCTATTCATATATGAATTTCTTGATTTGGATATTATTTGGCCAGCCAATTTGATGATTTAAACCAAAGTGTTCATTTCGAGATTTTTCTTATCTTTGATTTTCAATAAATCATAGTAAATCCAATTCTTTTCAAAAAATCACGAATGATATATCAAAAATTTCCATTTTGATATCTAGTTTCTGAATATATAATTTTTGTAATATTTTATCTTCATTTTGGTTTGTCAATTTAATGATTTAAACCAAAGTGTTGATTTTGTGATTTTTCTGATATTTGATTTTCAATTAATCATAATAAATCTAATTCTTCTCAAAAAATCACGAATTATAAATCAAAAATTTCTATTTTTCTCTAGTTTCTGAATATATAATTTTAGTAATATTTTACTGTCTTTTTATTTTCTGATTCTACAGAAAGTCAGAAGTTGGTCAAAGTCAACGTTTTGACCTTGACTTTTGACTTTCTTTGTCAAATCATTTTCAAAATTCTGAAAATATCTTCTCTCATATATTTATATCATTTGCATTTATTATATATCACTTTCATTTCTTAAAATTTTTATTTAAACCTAAGTTTGACCAAGTCAACCCTTCGATCAAAGTCAATCGAGTTCTATGTGGATCGACCCTATCTTTACACTATACTTGATTTCATATTTTTTTGATTGTGAGTTTAGAATTATAAATTGTGTTTGACAGATGTTTGTGTATTTTCAACAACCGCATAAAACGGCTTCGTCATAATCCAATGAATACTATTTAGTACATTATTTTAGCTTCAATAAAACAAGTTGAATATTCAACTAGATTTGTAGTGGATTCATCTGGGTTCTCAAATCACAATCCAAATGTTCTATTTATACCACATTTCTTCTTCATTTGATGAGGCAACATGGTTGTATGTGGGTTGTCATGCTAATTTTTGGCCAATAAATTTTGTAACGAAAACCCTTGATCTAGTAGTTAATTGATCTCTTTCTTAATGGTTTCATGTTACTTGGGGTGATATTTTCCCTAATCTATTATCATTAAAATTTGTATTTATTTTCGGAAGCCTAGATTAATATGCTTTTATCATTTGACTATTTTTCTTTCCTCATGGTTGATTTCTCTCTCACTAAATTCCCTCTTAAATTTCTCTCAAGTCTTCTATATCACAAATTTGATGTATGGGAAAAACCTTGTATCTATTTTTATAAAGCTATTTTTCCTAAAATCTAAGGGATTTATTTATCCAAATTTGATATAATTGAAAGAAATCTCATAGTCGAACTAATTTCTAAATTGATTCCAAATCTATTCATAATTCTCCTAAACTAGCCATCTGATTAAGTGAGTTTATTAGGACCCTAACTATATGTTTTAATAACCATCTAGTTTGAGCTCTTTAGTACTACCTATTGATGGGGAACTTGATCTACATCATAGTCACTCAAGTGGGCATCCTCTATACTATGGTTTTGTAAGTCTATTTATGAATTATGAGTCTTAGTATGTTACATGGGTTCCAAGACAAGACTCTCGTGTGAGTGACATGGATATATTCAACTTAGAGCCTACTCGAACTCTAGCTTCGCGGATGACAATGATGATCTAAAATCTACTTTTGGGTTAGTACACATATGTTAGGGGAAAACATCATCTAGAGCATCAAGAAAGAAAAGTTATACATCGGGCTGATAGAAAAGAGTATTTCTACCGCCAAGGACTATTGGGAAGGAGTTTGAGAGATTACCCTACCTCTTCTCAAAAAAGCATTTTTCTTCTTGAATATCCCTTTTCCCAATAGACTTCCCTTAGAGTGGGGGGCTAAATAGGATAAGAGTAAGTTGAATAGGTAAGAAGTTCATATGAGTACCGACTTAGACGTCTTTCACCTCTAAATCTTTCCTAATTGGATGCCCAATTTTGCATCACAATCAAATTGGGAGAGAGTTTTTGATCTTTTGATCAAGGTTTGACTGGACAAGTTTCGGGTGGCTTTTCCTCTGTCATGGAGCTGGTAAAATACAGTTCTTCTCATCTTTCTCAAGTTCAATGTTTGTACCATAGGTTGAAATATGCATTAATACCCCTAGTTTATCTATATTGTCATCTTGACCTATCCACTGAGAAAATTTATATGATTCCAGCTGATCCAGTTCAATATGTTTTATGTAGACGTATCAAGATCCAATTGGAGGTCAGCCACCTCGACCATCTCTTGTCTACAACTGTTCACTCCTTTTCTAAAGAAACTGAGCTCCTATGGAGACAAAAAGGAGCTCTGAAGTCTGCAACTGCCCTGGGCTACACAGCCCATGTATGATCTGAAGAGTAAAACATTAAACCTTTTTGGGCGAGATATCTTAAACTGCTCTCATCCTTCAAAATTTTCAGGGCGTGATGCTTGCTGCTATCTATTTAGATGTGCCCTCGCGATACACTAAAAAATTATGGGTCCCGCTCTTGTGTTCAGGATCATGCACCTTCGAGTGAGCCTGCCATGTGAGGAGACCAGGCCTTCAATTCTATGCTGAATTTGATCGACTTGCCTTTCTTCAAGGAAGTTCAAGAAAGTACAAGAGCAGCTTATGTTGTTTTCTAGAGTAATAGGATGAGGTCGTCGCTCACATATCTGTGGAGCCAATGATTTATTTCTATGTAAGCTAGCATGAGTAAAGCTCTTCAATGGAACTAATGATTGGTGGGTGATAACATGCATATTTAACTTGAAATACTATCATATTAAATTGATATTAATGCTTATTTTATGTAATTATGATGCATGTTATCATACTTTTATCAATTTTTTCCATTGTTGTGACATTTTACTAAAGTCCACATTTTTGCATTATTTAGGGTTAATTATGTGTTTTATCGATGTTTGACCTTTTGCAAGGTCAAACAATTGGAAATTAACCATTTTCCTTGATTTTATTTTGACTTTAGTGGATGATTAAAAGAAGAAATTAGAAGAAGAGAATGATGGGATGAATCAAAATAGAACTTCAAAGGGTTGACTTAGTATTATTTTGAATTCATCATATTTTCTTGATTTAATTTATATTTCAAGTGGCATGGTGATAAAGAAATAGAAAGATGTAATCCCATGGAGACAATTTGAGTCAAAAAGGCCTTTGAAATTGAAATTTATGAATTTATGAAGTAAATTATTTTTCTAGATTTTATTTTGATTTTTCAAGAATTTTTTGGAATTTTTAAAGGCTACAAAAATCACAAAAAGGGGTTTATATGCGCGGGACCCACACGGAGTTGACGTGGAGCGATGCAGACATGTGGCGGTGCCACGGGGGCTGACACGAACCCACGTGGGCGCCTACGTGGCACGAAGGACACTGATGATGCTTATTGGGCCCACGGGTATAGTGGGTCTAGGATAGAGGATAGGGGGGGGCGGGTGATGCAGGACCGGGTCCGAAACCGATCTCACACCGTGATACTAGGGATGAACTAGGGATGGGTTACCTTGGGGAGTTCTATGATGATGCAATGCACTAATGATGCAGACAAGCGAGTACCGGTCTCGGGTGTCGCCTCCGTGGATCCCGGGGTGCGCCGAGTAGAGTCAGTCCGGGAGTCCTTCCGGTCCACGTCCTTGCGGGCGTTGGGCCGTGTGTCGTCGGGGGAGCTCGACAGTCAACCCAACGGGTTGGACCATGGTCTGAATCATATCAATGTCGTCTAAACACTCGCCTATACTAAATCCCAATGGTGGCGGAGACGGTGCGGGAAATACTGAAAGAAATATAGACTTCGACGTAAAATAAAGGAGAACGTGTGCCTAACCTGCGGGGCACGAGTGACGAGACGAGACCACGAGGTCGTCGATTTCACGCGATATCGCGTCAAAAATAATTCCAAACTTACCAATTTTAAGAAATTCACTCGAATTGAGGGGTATAATGGTAAATATGGGTCGAATCCACAGGGAATTAAGGAATTTCTTGATGTAATCTTCAAATTTGATCAAATCGGACGAGAAATTGATGGTAAAAATTGGGGAACATGGCATTTTAAGAAAGTAGACTTCAAATCGATTCCACGGAATCAAAAATCGTCAAATTTGGACTTGATTTCGCGGAGAAATCAAGATTTGAAGTGCAGAGAAATTTCCGGCGATCGAAATCGTAATTTTGGATAAATTTCAACGAAATTAAAGTGTAAATCCTAATCTAAACAGAAATTAAATGTGATAGGAGGATTAGGAAGCAAAAACCGCTCCCACTAATCCCCGATTGCGATCAAATCGCGCCGATTAAGCCTCTTAATCACGAAGAACACGAAGAACGCGATCGGTGGATTCAAGCTGCGATTTCTCCTTCGATACTCCACCAAATCTCGACTTCTACCCATCCGTGGATGCGGAATTGAAAGAGGAGGAGGAAGAACTCGAGAGAAACGAGAGAGAGGTGTCTTGACAATCAATTTTGTTGAATTCTCACTCGGATGCTTTAGAACGACGAAATACATCTTGTTTTATAGTGTTTTTAGGCGTAACCGTCCGATCGAAACAATCGACGGTTACGATAAACGGTCCACGATGGACCATTTTTGAATAAGTCCTGATTGTCCGATCATGGATGGAGCGCCAGGATGATCTCTCTAATAAGCGTTATAAAAACGCTTGACTTTCACTCCTTGGATCGCGATCCAACGGTTGAGATGCGATCCGCGCCAATCAATCGCAGCCGTTATAATCACTGAATTAAAGCACGTGCGATTGATCTTCCGGTGGTCCGCGCTCCACGCGATCGACGCCCGTCGATTGATCAATCGTTCGATCCGACGCTCTGCGTACGTCCACGTCACCTACATCAGATAAGTCTCGTGTGGATTAGTCCCACACGGAAAAGAAAAACAATATCGTCGGGTATATAAATACCCGATGATTTATAAGGGATCGAATACCCTTTCCCATATAGGGAAAGCTGAAGAACTTTATATAATATAGTAAATAAATTATATAAGATATATTACGCGCCACGTAGGCACTACGCGGGTCTGCGTGGCGCTGCCACGTGGCCTTGCGTGCCGCGTCGCATCACGTGGGGCCCGCGCCAAAATCCAAAACATTTTTATTTATTTTTTATTAATTTTAAACGAGTTTTAATGGTAAATAAAATCCAAAAAAATGCAGAAAAATCCGAAAAAATCCCTGAAAATTCTAAAAATCATAACTTTCAAAATATAACTCCAAATTAATCCAAATTTCTTTCATTTGATCCAGAATTTAATTATCTATTATTCTAAAAGGTCAAATTAAATAAATAATAAGAGTTAAAATTATTATTTCAAAAATACATTCATTTATTAAGATTTTATACTTTAGAAAAGAAAATGAATGTTTATAAAAATTGTTTCTCTTATTATTTTAACTTTAAAAATAGTTATAATCTCAAGAAAAATATGGGTTATTAAATTATTAAACTGTAATTTAATAAAGTTAACCCTAAATTAAAGTATTTTAAGATTAGAATGACTTTTTAAGAGAATAATAGAAAAATACATATAAGCACGATAACATGCATGAAAATGAAATCATTTATACTTAAATATGCATCAAAAATCATGTTTTATGATGTAAATATAGCATGTTATCAGCGAGCCCTGGTCGGTCGTGACAAGAGAAGTTGTTCGACGCGGCACGGACGGGCAGCAGTAGTAATCCTCGGCGATGGTGTCGTGATCCCCAGGAAATCTAGCTTGCAAGTGACGCGTGAGATGAGGGTGATTCTGGCTGGTTGTGGAAGTCCGGCGCGCTAGTAATGACGAACGCCAGCCGGACGGTCCGCAAGGTGAGGGGGGAAGCGAGTATGACGCGCTCACCCCGCTGGACTTTGCCTGGAGCAACGTAGGCGTCATACCCGGGGAGGCGATGGTAGAGCAGCGACACGGCTGGAGATTGGTGGAAAGAAAGTAGACTCATCTGGTACCCGTCGGCGCGACGTGACAAGGTTTACGCAAAGAGTTCCCCACGGCAGAATTCCATGGTGAAGACCACGTCGACAGGTTGTCTCAGCAATGAATTCCAGATGACGCGACGGAGAGAGAACGCGCGGGAACTTCAGTGATGGGGCGGGGCGGAAATTCAGGATCGAGATTGATCACGTCGTCCCGCGGCAGAATTAGGGAATAATTAGAGAAGGTCGCGATACGAGGGCGAGCGGTCGAGTGCGGAAATTCGGGTTGCAGGCGGGCGTGAAATTACGTTTCTGAGATCCGCGGTTGATGGAGAATAGCAGAGCAGTCGGTAGGCGGGAAGAGGAATCGACGGAAGAATCAGTGTAGTTCGATCCGCACGATTCAAGGATGGTGGAAGGGTTTTGTGAGGGGGGTGTTCGCAAGTGAGGGAATCTTGCGGGGATGGGGGTAATGGCGATGAGGGAAGGAGGCAACAGGGTGCTGGGAGGTGAGGAGGGATGTTCGTCGGAGTGAGCAGGTAAGGGAGCACTGAATCTGGGAGGCTACAGGCAGGCGAGGGGCCGAGCGGAGGGATTGGATGAGCGTTGATTTCGTGATTTGGGCAGAGGAGACGAAACATCTAGTGGGATTTCGGACGGTTGCGATCGAGGGTTGAAGGGTAAATCGCGACTGAAGCTAGGGAAGGAAGATGAGGACGATGGTGTACGGGAGGGAGTCGAGATTGGAAGAGGGGGGGAATCTCTGGAGGGAGAAGGAGATCCGTGGACGGGAAGGGATGGCAGGCGGGGGTTGACGGAGAGGAGAAAATGCGGGACTGGGATGAACGGGGTTCGGGGAGGGGATGATCGGAGAGGATGGTGATGCAGCGAACTGGCGGCGGCGGCAGCGGCGGCGGCGGCGGCGGCAGGAAGGCTGCATGATGGTAACTAGCGAACAAGGCAAGGGGAGGCGGCGGTCTCGGCGGCGGGCACGGCGGCGGCATGTGGTGGTGCGGCGGCGGTGGCAGCGGCGGAGGCGGCAGTTGGTCTCCTTCCTTGTTCTTCCTTGAGCAGCCACTTGAGAGGGAGATTGATCCTTTCTTTCTTCAAATGACGGCTTGGGTTTGTGGGGGGGTACCTTCCCCTCTTATAGAGCCCATAGTGGGCCGAGAGAGGAAAGGGCCCACTTGAGGCCCACAACCCACACCTAACATAATCATAGAAAAATAAAAAGGTCCACAAAGAGAAGGGCTTAACGAATGGGATCCCGAAAAAGGGAAGAACCCACCCGAAAGCCTAAAAGGGAGAGAAGAAGATATGCAAAGGCCCGCTTAAACACGTGCGGGCTAATAAAGTTCATAATGAAATAAAAGACTGGAAAGATAACTCCACGCGCGCAAGAGCCCTGTGAAATGTGTCGTGGCGAGATGAGGTCCTCACTTGGTGTAGTGAAACTCGGCATCCTTTGTCTTCGCCTGTCGAGGGGGCTGGACGCGCGCGAGTGTCGGCTCCTCCGGCGCCGTAGTGTCATGCCTTGGTGGCGACAGGGGTCGTACGCCACCAGGGGGCGTACTAGGCCCAATGGGCGACTCAAACGCATAAGGGTGTTTGCCCTTATATAGGCGATAAATCCTCTTTATTTCTTCCGTGTGTGACTAATGTTCTCTTTAGTTTCAGGCGACGTGGCGACCCGTAGAGCGTTGGATCAAAGAGCGCACGTCAATCTAATGGATATTGGTCCACCTGATCTTGATCCTACGCATGTGACAAATGCACGATTGTCAGTCTCATTAGTGAAATCCGACGGTTGCGATTTCATTTTGTAATTGGCGAATGACCAAGCGACACACGGCTGCTTGTGGACGCTCCGATGAAGATCGAACGTCATAAATCAAGGAGAGAGTGGAGCCCACATCGTGGGATCGTGGCCCACTTATTGCCCGCTACATGGCGTCATCATGGCCGTCCAAAGCTCCTTAAGCAAAACAGATGGCTCAGATTCATTGCGATTAATTCTTCTATAAATAGAAGTTCTCTCTACTGAAATTGTAACTTTTGATTGAACATCAAGAAATTAAGCATTTTTAGAGGAAGATCTTAAGTTCTTCGTGATTCTCTTGCATTCTAGAGTCAATCGTGCATGGATTGAGGCAAGTTAATCACGAATCATTGCAAGAAAATGTTTGAAAATCGCCCCTTGAATGCCGAAATCACGACGAAGAAGGAATCAGAGAAATTCTCAGCAATCAAAGCAATTTAAGGCTCAATCTTCGCGTCAATCGGGTTAGTAGTGTGATTCCTTACTAATCCTTGCAATTTTGATAGTTAAGAATAGATTTTGATAGGTAATTAGAGTTTAGGAATCGGAAATTTTGTCATTTCGCCCAAATTTCATCGCAGATTTTTTCTGATTTCCAAACAAGGGTTTCTCCCTGATCTTAAGTCCAATTTGTTCGAATTTGGTTTTATTAGATTCCTTATTTAATCAGATTTCTGTGGATATCTGATCTGTCAATTTTCATCAAGGTTTGATCCCTTAATTTGTCATTTGACCAACTAATGTTCATAATCAATCCGAATTTGGGCGTTGACTTTTCGAGGGCAATTATTACATATATAAAAGGTGAATTTGATAGTTTTTGGTTTCTCTAGAATTCTCTGATTGTAAGCTTTCTATTCATAGCTAATTTTCTATATTTGGATATTATTTGATATGTCAATTTAATGATTTTGAACGAGATCGTCATTTCGAGAATTTTTTGTTTATTGATTTTCAATAAATCATAATAAATCTAATTCTTCTCTAAATATCACGATTGTTATATCAAAATACTCATCTTTCTATCTAGTTTCTGAAAATATAATTTTCGTAATATTTTCTCACCTTTTTCTTCTTTGATTTTAAAGAAAGTTAAAGTTTGGTCAAAGTCAACGCTTTGGCCTTTACTTTTGACTTTTCTTCTCCAAATATTTTTCAAAATTCTTAAAATATCTTCTCATGGATTAGTATTATTTTCATTGATAATATATTATTTTTATTTATTAAAAACCTTAATTGGACTTAAGTTTGACCAAGTCAACTTTAAAAATAAAAGTTAACCGTGCTCTCTGTGGTTCGACCCGATGTTATCGTTGTACTTGATGTTGATTTTTAAATCATCGTGAGTTCGGAATTATAAATTTTGTTTGACTGACGATCGTGTGGTTTAACGACCGCACTAAATTGTTTCATCAGTGGGCGTCTGGAAAGAGGATATTTGGGTAAAATTCAAGAGTTCTAAGAGGAATTTGGGGACAATCACTTCCACTATTTTAATTATAGAAGCGATGGTTTTTCTCCATTTTGATTTTTTTTGTTACATTAACAGGTGTCCGGGGCGTTGACTTTCTCTCCAGTCGATCCTTGACTTTTTCGGATTCCTTTGACCATAATTTTCATCGATAATAATTATTGGGTGAAGTTTTTTTTGGCAAATTGGAAAATAGGAAATGAAGGTGCTAACAGTTGCCCTACTTAAGACGTTTTTTCAACAGCTTCATTGAGGGTTGACTTTAAAGAACTCCCACGTTCCTACACTCCTGTCTTCAGCCGTTTAAACTCCAATATTCCAGTCAACCATATATTCTAACTGAGTCACCATTGATAGCCTCTCGTCCAGAAATGCGTTTCGTTGTGCAACTCTGACTTCGGATTTTTGAGATTGACTCTCCGTATTTCTCGATAGCGTGGGAGCGCAAAGTCCGGGGCACAAATCCGTATTTCTCAATCTCGTCGAGCTGATGCAAATTATTCGAGCTGATGAGTAAATGCAAATATGACCTCCTAGCTGAATACTTTAAATGGCGGCATTGTAATTTCTGAGGAAGGTGGGGCTCTCCTGCAAGTTTATATCTTCAGTCGATCTGCACGTTAATCCGCTGATAAATGGCATTTTTGCAGAAACCTACCAACCCTTTTCCAACCGCGCGGTGGGCTCTAACCCGGAAGGAACTTTTCGGAAATATCCCTGACGACAGGGAAAATCTGGATATTGATGGAAATAATTTCCTGTCTGTGGGCTGATAATTAATGCAGAAGAAGGAAAGTTTTCGATATTGCGAATTGCGCCCTCCGCTTGTCTGTAAATATCTCTTGACCTTTTCAATTGCAAAATTTGCAAACTACTTACCTGGGCTCTGCAGCCTCATCCGAGTCAGCATCCCAGAAAGCTTGAATTTTTAACGAAAAGTCCTCATTTCTTCGCATAATTGTGAATACAAAAGTCATCGCTTTAATTTCACCACGTGTATCTTTGTCGTTTCTCATCTTAGGAGTGTGGACCACATGGATCATTGCACAGTAAAGAGGAAAGCTGCGGGGTGGAATGAACGGAGGAGGAGGCATTGGCTTGAGGTAGGCTTTGAAACCCTAATTCTCCCCCCCCTGATCTTTCCTATTCTGTCTGCATTTGCAACGATTCTAGTTTTGGTGTCTGTAAGCTGTTATTTTCCGTCTTTGTGTGCCTATTGGTGGAGAAAAAGATCGATGCTCCTTTTATAGGAAGCCTCCAGATCGAAGGAGTCGATTCTTCGCTCCCCGGAGGTCGGATTCTTCGTCTTCTTCAGGGTAAAGATTGGTTTTTCAGAGTGATTTCTTCTCGGTCGTGATCGAGCTCACGATTGGAACAATAGTGACTTTTGGACGATTATTTATACAGCGGTTATTTTGATGGGTCAAGCGTGGGTTTTATGAGCTTTCGAATTCCGCTTTCTGATATTTTTTCTCCCTTGTTCTTTAGGTCATTTTCTTTTTTTTTTCTAAACCTTCGAGTGAGAAACATTTTTACTCTCTGATGACTATGTTTTGCGATAGATTTCTTATCCGCATGGCGATTGCGCTACCCATTTGGGGATAGAGTGACCGAGGATAATTCTCTGTGCGGGTGCTGATCTTATAATCCCTTGATCATGACTTGGAGGGAGGAGTCGTCTTGTGCTGGTGGGTTTGAATTCAAGTTCCTTGTGGAACTTTTATCATCTTCATAGTCATGTATTTAAAAAAAAAAATCTTCATAGTCATTACTTTTCCGTTGCAGCATAATCAACAAGCAGTTTGAGCCAATCTGTGGAAGAAATTAAAAATCTGTGCAACCACACACGGAACATGCAATCCAAGTCCAGGATACACGCAGAGGATCCGTTGCTTCTCCCAGACAATTTCGATAAGCTCCCCGACTCAGTCCTCCTCCTCATCCTTAACAAGCTTGCTGATGTTCGCTCCCTTGGGAGGTGTCGCGCTGTGTGCAGACGCTTCAATGCCCTTGTTCCCCTGGTCCATAACATCTACCTCAAGATTGACCGTGTCATCGCAGGGGATAGTGACTCGGACGACATTCCCAACTCTTCCTCCCCCAAACCCTGCAATTTCCTTTCCCACTTCCTCAAATTCATGATCATCTCCATTCTGAAGCCCCTTCATGGCTTCCGAACCTCCAACCTCGGTCTAAAACCCCTCATTCCCCAGCTCTCCCAGCACTCCCCTGCTCAAGTCCTTCGCAACTTCTCTGATGTGAGGAACCTTCGGATTGAGCTTCCTTCTGGTGATGTTGGCACCGAAGATGGCGTCCTCCTCCGATGGCGCGCCGAGTTTGGGAGCACTCTTCAGAACTGTGTCATCCTTGGTGGGACCCTTGTCGAGAATCAGACAGATTTGTCATCCTCAGAAGAAGATGATGGAAGCATACCCGATTCTTTTTACACCAATGGAGGCCTGAAGTTGAGGGTAGTCTGGACCATAAGCTCCCTCATCGCCGCTTCGACAAGACACTATCTTCTTCGTCAAATCATCAAGGAGCATCCAACGCTGAGGAGCCTGGTTTTAACAGATGCAGATGGGCAGGGGACTCTAAGCATGGGGCAGGAGCAGCTTAGGGAGTTCAGAGAGAATCCATTGGAGGCCTCTGCAACTGCAAATCGTACCCAAGTGCCGGCTTCTCTTCTCAAGCTGAGGTATGCCTCTCACTTGGAGCTTCCTGGTGGAATGGCAGTTCAAGGAGCTACCCTGGTGGCAGTCAAGCCTTCTGGTGATGGAGGCTCCACCAGTGGTCGTAAAGAAGCTGAGCCCTTGGCCTCCTCATTTGATGGCCCACTTGAGGATGCTGTTAGGGCTCTTGCAAAGCGCCGCATCTATCTGTTAGAGATGAACAGCTTCTAAATGATAATCATCATAGTCACCTTCATCATTAGCACATGCCTCCTGGTTCTCTTATTTTCTGTTATGCTCCTGTTAGCAGGCATTTTCAGACTTGACTAAACTTCAGATGAGCTGTCTTATGACTGTAAATGAATAATCTTTTTCAAATAATGACAGACTTCTACTTCTAGGAGGGCCAACTATAAACTCTAAGAGCTGCTGCTCAAAGATTCAAATGAGACTAGCTTGGTTTCTTCTTATCTCGAACTTGATATGATATGCAAGTAGTAGCTTGGTCTCAAGGCTAAAAAAAAGATTGGGTGCTAGTCAACATCATCAGACTATTTGGAATAAACCTTCTGCTGCTTGATTTTGAGAAACTTTTTGAAAAGCTTGATTTCATGATTAGACCCTTTTAGTTTGTGTATTCTTAATAGCCTCATGAGGACTTTGACGTACTAGTGCATCTTAATGATGGAATGCTTTCCAAAAAGATAGTGGGGCTACTAAATCTTGCAAAAGGTGGCCCAAAGTGGCCGCGAGAGAGGGGGGGTGTGTTTTATGTGCCCCACCTCCTATGGTGATCATGACCCCACTATCAAAGGATGTGACCATGTCCCTAGCCATTCCATAAATCATAGCCCCACCATTGAAGAGCATGGCCATGGCTGTGACCCCATCACTGGAGGATGTAGCCACAACTTGGGCCCCAATTCGACACCTTCAACTCATATTATTAGGAGATGTTTGGCCCCACCTTTTATTTCCCATCTTTCATTATTAATTTCTCATCTGTGCTATCCCCAACTCAATTCATGCCGCCTCGAAGCACAAGCAACACCCTAGCATTGTCAGAATCCCCAAGCCACGCCCTAGCACCCCTTGAAAACTTGTACAATGAATTGGAGTCACTAGAAGCCAAAAAAATGTCGTACCACCAGATGCTCAAACAACACCTTAGGTTTCTTAGAAACCCAAGGCAATGCCCCAGCAGCCTTGAGAGCACCACACCATAAGCCCAAATGATGCCTTAGCACTGCCAAAAACCTTGGGCGACACTCTAGTGCTGTTGAGAGCCTTTAGAAATGTCCTAGCGCAGTAAAAATCAACCAACAACATTGCATCGTGTGTGACATGGGACATGGTAGGATTTGAGGCTGTCTGATAGTGGTACTAGGTTCTCAGCCCATTTAAGTCTCCTCATCTTCACTTCCTATATAAGGGCCTATGTACTATCTTTTTCATGTGCAATTTTAGGGTTTCTTGCTCTCATCATCAACATAATTCCTCTTGTCGTTGCTACTGCCACCATTGAGCGCTATTGTTGTCATTCAGGGCATGCCCTCTCCTCCCACTCTGACGCAATCTCATATTCATCATCATCTTCAACTATCATCATTTCAAGCTTTTCCATTGTCGACCTAGCGAGCGATGTTCGTTGCTCTGCTCTATTTGACGCTCTGTGAATGTGTGCTATTGTGGGGCGTCATGCGCTTTGCTTTGTAGCAACTATGCTTTGTATCGACCACTACGTTGCTTCACGTCATTCGTCACTTCGCTTCGGATGACACATTTATTCACACATATATATGTTGCCCAATCATATAATCAGGTCTCCACCAACAATTTATGGCATCATTTGGGGATTCTACATCCTCTCAACCCTCCTTGGCTCTGCATGCCGGTACTTTGTTACCACCCATCTCGACACCTTGGGATATAGTGCTTCCTACTTTGTTGACTTTTGCGCCGTATCTATCAATCATAAAACAACTTACTCAGCTTGCTTACAGTTTTAGCCGCCATAATTATGCGACCCGGGCATCTAGTTTCAAGCTTTTTCTTGAGTCTCATAATCCTCTTCATCATCTCATAGTCGACCCTCCGCCACATCGTGACCCATATTATGCCTCTTGGTTGCAATATGACTTGGCTATTATTTCTTGGATGCTTCACAACATTAAGTAGAACATCATTGAGTCTCTTGCACGCATTAAGCCGAAATGATCCCTTCGGCAAACCTTTGAAACAATGTATGCCAACTAGACAAAAATTAGTCATATGGAAGAGATTTTTGAGTCCCTTCTCACCTACAAGTGAGGAGATCTCTCTCTTCATGCCCACTTTAGCCACTTGCATGCCTTGCTTCGAGAGGTCAACCTTTATCAGCCACCTACCACAAACCTCATGATGCTAAAGCATTTTCATGAGGAGCTCTATGTTGGCATCTATCTTAGTGGGCTTCATCCCTCTATAGAACCCCAAATTAAAACTCTCTTTTCTCTAGTGACTATCTACCTAGCCTCACTACCATTTTCTCTGCTGCCCTTTGGGTCACGATTGTTACGCCTTCTCCCCTCTCTATTATGCTCCAAGCAATACGACTCCTTCCTCAACAATGATGGTCTCTGCTCCTCGGGCTTGTAATGATTGCATCCTCCTTGCTCTGATGGTGATCGTCCTCCTTCTCCCCACTATAATTCCCCTTCTTCTTCGGTGCATTTGCTTTGTATCTCTGAGACACACAAAAGGACGTGGTGGGAAACAACCCTAGCCTTTGTCCAACCGATCATTCTGCTGGCATCTCACATTTATGCTTGCGTTTCATTGTCGCTCATGGATGCAATTGCACATTATTTCATAACATTCTATGACATGTTGTTGTCTTCACCATATTCCATATGCCACTTAGTCATATCTGCCTCATTCAGATGTTGAACCTCCAAAATAGATGGAGGACTTCATTAAGTGACTCCATGATCACCCTTTGATCGATCAAAATAAGGTAAAACTTGAAGATAAGTTTTGTACTCCATTAATTTCTTAGAACTTCTAGTCTATTGGGCGAGGACAAATCTTTTTTGCAATATCCCCCTAGAAAGCAGTACGTGCTGGTCTCCTTGCATGCGACTCACATCATTTGAGGTGGCCCAGCCCTAGATTCGCATATCATGTAGTTTGAGACTAGTCAACTTCGGAAGCTAATTCATGTGCGGGCTGTCTATCTATCACTAACTCTCTCTGTTCACTGATCCATTCGCTTGCTCCATCTTTTTCCAAGAATGAATGAGTCACTTGGAAAATGCCTTCCATTTCCATCAATTGACTCGGCATCCCTTGGGTCTTCCATAGTTTGAGCTCCCTTTCCTTCGAAACCTATGTGTTGGTCCCCAAATGAAGGCCTATCATGCTTCGCGCAAACACCATTTTCGTTAGATGTTCTTGGCCAGTGGTGTCATCCTAACTACAGGTTGTCTATAAGGCTGGGTTGTCATATTATGTTAAATAATATGACAATATAAAATTTTAGTGGGAGTTTGTTCCAATGTGCTTGATAGACTATTGCCCATTTGGAACCTGTTCTTCAACAACTATGAACTTGATATCTATATGTTTAGATTTAGTTAAGCTTTGATTGTTATTGGAAAACATGATGGTTGACTCAAGTGGTCACATAGAGCTTAAGTGGTCTTACGCTTCATTCAACTATCTTCAAACTTTTGACAAAAATTTTCAATAAATTGCCATGATTTGATGCCTCCTAGTATTCTATATATAGTTTTCCGTCATAGTGGAAGATGCTTCTTTAACACTCTCCCATGAGATAGCTCCTCCAGCTATCAAATACATATAGCATGAAGTAGATTTTCTACTGTTGATGTATCTTTCAAAATTAGAGTCCGAATACCTAATGATCTCTAATAGCTCTGATTTTGTGTGTGTGAGCATATAATTCTTTTTCCTCTGTAAGTATCTTATGACTCATTTGGCTTGCTTCTAATGATTCAAAACCCCACTATGTATGCAATATCTGGGCATGAACAAACTTAAGGATGCATAAACTTCCAAAAACTTGAGCATAATGTAAAGTTTGTATTTCTAGAATTTCTTGAATTTCTAATGAATTCTTTGGACATTTTTTGAGACTTAATTTGTCTCCTTTAGAAACATGGTATATAATGGTTTATAATCTTGTATGCCATATCTTTGTAGGAGTTTCTAAGTATAGCCTTTTATGACAAACTCAAGATATTTTGAGAACAATCTCGGCAAATATGAATGCCCTAACACATAAGAGGCGAAAGTTATGCTCGTCACCAAGGTCCATCATCTCAAAGTTATTTGTGACGAAACAAATTGGTGTGGTCGTTGAATACACACAAATTCATGTCAAAATAAAATACCAAACTCACCAATTTAAGAAATTAATCACGAAATAAATAGCATAATGATGAATAAGGGTCGAATCCACGGAGAATTACAGGATTTTTGAGATATCTTTTAATATTCGATTAAATCAGACAATGAAATGTGGTGAGAAATTAGGGAAATTGATAGATTTGGATAGAATACCCAAAGGCGAATCTACGGAATCAAAAATCACAGAATTTGGATCAAGATTCACGGAGAAATCAACGAGTAAAGTAGATAGAAAATTTCTGAACGAGATAATTGCGAACAATCAAAATTGAAATTGAAATCTAATCTAACCAAAATTACAATCTAATGATACCTAATGAAAGATTAGGAGGAAAACATAATCTAACCCGAGATAGCAATCGAAATGACACAATTGATCGCCGGACCAAAGGCTCTTCATTCCGTGATTTCGAAGACGATCGTTGGCGTTCAAGAGGCAAATTCTCCCTATTCTTTCGATGAAATCTCACTTTTAACCCCTCTGTGGACGCGGAAAATGTGTTTAGAAGAAGAAGAAAGTGAGAGATTCAAGGATGGTAGTGTCTAGACAGTTCGATTACTTGAAAACATCCAATAATGATTTACATCGTCGAAGAACGTTTCAATTTATACCAAATTTGGGCGTAACTGTCTGGATTTGGCATTTCATCATTGATTAACGGCTGAGATGAAACGACAGGCTTCGAATCGTTACGGTTAATTCATGGCCGTTAGATTGGAGATGGAGCGCCAAGATTTGGCTACGTCGTACGTGATGAAGAAACACATGAAACTCCATCCGTATGATCTTGATCTAATGCTATGGATGCGTTTTTGTTAGTTTTAATCTCAGCCGTTATAACTCTTTTGATGAACGGATGAGATCAAATCATTTTTAAAATGATTCGCCGATGAGTAGAAATGCGCCACATACCTCTCTGTTTTAAGGGATGATCGATGATCGCGATTGAATCGCGCGATTGCACGCTCCACATGATGCCACATCACTTGTGCATAGAAAAACATACAAATAATCTCACATGATAAAAATTCAGTTGAATGCGCGTGAATATAAGTAATATGTGAATAAGGAGATAGCTAAAATCCTTAACAAGGTGCTTTCTCCTTATTCACACACACACACACGCGCACACATATACACATTGTGTGACACGTGGCAGTCTCATATGTCGCCACATAGCGCCGTCATTTTTATCCGCGCCACTTTAGCTTACACATTAGCACGTGATAATAAAATATTTTTTATTCATTTAATTCAAAATAAATTGAATTCAATTCATAAAAAAATTTCAGAAATATTTCAAAAAAATCTCTAAAAATTAGAAAATTCCTAACTTTCAAAATATAACTCTAAATGAATCCAAATTTATTTAATTGGATTAAAAATTATCTATCATTCTAAAGAGTCAAATTATTTAAATAACAAGAGAATAAATTTTTATTTAAAAAATATACTCATTTCTCTTAAAAATTAAAACATTGAAAAATAAATGAGTATATAAAAAGTAATATCTTATTATTTAACACTAAAAACTCAATTATAATCTCAAATATATATCAGAATAATCTAATTAAAAAAATATTCTTAAAAATGCATAATTATCCCTACAATAGTGTATTTTGAGATTATCACTTAAAATTGCTTGAAATGAAAGATATGCACTCAAAGTATGAAAACATACATAAAAATGGAATGTTTTATGCCTTAATATAATTTTATTCCATTTATATTTGAAATCGTAATTGTATTTTCATGATTTAATGCTAAGATAAAATATTTTATTTACACTCATGTATTTTTCTAAATTTATTTTCTTAGAAGAATGAATGTATTTTTTAAATTAAAATTAATTCACTTGTTATTTAAATATGTTAAATATTTATAATTATATATAATTAAATTTATGATCCAACAAAACAAATTTGGATTAATTTAGAGTTATATTTTGAAAGTTATGAATTTTCCTATTTTTAGGAATTTTCTAGAATTTTTCTGAATTTATATAAAGCTTGTTAAAGCCCATCTACTTTCTTCTCTTATTGGGCTGAAGCCCTTTTCTCTCTCCTCTCTTCTTTCCTCTCCTATATATATCTCTCCTCCTGCATGTATCCGTCTTATCAACAATACCCTAGCCGTCATTTGTTTTTTTGTCTTTTCCTCTCTCTCACCTATCGATCTTCTTCCTCCTCTCTTACCTATCGACATGGTATCAGAGCCACCCTAGACGGAGAGATCGATCTACCCTGCTGCATCTGCCTGCCCTGCCGACGGTTCTTCGCCCTGCTGCTTGTCGCGCCGCTATTCCGCCGCCGCGCCGCTGCTACCGGCCACCGCCTTGACGCTATTTCGCGCCAGCCGGACGCTATTCCGCGTCACCCCGTTCAGGACGATATTTCTGCTACCTCGCTTTGTTCCGCCGGTGTTTCGCCGTTGTTCCGCCCTCACGCCGGAACGCCCTGACGCCGCTTCTTTGCTGCGTTCGCAGCCCTGTCGTGACGTCGGGTGGGTGCTCTATCGCCGTCGTTCTGCTACCTCGTCAGGTCGCCTTGTTCCGCCGGTGTTTCGCCGTTGTTCCGCCCTCACGCTGGAACGCCCTGACGCCGCTCCTGATGCCGGTCTTTGCTGCGTCCGCGCCCTGTCTCGACGCCAGTTGCCTGCTCTATCGCCATCGTTCTGCCCTCACGCCGGAACGCCCTGACGCCGCTGGTTTTTTTTGTCGCCTCTGTCCTGCTGCCACCTGCTCTCTACCCTGCTGAGAGGAACAGCCGGTTCCACTCCGATCTGCGCCGCCGGTTCCTCTCCACATCTGCCTCTACCGCTGCATCTGCAGAGATCTATCTTCCACTCCACTACATCGACGGTTTATCTTCCATAGTCGCCGGTTCCTCTCCACATGGCTGACACAATTGCTGTATCGGCATCCTCGGATGTTGCTCAGTCCTCTCAGCCTCCAGAGTTGCCCCGGCAATCTGGAAAACACTCGATTGTGAGTGCACTGGCCAAGCCAGCTTACACGTTCGATGGGTCCAATTATGGGCCCTGGAGGTGCGCCTTCCTCGAGTTTCTCAACGCCCATGGTCTTCGGCATCACCTGACTGATTCCTCGCCGAAGGAGTCGGACCCGGCGTACCCGGAATGGAGCAGACTGGAGTCAGCGGTATGTTCCTGGCTTATCTCCAGTGTAGCAACGCAGATCATGGAGCCGCTCAGTATGACCCGTCCCGCTCGCGCTCTGTGGCTCAAGTTGGAGACGATGTACGCCAACAAGAGCAACGTGAGCCGGACAGTTCGCCTATATGAGGAGTTATTTGCATGTCGCCAGGGAACCCGGACTCTCCAGACTTACTATGGAGCGGTCGACGCCATCTTTACTAACCTCGAGCTCTATCAGCCACTTGTCCTGGATCTCGATACTCTTGGACGGTATCGCGATGAGCTCCGCGCGGGAGCATTTCTTAGCGGGTTACGTCCTGAGTTGGCTGATATGATTCGGGGTCAGGTACTTGGGGGATCCCGGGTACTACCCACTGAGGAGATCTTTGCAGCCGCCCTTCGAGTGCAGGACAGCTTGCCGGCTTCCCAGTCCTCACAGCCCATCGAGACTTCCGCACTCATCGCATCAGGCGGGGCTCCCAGGGCATCTGGGAAGAGTGCACCTTCCGGGAGGACCCGGACCTCCTATCCATCCTGCAAGTATTGCGGGAAGACGACTCACCCATCAGAGAAGTGCTGGAAGGAGTTTGGGAAGCCTGCCTGGGCTATGGCTGCTGCTGGAGGCAAGACATCTGCGACTATGTCCCTGGCGGACGGATCATCCTCGACTACTCCCTTGGCTGCGGGAACAGTCAGCCTCACCCTATCTCCCTCGGAGTTGGCCTATATTCAGGCATCACGAGCCTCCTCACTTTGTCCGCCCACGGCACCATCGGCCAGTCTTGCGGCACTGACGAGCAGCTTGGTGTCCTATGCGGGAGGCCGGGGATCATCTCCAGGTACGCCGTCTATCTCAACTCCTCATACTACTTCTTGGATTATTGACTCGGGGGCCTCTTCCCACATGACCGGTCTTTCCACTATCCTCACCTCTTATCGACCTGACACATCCATTCCTGACGTCCGTATTGCTGACGGACGTTCCTGTCCTGTCCTTGGCTCCGGCCAGTCTAGCGCTAATTCGTCCCTACCTCTACAAAACGTCTTGTATATCCCTGGATTTCCTGCGAATCTGTTGTCCATCAGTGCGATCACTAAAGCCCTTCACTGCGGTGTATTTTTCTATCCTCATCACTGCGTCTTCCAGGATCTAGACACGGGCCGGAGGATTGGACTGGGCCGTGAGAACGGTCGTGGCATCTACGAGCTGGTAGCTGACTCTCCCTCTCCGGGACTTCAAGCTCTTTTTGCACTCTCTGCTTCCTCTAGTTCCCTTCATGACTCTCTTTTGTGGCACTGCCGTTTGGGGCATCCTAGTTTTGTCAAACTTAAAGAAACTCTATCTTGGTTAACCTTATCTGAGTTTCATTGTGAGTCTTGTGAACTCGGGAAGCACCATCGATCGTCGTATCCATCGCGCACTGGTCCACCTACCCATCGCCCGTTTGACTTGGTCCACTGTGACGTTTGGGGTCCGGCCTCGCATCCATCGCCCACAGGAGGAAAGTACTACATGGTGTTCGTTGATGACTACACCCGGGCGAGTTGGACATACATTCTAACGAGTCGAAAGGAGGTACTCTCTCGCGTTCAGCACTTTCTACTTGAGATTATTACCCAGTACGAGACGGTCGTCAAAGTCCTCCGCACGGACAATGCACTTGAGTTTACTCAGAAGGCAATTGAGGAACTCTGTCTGGCTCATGGCATCGTTCATCAGACCACCTGCCCATACACCTCGCAGCAGAACGGGGTGGCAGAGCGGAAACATCGACACCTCCTGGACATGGTACGCACACTGCTCCTTGCTATGAGGGTACCTCAGTATCTCTGGTGCGAAGCTGTTCTGACCGCTACATACTTGGTGAACCGTCTTCCATCTGCCGCTCTTGGAGGTGCTATTCCCCTTCAGCGATTGACCCCTGCTGCTGATATCTTCTCTCTACCACCTCGGGTGTTCGGCTGCACTGCCTTTGTCCAAGATCACACCCCTGGCCTCTCCAAGCTGGCTCCTCGTGCCCTAAAGGGTGTGTTCGTCGGTTACTCTCGGACTCAGAAGGGCTACCGTGTATACTTCCCAGATCGGCGTCAGTATGTTACTTCGGCAGATGTCACCTTCCATGAGGACGTTCCCTACTTTCCATCTACTCAGTCTGGCGGGGATCTCTCCTCCCCATCCCTTCTACCTTCGGTATCTGCTACCACCGTTATCGATCTCCCTATGACTGCTCCTCCGTCGGCTGTTACGATTTCCTTGCCTGAGGCGTCACCTCCTTCGGCATCCCTCCCGTCTGATCCATCCTCTGAGCTGGAACCTCCCTCCTCGCCACTATCCCCTGTTCTGGCCCCATCACCCCCCCTTCCCCACCTCCTCCCGTATCTGACCTTGACCTTCCCATTGCCCTTCGCAAGGGCACTCGCCAGTGCACGCAATACCCTATTGCCCATCATGTCTCTCATGCCCGCCTTTCTCCTTCCTATCAGTCCTTTGCCCTTGCCGTTCTAACCGAGTCAATTCCCAAGTCGTATATTGAGGCGTTGCAGGTACCGACGTGGAAAGCGGCGATGGATGCGGAGTATGCGGCCTTCATTCAGCGGGAGACCTGGACGCTGGTTCCTCGGCCGCTTGATGCGAATGTTGTCTCCTGCAAGTGGGTGTACTCCCTGAAGTACAATCCTGATGGTTCTATTGCTCGCTACAAGGCGCGTCTCGTGGCTCGTGGCTTTTCTCAAGCCTATGGTCTTGACTATCATGAGACATTCTCGCCTGTGGCGCGCCTCAGCTCCATCCGTGTCCTTTTTTCTATCGCTGTGGATCAGTCCTGGCCGCTGCATCAGCTGGACGTGTCCAATGCCTTCCTTTACGGAGACCTCACTGAGGAGGTATTTATGGAGCAACCGCCTGGGTACGTTGCTCAGGGGGAGTCTTCTGAGGTGTGTCTCCTCAAGAAGGCTATCTATGGGCTGAAGCAAAGCCCGCGTGCGTGGTTCCACAAGTTCTCGCAACTACTTTTCTCGTATGGCTTCGTCTCTACTGTATCCGATCCGACCGTCATGCGGAAACCCACCCCGCAGGGATGTGTTATCCTGGCTGTGTACGTGGACGACATCATCATCACTAGTAGTGACGATGCTGAGGTGGCTGCGACCAAGGCTTTTCTGGCTCAGCACTTTGTGACACGAGACTTGTCTCCCCCCAGGTACTTTCTTGGACTTGAGATAGCTTACCGTCCGGGGCAGATGTCCATTTGTCAACGGAAGTACGTGCTGGATTTATTGGAGGAGACAGGGATGATGGGGTGCAAGCCGGCCTCCTCACCCATGGAGCAGAATGTGGACTGGTGGGACAATGCTACTGCACTTCTCGAGGATGCAGGCCTCTACCGCCGACTTGTGGGGAAATTGATCTTCCTCACCGTGACTCGCCTTGACATCTCCTATGCGGTTAGTGTCTTGAGTCGGGCTTTATGCGTGCTCCTCGCAGATCCATCCGGGAGGGTGTCTATCGGCTTCTGGCGTACCTTAAGAGAGCTCCGGGGAAGGGCCTCTTGTATCGGCGACAGGGTCATCTACACATTGAGGCCTATTCTGACTCTGGATTTGCTAGTGACAAGGAGGATCGGAAGTCACATGGTGGATATGCCACCTATGTTGGAGGTAACCTAGTCACATGGCGCTCTCAGAAGCAGTCTATCGTGTCCCGCTCTAGCGCCGAAGCCGAGTATCGAGCCATGGCAGACACTACGGCAGAAATGCTGTGGCTACGCTCTCTTCTCACCGAGCTTGGCTTCCCACCAGACGGGCCTATGCAGATGTACTGCGATAACATGGCTGCTACTTTTATTGCCAGTAATGCGACGTTCCATATGAGGACGAAGCATATTGAGATTGACTGCCACTTCATACGACAGTATGTCGTTAATGGTACCATTTGTACCCCGCACGTCGCTTCCGCACATCAGTTGGCAGACATCTTTACTAAGGCCATACCAGGCCCTGCATATGAGACTATCGGATCCAAGCTGGGCATGTTTGACCTCCACGCTCCAGGTTGAGGGGGAGTGTTAAAGCCCATCTACTTTCTTCTCTTATTGGGCTGAAGCCCTTTTCTCTCTCCTCTCTTCTTTCCTCTCCTATATATATCTCTCCTCCTGCATGTATCCGTCTTGTCAACAATACCCTAGCCGTCATTTTGTTTTTTTGTCTTTTCCTCTCTCTCACCTATCGATCTTCTTCCTCCTCTCTTACCTATCGACAAAGCTATTTTTTATTTTAAAAAGAATAAAAAATAAATATATAAATTTTTTATCGCGAGCTGACGTGGCGAAGTACCGCCACGTGGCGATGCGTGCGTATGTGTGAGTGACACGTGTGGGCACATGTGCGTGCGTTTGAGAGTGATTTGTTGGTTAAGCACATATTACGGATTTTACGGTAACCCATTAAGCGCTTGGACCTTATATACAGGTAAAACTTTACATTTTAGTCCATATGGGACTATTTTCATTTCGTTTTTATTTGGAGGTGATGTGGCGCAACGTAACACGTCCGATCGCGTGATTAAATCGCGGTCGTCAGATGTCACTTACTCGCGGGGGTACGTGGCAGCATTTGATTAGGTGACGATTCGACTAAAGACGATTTAATCTCAGCCGTTCATTTGGGGAGTTAAATGCGCCGGATGGACACATGGACTCATCGTGACTGTCCGATGAAAATCGAACGGACGAAATCAAGCGAGTCATGTTCTTCACGCGCAATGTGGTGAAATCTGGACACTTCATCTTGGATCGGATGGACGCGACTTAAAGAAGTCAATTTTCCAAACAATGTTTAATCTCAGTCGTTGATGAAAGATGAAATGACGCATCCAATGGTTGCGCCCAAATTCGCCTATAAATTCAATTGTTCTTCGACGCGAAAATATGTTCTTGGATTTTTGAGCAAATCAAAGTGTTTATATACCACAATCGAAGAATCTCTTGAATTTTTCAACTTCTAGACCCATTTCCGCGTCCAAGGAGTGTTTGAAATCAAGAATTGGTTGAGAGAATTGAAAGGAATCACATCTTGAATGTTGAACTTTATTTTTGAAATCGCGGAATGAAAAGCTTTGAATTCGGCGATTAATTGGATCATTTCGAGCGCGACTTCGGGTTAGGTTGAGTGTTTTCATCTCAATTCATCTTCCTTTATCATTAGATTTACATTTTGAAGCGCAGATTTTGATAATTTTGGTTTTAATTGCAGTTTTAATCATTTTTCGCGATCAAATTTCTATCTCAATGTCAAATCTCGATTTCTCCCCGAATTCTAATCCAAATTCAGTGATTTTTTATTTCGTAGATTTTTATTAGAGTTATATTTCTTAATATACTAAAATCCCTAATTTCTCATCTCAATTCATCATCTGATTTGATCGAATTTCAAAGATATCTAAAAATTTTCCCTTATTTCTATGTGGATTCGACCCTTATTCACCACTATACTCTTTAATTTGTTATTATAACTTTAAATTGGTGAGTTTGGAACTTTTTTAGATGCGAGATTGCATGTATTTAATGAGTACATGAAATGATTTCGTTATTACTACCTCTTAGAGAGTGGTTAAACCACTCCTTAGAGGAGGTGGTTGTGGGGCCCTCCTACATAGGAGGACTCTACATGAGCCCATAATATCTCTTTGCAGAAAACTTTCATTACTCCCCTTGAGAAACATACCCTAGAGATTGCTCCATGAAAATTTGCTTCCCAATTTCATGATAGAGAAAGGCATTAGAAACATCTAATTGATGCAAATACCATGCCCAATTAATTGCTAGGAAGAGGAGCATGCAAATAGATTTGATAATAACCAAGGAGAATGTCTTAGTATAGTCAATGATTAGGTGAAGCCACAAGCTACCAAGCAAGGCTTATGATGTGACATATTGCCATCCAAGTTACATTTAAGGGAGAGCGACCAAGTGTATGCGACGATGTTGGCCTCACGTGAAAGATCTACTATTGTCCAAATTCCTCGCAAGACATAGCATCTAATTCCAAATCCATGGCCGCCTTCCACTTGAGTACTTGTCGTGCCATAACATGAGACCATGAAATTGACTCAGAGGCCACAAAAGGGGCAAAGGGACAAAAGGAGGGGAAAGGTGATCATAGAAGACGAAGTTGGAGATGGGGTGTTTGGTGCAAGCTGATAACATGCATTTATAACTTGAATTCTTATCTGAATTAACTCATATTCATGCTTATTTTATGTGAATATGATGCATGTTATCATACTTTTTAGGAATTTTCTCCATTGGCATGTCATTTCACTAAAGTTGATATTTATGCATAAATTAGGGATAATTTCATGCTTAATAGATGATTAATCTTTTGTTTAAATTAATAGAAGTTAATCTCTGTTATGGAATGAGTTTTGACTTTAGTAAATTTTTGGAAGGATGATTTTAGGATGAATTTATGATTTAAAATGTTTAATGAGAAATGATTTAAGTAAATTATAAGTCATCTTGATTTCTTCTTTCTAAATATGTTTTAAATGGCATAATATTAAAAAGGAAAGAATTTATGATCCAATGGAGAAAATTTTAATTAAAAAGGAGTTCTATTTTGAGAAATATGAATTTCTGAAGTTTTATGTATTTTTCCGAATTTTGTTTGATTTTTAAATTGAATTTTCCTATTTAAAATCGAGAAAAAGGGAGTTTCCTAACCGGCAGGCTGACGTGGCGAGCGGGGAAACCGGCGACGCGACACGTGGCACGCGGGCCACCGCGCGGAGGCGACGCGGCTCTAAGGCCACGTGGTAGGCCGCGGGTGGCCCACGTGGAGCCCAGGAGGCGCACGGCGTGGCCACATGGCGAAGGGCCACGCGACAGCGCGAACACACGTGGGTGCCCGTGTGGGGCGCCACGCGTAAGGTAGGTAAGAGAGGAGATAGTGACGACAGTTAATTGGGGAATCCACTCCCCTATTTTACTGCGTCACATCTCGTTCTTTTTTCCCCTACGGGACTATGTCCCACACGTCTTACCTTTTGCAGGTGACGTGGCGACACGGCGAGCGTCAGATCGAGGCAGAAATCATCGATTGCGTGGACCGGAGTCCACGCAATCATCCATCAAAGCACGTGTTAAAAAAAATCGGGTAAGTGGATTAGATGGACGGCTTACCTAGTGCCACGTGGACGATGCTGAAGCGACGGATCCTCATCGAACGAGACGGCGTCGCGATCGCGATCATCATCGCGATCTTCTTCCATCGGACGGCGGACGATCCTCGCAATCATGGTTCACGCGATCGAGCGATAGTGACCCTCCAGCCACCTGAAGATTGATCGGACGGCGTGGAGGAGTTGTGGAAGAACTCCACGATCGCTGCTCGATCGAGCCGCGATTGGGGAACATACGTGGTGGAATCGCCGCCATTCGAGGTGAGGGCGATCGACGAACGACCAGGACCACGATCGTGGCCCGATCGTGGCGCGATCGTGGCCTGATCGCGGCCCGATCGTGGCCCGATCGTGGGTCTTTTGAGGCGGAAATCAAGGCTGATTTGACGCGAAATTGAAGCCATTATCGCCATCAACGGATCAAACCGACTCCTCGACCGATTGTGGCCATCGATCCGTCTCCACGATCGCGTCAATCGGCCACCATCTTCGGGCCAAATTTCTCTTTAAAAAGCATGTATTCTCCCGTCTTTGTTCTCAACTTTTGATCAACTCGTGAAGAAATTAAGCGAGTTTCGAGGAAGGTCTTAATTTCTCGTGATCCTCTACTTCCAAGTGTGTAGAGACGCATCCATTGAAGCATGATAATCACGATTTCATCTCTTGATTTCATCGAATTTTCCCCTTGAATTCCGAACGTCCACAAGGAAGAATATGAGCAAATTCGCTTCAATCCACAAGAATTGAGGCCCCATTCTTGCGGCAATCGGGTTAGTAGTGAGGTTCGATCGATTATCAAGAGGTAATTTGTATTTTTATTAGGTTTAGATCTTTAATTTCGCAAAGTAGTTCATAATGTTCTTCATTTTTCCTAATTTTTAGTCCGAAAAATTGCCGATTTTGAAAATAGGATATCTCTCTGATTATAATTCCAATTTGATTCTAGTTTCAGTGGATTCCTCTTTTCCTCAGCTTTCCGTGGATAGCAAATTCATCAAATTCCGAGTTCATTTGACCCTTCAATTTGACGTTTGACCAAGGACTGTTCATCTGTGATCAGAAGTCAAATGTTGACTTTCGGGTTCAATTACTTTCAATTTACAAATCAGAATTCGATCATTTTGATCTCTTTAGAATCATCTAGTTCTTAGCTTTCCAATGACATATAAATTGCAAGATTTGGATTTCATTTGGCCGGTTAATTTGACGATTTACTCTGAGGTGTTCATTTCGGGGATTTTCTGATATTTGATTTTCAATAATTCATAGTAAATCCAATTCTTATCCAAAAATTACGAATTATATACCAATAAATTCCATTTTCTCTCTAGTTTCCAAATATATAATTTTTGTAATCTTCTGACCCTGTTTGATTCTCTGATTTTACAGTACACCTACTGTTGGTCAAAGTCAACGCTTTGACTTTGACTTTAGTTTTTTCTCTGTCAAATCAAAGATTTCAATTCTTAAAAATTCTTATTAGGTCTATTTATATCATTTCCATTCATCACATCTTATTTTCTCTTATTTAAAACTCCTTTTAAACCTAAGTTTGACCAAGTCAACTCTGCGATTAAAGTCAACCCTGCTCTCTTTGGATCGACCCGATACTTACCCAATACTTGACTATTATATCTTGTCTTTTTGAGTTGGGTTTTATAAATTTTGTTTGACCATCGTCTTTGTGTTTTGACGACGCACGAAAGCGACACGTCACAAGCATGGGTACCTATATGGAGGGAGATAAGAAGATGAATATCATCCACAAGTACAATGGAGTATCAATTGGGGGGGGGATGGTTCATTGGTTGGCGGTGAAGAGGATGTTTCACTTGGTATAGTCAAGGCAGTTGGGGAAGAGGGATAGGGAGAGGTGAAGAAGTAGAATTTAGATATTGGGAAAGAGGAGGTGAGGGATTTTCAAAGACCATCATGAGAGGATAAACTAGGTGGAGGAGAAATGGTAGTTTGAGGGGTATAGTCACGGGAGAGAAAGGGAGTCTCTGAAAAATTGAGACTGCGAGGTCATTGAAAACGTGCGGTCAAGAGTAAAAAAAATTACCAAACTCACCAATTTTATCAAATAATCATGAAATTACTTTAATTCTCTGTTGATTCGACCCTTATAAAACAACATAGAATTAAGGTAATTTTGAGGGATCTTTTGGAATTCGGTCAAATCGGACAATAAAATGTAGATAGAAATTAGGGATTTTGATATTCTTGGAAAGAAGACTCAAAGACGAATCCACGGAATCAAAAATCACTGAATTTGAATCAAGATTTGCGGAGAAATCATTGAATGAACAAGAGAGAAATTTTCAAAAAATAAAATCTCAAAAAACCAAAATTTAAATTGAAATTGACTCAAATTACAATTCGAAATTGAAATCTAAAGCTATCCGAAGGAAAATTAGGATGAAACACGATCCCTTACCCAAGATTGTGCTCGAATTGATCCGATCATTCCCGAATTAGAAAACATGATCGTTGATGTCCAAGTGCCGATTTCTTCCTATTCTCTTAATGAAATCTCACTTTCAAGCACTCCGTGGACGTAGAAATGAGTCTAGAAGCGATTGAAAGCAAAAGATTCAAGGGATTTGGTGTCTAAATAGTTCGATTACTCGAATTGCCCTGTAATGCTTTACAATGTCGTAGAACATCTCCATTTATACGGTGAATTGGGCGTAACTGTCTGATCGAGCATTTAATTTTCAATCAACGGCTCTAATGAAATGCATGATTGCAAATCATTATGATTAAGTCGTGGTCGTTGGATCTCCGATGAACCATCTAGATGATGCCACGTCGCGCGCGTTATAAGTAATGCATTGAGCTGCCGCTGTTTGATCTCGATCAAGTGCCCGGACCATTATAACTCTTGAGATCAACAGCTAAGATTAAATTATTCTAAAATGATTCACTAGTGAATCAGATTGCGCCACTGACGAAGCATTTCCGTGCGGTCGTTAAACACACAAACGTAAGTCAAACAAAATTTATAAAACCGAACTCACAAAGATAAGAAATAAAATCAAGTAATATGCAAGTATCGGGTCGATCCACAGAAAGTACGGTTGACTTTAATTGTAGAGTTGACTTAATCAAAATTAAGTTTAAAAGAGGTTTTAAAGAAGTAAAAATAATATGTGATGAATAGAAATGATATAAATAGACTAAATATGAAGTCCTAAGAATTGAATTCTCGGATTTGACAAAGAAAAGTCAAAAGTCAAAAGTCAAAGTCAAAGCATTGACTTTGACCAACAGTAAGTGTTCTGTAAAATCAGAGAATCAAAAGGTATCAGAAGATTACAAAAATTATATATTTAGAAACTAGAGAGAAAATGAAATTTATTGATATAGAATTGGTGATTTTTAGATAAGAAATGGATTTACTATGCATTATTGAAAATTAAATATCAGAAAATCCCCGAAATGAACACCTCAGAGGAAATCTTCAAATTGACTGGTCAAAGGAAATCTGGAAATTTATATATAAATAGAAATTTAAGAACCAGAGAAATATAAAGAGAATAAAATTATCGAATTCTGAATTGTAAATTCAAAGTAATTGACCCCGAAAGTCAACATTTGAATTCTGATGAAGAATGAACAGGTCTCGGTCAAACGTCAAATTGAAGGGTCAAATGAACTCGGAATTTGATGAATATTCTATCCACGGAAAGCTGATGAAAAGAGGACTCAAATGAAACTAAAATCAAGTGATTTGGAATGATAATCAAAGAGATATCCTATTTTCAAGATCAGCAATTTTTCGGACTAAAATTTGGGGAAAATGAAGAACACTAAGAACTAATTTGGGAAATTACCTCTTGATAATCGATTAAATCTCACTACTAACCCGATTGCCACAAGAATGGGGATTCAATTCACGTGGATTGAAGAGAATTTGCTCGATTTCTTCCTCGTGGACATTCGGAATTCAAGGGGAAAATTCGATGAAATCAAAGAGGAATTCGCGATCAATCCCGCTCCAATTGCTTCGCAATTGTGTCAAAACGGGGGGGGGGGGTCACGAAGAACTTAAGACCGTCCTCAAAATTTTCTTAAATCCGTCAAAAATTGATCAAAAGTTAAAGAACAAAGGAGAGGATACATCGTCTTCTAAAGGAGATTTTGGCCCAAAAATTATGGCCGTTTGATCCGGTGGAAGAGATGGCGACGATCGCACGACGATCGTGGCCCCTCACTTCGAAGGAATCGTGGCATGATTGCCCAAAGGTGCACCACGATCGCGGTTCAACCGCCCCACGATCGCGTGGCGATCGAACCGCGATCGCGTAGAAGTCTTCAGCGACAATGCCCAGTCGTCCGATCGCCTCAAGTTGAGTGGACGATTGTGATCACACGATCAAGTACGCCTTGATCGTGAACAATGTTTCGAGCGTTCACTGCCCGATGGCGATCCACCATCCGATGAAACGTCCACCGTCCGATGGAGATCGACGCATCCAGGTGAGTCGCGATGCCGCTGCTCAGTCTATCACTTCCTCGATGCATCACGGCCGTCCGTGCTTCCTCGTTAATTAGCTTCACTTTCCATCGCTTGATCTTCCATCGAACCATCAGAGAGCGTCCACGTGGTTCTCCATATTACGCCAAGATCGCGATTGATCATAACCGTCCCACAAAGATCAGATACTCTTGAAACGTCCACGTGTCGCCGAGTTTCTCCAAAGAACATCGCGATTAGTCTTAGCCGTCCGATGAAGCCACGTGGCGCAATAAGACGCCTTGATCATGTTCACTTAAACTCTAATATGCGCATGTGCTTGATTGATGATCGCGTGGACTCGGGTCCATGCGATCTCCGTCGTCCTGACCGAGTCCGACGCTTGCGCTGCCACCACGTCGCCTGCAAATGAAAAACGTGTGGGAACATAGTCCCACACGGAGAGAAAAAAATCGGGAGATGTCAAGCTTAAATACCGGGGCGGTTTAACGCTATTGCGTTACCGCCCCAATACTATTACCAAGGCCCACTACCCGTGGGCCCTTCACTTGCCAGCCATCCTGCCACGTGGCGCCCCACACGTGCTTCCGCGTGGACTCGTGTGGACCTGCATGGCCTCCTGCCACGTGTTCGTGCCCTGTGCGCCACTTGCGCCTCACATGGGCCCGCACGGCCCTGCCACGTGGCCTTACGTGCCCCATCGCATTCATGCGGGTCCCACGTGCCACGTCAGCTACGGGGTCTGTGGACCAAAATACCCCCCTTTTTTTGCGATTTTAATAATAAAAAAATCAATTTAAAGTAAGATAAAAAATTGAAAAAAGGCATAAACTTCAGAAATTCATAACTTTAAATATACAACTCCTTTTTAATCGAAATTTTCTCCATTAGATCACAAATTTCTTCATTTTTAACATCATGTCATCTAAAAATGTAATTTCAAAGAAGAACATAGGATGAATTAAAATTTAACTTACTCATTTCTTAAGAAATATTCTTAATCACATTTGCATCTTGAAATTATCTTTCAAAACATGCACTAAAGTCAAAGTAATTTATGAAAATAGATTAACTTCTATTAATTTTAACTTTTCAAAAGATTAATCATTAAGAAAGCACATAATTATCCCTAATTTATGCATAGATATCGACTTTAGTGAAATGACATACCAATGGAGAAAATTCCTAAAAAGTATGATAAAATGCATCATATTCACATAAAATAAGCATGAATATGAGTTAATTAGGATAAGAAATTAAGTTATAAATGCATGTTATCAGCCACGTACCCCCGCTTTTAAGTGACGATCAACTGTTACGATTAAATGGGCGATCAGACGCTCCAGATGCTGCCACATCACTTGCGTACTTATAAAATCAATTTCAAATTAAATAAATCGATTTAAAATTCTGAAAAGTTCTGAAAAAATCCCTAAAAATGAGAAAATTCATAACTTTCAAAATATGACTCCAAAGTAATCCAAATTTGTTTCATTGGGATCAAAAATTAAATAACAAGAGAATAAATTTCTATTTCAAAAATACACTCATTTCTTTTAGATTTTAAAACTTAGACAAATATATGAGTGTATATAAAATGATTTCTCTTATTATTTAACCTTAAAAACCAATTCTAATCTTAAGTAAAGATGGGTTATGCAAATATTGTCCTTAATTTATCATAATTAACCCTAAATTAATGTATTTTGAGATTATAAAGACTTTTTCATAGAATGATAGATAAACAAAAAAAATATGATAACATGCATTAGAATAGAATGATTTATGCCTTAATTTGCATTAATAATCATGTATTTTCCTATTTAATTAGCATGTTATCAGTTTCCTTGTGAAAAGTAACATCATTTGACATCATGTAGTGACATGTCTCGAGGAAAGAAACCTTAAGACCCTTTTTCGTGTCCACATATAGCCAAAAAAACCCATTTAGGAGCATGGGGGGCCAATTTTGAAAGAGAGGGTGAATGGACCTAGATGAAAGCAATGCAACCAAAAACTCGAGGAGGAAGTGAGAAGAGATGGTAATAAGGCGAGAGGCGATGAAGGGGAATGGACCCATGGAGTGGAGCAAAGTGAAGTTGCCTTTAGAGATAGGTGGCCATCATGAGAGCATCGTACCACATTTAGTGAGGAACATTCATCTCAATGAGAAGAGTGCGAGTAATATTAAGGACTTTGCAATGTCTTCATTTGGCTACACTGTTCTGTTGGGAAGTATGTGGGCAAATAGTTTGATGGATAATGTCACAATCAATATAAAAAAGGCAAGGGAGTCTCAGACAATATCGAGATCATTGTCACTACAGAGGATCTTGGGTGTAATTGAATACGGGGTGACGACCTCGATGATGAAGGAGGTGATATTGCCAAGGAAATTGTCACACAAGTCAAATCCAACAAAAAATAAAGTAGAGATTATCTAAGACATAAGGACTGTAGGAGAGGCTTAAGACATCACAATGAATGAGATCCAAGGGTGCTAAGGATAGGATCTCGTCTGGAGTCGAGTAGATGGAGCAATGATGTTTGCCTAATTAACATGACTTGCACACAATATTTTTTAGAGAATCCAAGGTAAAGTTTTTATAATTTTTCAAAATAAGGATACTTTAATAGAGATGACAAAAAATATTTTAGGTGACCGTAGTTTCTTCAAAATGGGCATGAAGGCCAAAAGAGGGTGCATGAGAAATCAGCTTGTAGATTCCCCACTTGTTCTCATGGACCAAACCAATCCTCTATCTGATGTGCAGAACTTGAAAGGTATAGTGAAATGGAAAAAGGTAATGGAGAAAAGTAGGGCACAAATAATGTCATTAATATGTTAGAGGTTGATAAGAAATCTGAAAACGTAGTGGACCTACGTTTGTGGAAGATTGGGAGTGGTAACGGAGGTGCAATGACCTTTGACTGGACGAGGTTGACCATCGACAATTGTTACTTGGGAAAGGAAAGAGTTAGGCTGGTTTGATGATAAGACTTGGGAGTCCTACTCATGTGAGTGGAAGCTCTCGAGCCAATGATCCATAGTGATGCGAGCATGTCTACCCCACATGGATGGAGTTAGAAGCGATAGAAGGCTAGCTGAAGAGGAAGTGTTACTACAACTTGAGCGGTGAAGAGTGTCATAATTGACGAATATAAGAATCACCTGCAACATTAGAGATGGAGCAGTGGATGGCGATGAAAGGGTCGGAGGAACAGTGGTGATTTCCATTTATACCAAAGTTAGCTTGCCAAATTATTTCCAACACTTGGTCAAAAAATGTTTTTTCTTGCCATAGTATAGACACGATGGAAAGGAGATGTGTCCCTTCCTAAAGGAGGGTGTCCACTATCAAATAGGGAGGTTAGATATTGTCCCGAATGAGAGGACCATCGATCACCATAGGAGAGGGGGTAGAGAGGTCTCTTGGAGAACGAGAAGTTTGAAGTACCTCAGCTGATTGGAAGTGACGCAGAGAAGATGGTGGGGAGATCTGGTACACCATCAAGTGAAGATGCATGCAACCCACTTAAATAGAATATAGTACAAAACTCGTAATGATATCGTTGAAGAGTCTAAAGTCTGAAGATTCGTAATATGCAGCTAGTAGATATCCACCTCTAGATGAGAGCTTGAAGATGGCTGAAGTGAACTTGAAGGGAGAGGTTGACATGCTTGTAAGTGAGGAGAGACTTGAAGACCTCCACTTCATGACTAATGTTCATTTGGTTGGCATACATCATCTCTGGATTCAACTAGAGAAGGTGTTGGGATTTGAGGTCAATAAGCCTTCCAAAGTTTTGATCAAAATATCAAATGTAGAGAAATACATTGAATCAAATATTTAAAACACCGAGACACCAATAGATGATGTTTTCATTTAGTATGTATGAGAAAACATACTTACAAGGTTCACTTGAAAGAGTTCTTGAAGCTATTCACGTGTCTAGCCTCTAGTAGTATCCACACGATATCTAGATGGTTAGATCTCCTCTTCAAAGCTCTTCACCAATAGAGAAAGAGAAGAAATGAGAGAATTCCCTCAAGGCTTGCATAGAGTCATGAGTTGTGGTCATTCTCTCCTTATTTATAGACATTTGGTATTTGGATTTTTCATAAACTTGTCATAAATATGCCTATATCCACCAACATCCATAGAACTTAAGTGTGTGATCCTCTAGGTCCATATATCTTACTAGTTAATAACTCTATAGACCCAATAACACATTATTGGTCAACCTTTATTAATTATATTCATCAACATATAGACTAATTAATTATGGATTGATTTAAGCTAATCAATAGGTTGAGTTGCCAGCCTGTTGGGTGCCAAGCTATACCATGTACTCTAAGAGATATAGAATATATAAAAACTCCTGTATAGAACCTTGGCTTCTTCGATTACCATACACGTATGATCATTGACCTATGCGAGACTCATGAGTAACTTAGCGTATGGTCAATTGTCAAACCCTAATTGGTCATTCAAGCTAGTACTAATGCATGAAGAAAACTATAGAGAACTCCTTTGATATTTCCACTCCTTGACCAAAGATTTCATCGCATCTCATTCCTTGAAACAATCTCCTCAAATACCCCGAGAAGGGGAGGGTGACAATCCCATCTTGACCACACAATCATCTTCTAGGACTTCATATTGTATCCAATATTTGACATTTTAGAGATCTCACAGCTAGATATTTGTAAGTTAAAATAAAAATACACGATCATCCATCCACAAGATATCTTTGATGTATATGGTCAAAGGACCACATACACAACCATGACATGAATCAACTTGTTTAAAAAGTAGCTATAATACCATTTTAGGATTTATACGGATCAAATTCAGTGAACTCTTTCCCTAAAGAGCACCCACTATCTATCCTTAGTGTCTCCACACCGATGGCTATAGGATCAGCTATACTCATCATATGAGTTAGATCAGATAGTGTTATTATTTTTTAAGACTTTTAAGTTCTTATCGAATATCCCATGAAATAGGAATGTTTAAAACATATGTTAAAAGACTTATGATCATTATCTTATGATCTTATCATAATTTTTTTAGTCATCCCATATGCTCATGGACTTCATTACAAACATCATACAAGAATGACAATGAATAAATTTCATTTCAATGAACATAAACAAGATACATGGAAGTTGAGAACATGCAATCTATGCAAGTTATTATATGATTATTAATGCAAATTAAGACATAAAACACTCCATTCTTATGCATATTATCATAATTTGATTAGTCATCGCATATGCTCATGAACTTCATTACAAATATCATACAAGAATGACAATGAAGAAACTCATTTCAATGAACATAAATGAGATACATGAAAGTTGATAACATGCAATCTATACATATAATTATATGATTATTAATACAAATTAAGGCATAAAACATTACATTCTTGCGCATGTTATCTTTTTTTGAGAGTATATCTATCATTCTATGAAAATTTAAGTAATAATATCAAAATGTGCTATTTTAGAGATAATCATAAATAATTAAAGAGAGATATTTAAGATAAGATTATTTTCACTCTATATCTGAGATTATAATTGGATTTTAATGATTATTAATAAGAGATAATATCTTATTTATACTCTCATTTATTTTTCTAAACTTTTTTTTCTAAAAGAAATGAGTATATTTTTTAAATAAAAATTTATTGATTTATTATTTATTAAATTTAACTTTTTAGACTCATAGGTTATTTAATTTTTTATCAAACAAGACAAATTTAGATTAATTTAGAGTTATATTTTGAAAGATATAAAATTTATATTTTTTAGGGATTTTTCTAGTATTTTTTTTAATTTTTTATTAATTTATTTAAATTTATTTTGAATTAAAAAGAATTACAAAAAATCAGATTAAAATCGCCCTTATGTGGCAGCTAATGTGGTAGACAAGTGTATGTGTCACCACTAACGAATCGATAGGCTAGGATTTACTAATTGTCTCAAGTATTTCTACCCTAAGACCACCAATTTCTATTTTTCACTGTCTTTGTCCTCTTACCCATCTTGTGTAGCCCCTTAATGGCAACCCCCTAGAACCCTAATTCAGATCTCAATTGCACACGGTCTTGTGTCAAAAATAGTTCCAAACTTACCTATTTGATGCAAATATCTCGAATTGAAGGGTACAATGGTAAATGTGGGTCGAATCCACAACAAATTAGGGAAATTTTTTATGATCTCTTTGAATTTGATCAAATCGGACGATGAATTGATGGTAGAAATTGGGGAAAATGGTAGATTATGAAAGAGAACTTCAAGACGATTTCACGGGATCAAAAATCATCAAATTTGACTTTGATTTCGCAGAGAAATTGAAGATCAAAGTGAGGGGTAATTTCCGAAACCTTAAATCGCCAATTAACCAAAAATATAAACTAAATTAAACTAAATTCCTAATATAAACAAAAATTAAACGATAATAGACGATAGATTAGTAAAAACCGCTTCCACTAACCCACAATTACAATTGGATTAACCCAATTAATCGTCGGAATCAAGGCTTTTCATCAAAAATCCAAAAATCGTGATCGTGGAGTTCATGATCATCACATGTGAATCTATCCTAAAATTCGCCCCTCTATTTAAGGGAGCATGAATTCTCGTGATAGGTCTCTGGAAGACGGGCCTAGCGTAGTCACTAAGGCATTTTCTCGCATTCCCCCCGTCATTCTGGGCCTTTTCTACTGTATCTATTGGATCTACGGTGGTTTCAGTCTCGGTAGTGTCGAGGGATTGTGAGGATTGCTCACAAGATCTACGTTTAAGGGATTATTCCGTAATCTCCAGGTCGTCTATCATCTCATGAAGAGTGGATCGGATATTTAGATGAATATATCATATAAATATCGTATGAAATCATTCAAAATTGAAGTCGATCGTACTTGAATGTCGGTATCCATGAGAGTGACGCGTTCTTAACGTGATTTTAAAGAAGTGATCGCCCGTAATCCTTAGAAAAGGGACAAAATCACTTAATTCTATCGAATTAAGGATCTTGAAGATTGATTTCTACTTTGGATCACTCAATGTACGATTCATTTGCGTGAATCTCAAGAAATTAAGAGAAAAATACGCGTTGACCAAGTAAAAATTGACTAAATTGATCAAAAATTTGCCTTAATTCCCCGGCAACGGCACCATTTGACCAATCGAGACCGCGAGGTTGTCAATTACACACGGTCTCGTGTCAAAAATAATTCCAAACTTACCTATTTGATGAAAATATCTCGAATTGAAGCGTATAATGGTAAATACGGGCCAAATCCATAAGGAATTAGGGAAATTTTTTATGTTCTCTTCGAATTTGATCAAATCGGATGATAAATTGATGGTAGAAATTGGGGAAAATGGTAGATTATGAAAGAGAACTTCAAGACGATTTCACAGAATCAAAAATCATCGAATTTGACTTTGATTTTGTAGAGAAATTGAAGATCGAAGTGAGGGGTAATTTCCGAAACCTTCAATCGCCAATTAACCAAAAATATAAACTAAATTAAACTACATTCCTAATAAAAATGAAAATTAAACGATAATAGATGATAGATTAGTAAAAACCACTTCGACTAACCCACAATTGTGATTGGATTAACCCAATTAACCGCCAAAATCAAGGCTTTTCATCAAAAATCCGAAAATCGTGATCGTGGAGTTGAAGCGTCGATTTCTTCCTCGTCTTTCACCCAAATCTTAGTCTTAAGCACTCTGTGGATGTGCAATTGAGTCTTGAAGCGATTGGGATCAAGAGATTCAAGAGATTTGGTGCCTAACAAGTTCAATTTGATTGAATTGCTCTCGAATGCTTTATAAATCGAAAGAACATCTCAATTTATAGGGATTTTGGTCGTAACTGTCCGATTTAGTCGATCAACGGCTCTGATGAAACGGTCTATCGCGAACCATTATCGTTAAGTTGTGTCCGTTGGATCGCCGATGGACGCTCGAGATGAAGCCACGTCGACGCGCATTATAAAATGCCTTGAAACCGTCGTCGTTGGATTGGTATCTGACGCCTCCAATGCATTTCTTCGCGATTAAATCTCAACCGTTATAACTCTCGCGATCAACGGTCGAGATGAAATCGATCCTGTGAACCCCGATTTAAGCCACGTGTCCATTGATTTTAAGTGAAAATAAAGGGTCACGATTCATACGCGCGATCAGACGTCAACCACGCTGCCACGTCCCCTCCTCCTTGCGATCGTTGATCGCGATCGATCGGACGGCTCTGATTGCGCCACGTCACGTGCGCGCTTTAAATATTCTGAAAAATCGATATTAAATTAGAAAAATCGATTTTTAATTCTGGAAAATCCTTAGAAATTCATTAAAAATTTAGAAAAATTTCCATAAAAATCCCTAAAAATTAGAAAATTCATAACTTTCAAAATATAACTCCAAATTAATCAAAATTTCTTTCATTTGATCAGAAATTTAATTATCTATCATTCTAAATACTCAAATTTAATAAATAGCCAGAGTTTTAATTTCTATTTTAAAAATACATTCATTTCTTTAAGATTTTAACTTTAGAAAATTAAATTAATGTTTATAAAAAATGATTTCTTTTATTAATTAACTTTAAAAACACTTATAATCTCAAGTTATAAAATTATTTATCTTTAACTCATCATAATTAACCCTAATTTAAAGTATTTTGAGATTATAATGACTTTTCATAGAATGAGATATAAATACTCATAAATATGATAACATGCATAGGAATGAAATCATTTATGCCTTAATATGCATCAATAATCATGTATTATCATGTCTAATTAGCATGATATCAAACACATGGTGGCCTATGTGCGCAGCACGTGGCACACGTGTGTATGTTTGTATACATGTGTGGTTAATTGGTTAAGCATCTAGTAATGGATTTTTGCTAACCATTAAGATCACGCACATTATATACATGTATTTTTGCTTTGATTTTTGCCATATGGAACCATTTTTGTTTGTTTTTATGCGCAATTGACGTGACAAAATTTGGTGTGTGCGATTGAGTGAATCAATTGCGATCATCGATTTTCAATTAAAGAGAGGGGCATGTGGCGCATAACGGTTCATCAATGAATCATTTTAAATAACTTAATCTCAGCCATCCATTTGAGGAGTTATAAAAAAAGATTAAATAGTGACCGATGGACTCCTGTGGACACGTGTATGCATCCAAAGCGTCCAATGAAGATCAAACGACATGCGTTGCACGACATTTCTTCTTTACATGCGACATGGGAAAATCTTATCCATGCATCTTCAATCGATTCAACATGACTTAAACATAATAATTCACATCCAAGCGTTTCATCAGACCCGTTGATCGAAGATTATATGTCAAATCTAATGGCTACGCCCAATTTAGGCTATAAATATGCATGTTCTTCGACAATGTAGAACATTCTTGGGTGTTTTGAGTAATCAAACTGTTTAGACATCTCAATCCTTGAATCTCTTGATTTCCTCCTCTTCTAGATCAATTTTTGCATCCAAGGAGTGTTTGAAAGTAAGATTTCAAGGAGAGAATAAGGAGACATCACTTCTTGAATGTCGAAACTTATTTTTGAAATCACATAATGAGGAGCCCTTATTCTGGCGGTCAATTAGATCATTTCGAGTGCTATTTTGGGACAGAAAATTGTGTTTTCCTCCTAATATCTCTTCTTATAACATCAAATTTCAATTTCAAATCATAGATTAGTCAATTTTAGATTTATTTTTTGTTTTCTCTATCGTCGCGTTCAGAAATTCTACCTAATTTTTGCTCTTTGATTTCTTGGAAAATCTTAATCCAAATTGAGTGATTTTTTATTTTGTGGATTTGTCTTTTTCTCTTTCAAAATTTATTAAAATCTCTAATCTCTCACCTCAATTCTTTGTCCGATTTTGATTGAACTTAAAGAACACTTTGCATATATCTTAATTCTTTATGGATTTGACCCCTATTCACCATTATACTATTTAATACATGATTATAATATTAAATTGGTGAGTTTAGATTATGGTTTGACACGTCTCCGTGTGTATTCAATGACCACATGGATTCGTCTCGTAAGAAGTGTGATTGGCTTATAGGTCATATAATATCCATTATAAAGTGAGCTTATTTGATGCGAGATAGAGGCTTAGTGATACTGCGTGTGCTACTATGAAGTATCCACACGATAATTGTAGAGTCAAATAGTAAACAAGAGGCATATGAAGTGGGGGTAAGATCTAGTGATGGAGGGAGTGCAACTGAAGGAAAAGCTCAAATACAATGGTTCACAATGCATAATTTTTGTTTTGAAAAGTATAGGTTGTCCGAGTGAGTTGTGTTGTGATGGAGTGTCATGTCACAGGAACCACCAAAGGTGGAAGCACTTCATTTAGTAGAAGTATTAGAGAGAGGGTGGGAGGCTCAAAGACGAGTGGCATAGATTGATAGATATTTTGTGGCCTATAAGCCAATCACACTTCCATGTATCTCGTTTGAAATAAAATCTCTTCTTTGTCATTTGGGTGTGATGTTTATAATAAATTTCATGAGCATATGTAATGATAACATATTGATTACTAGTCTTTAAACATGTGATCTAAACATTCTTATTTGTGGGATATTCAAGAAGGACATCAAATTATCCAAAAAAGAATAACATTATCTAATCTGACTGTTCCTATGGCCATAGGTGTGGAGACACCAAAGATAGACAATGTGTTTATTTAATTGATCCTTTTGAATCCTTGAATGATATTATACATAACTATCAATCAGGTTGATTCATGATAAAGTTGTGTCAGTGGTCCTTTGACTTGAGACACCAAAGACATCTTGTGCATGGATGATTGTGTTTTGATTATGACTTATGAATCCCTAATTAAATAATTCTAAAATATGTTATATTTGATATTGCATGAAGTCTTCAAAGATGATTGTGTGGTTAAGATGGGAACGTTCCTTCTTAGTATTTGAGGAGATTGACACAAGGAATGAGATGCAATGAAATCTCAAGATCTATTCATAAAAATCTAAAAAATTTAAAATCTCAAGAAGATGAGGCAAATATTGAAAGAATTTCAAAGTTTTAAAATCAAACTTACAATTCACACAAAATTAGCCTCAAAATAATGTATTTGAGATTTTAAGATAAAGTCATAAAATTCATGAATGTATGATATGTGCCTTCAAATGCACTAATAATCATGTAAAATCAAGCATATATTGCGTGTTACCAAAATGCATTATTTTTATGAAGCATATACTGTAAGGGCATTGCACTACCCTTGTAGGGCCTAATCAGTGACCTAGCATCACCACATTGGCCTTGCCGCCATCACGCCACTATATCTTTTTTTTCCTTGGCACTGCACCATGCATGTCATCATCACGGATGCCTTGACTTTTAGCTCGAGTAGTTTTGCCTTTATTGCTACCAATACATCAGACCCTAGCTTATTGCCCTCAAACCCTTACCATATAATCTATTATGGGTTATCATTCCAAGGAAGGTTTTTCTATGATGGATTCTTGATGAGGCATAATCGTGCAGTCATAAAAAACATATGTTCACACATCAAAATGAATTACCAAACTCACTTAGTTTAAGTTTTATTTAGAATTTCATTAGAATAGAGGTGAGTAAGGGTTGAATCCATAGAGAATTAAGAGAGTTTCTTAATGATTTTTTAAATTTGATCAAATTAGAGGATGAATTGAGGTGAGAAATTATGTAAAAGTCATAAATTTTGAAAAAAGACTCAAAGATCTATCCATGGAATCAAAAATCACTCAATTTAGACTTGTATCCACAGAAATCAAAGAGTGAAGGAGAAGAAAATCTCACAAAAGGAGAGACAAAATGTCAAATTTTATAGAAATTAACCAAATTGGTGTTAAAATTAAAATTTAATGTTAAATGACGAAAGATTAGAACAAAAACTCAAAGTCTAATCCAAAATCAATCTTGAAATGACCCAATTAATTGCTGGATCAAGGCTTTTCATTTCTCTTTTTTGAAAACAATCTTCAGAGTTCAAGCGATTAATTCTCCCTATTCTTTCGATGAAATCTTGACTTCAATCATTTGGTGGATGTAGAAATGAGTCTAGAACATGATTGGAGCAAGTGGTTCATGATGGATATTATGTGGCCTATAAGCCAATCACACTTTCATGTATCTTGTTGATGTTCATTGAAATGAAATTTATTCATTGTCATTCTTGTGTGATGTTTGCAATGAAGTCCATGAGCATGTGCAATGACTAAGTGAATTATGATGAGATCATAATATAGTGATCACTAGTTTTTAAACATATGTTCTAAACATTCCTATTCGTGGGATATTCGAGAAGGACATCGAATTATCCGGAAAGAATATCACTATCTAATCCATCTCATATGATGAGTATAGTCGATCCTATAACCATCGGTGTGGAGACACTAAGGATAGATAGTGGGTGCTCTTTGGGGAAAGAGTTCACTGAATTGATCCGTATGAATCCCTGAATGGTATTATACCTAACTGTCAATCAGGTTGATTCATGTCATGATTGTGTATGTGGTCCTTTGACTTGAGACACCAAAGACATCTTGTGGATGGATGATAGTGTTTTGATTATGACTTATGAATCCCTAGCCATAGGATATCTAAAACGTCATATATTGGATACGACATGAAGTCCACGAAGATGATTGTGTGGTCAAGATGGGATCATCCACCCTCGGTATTTGAGGAGATTGACTCAAAGGAATGAGATGCGATGAAATCCTTGGCCAAGGTAGTAGAAATATCGAAGGAGTTTTCGATGATTTCTACACGCATCAGTACTAACTTGAGTGACCGATTAGGGTTTGATAGTTGACCATACCCTAAGTCATTCACGAGTCTAATGTGGATGAAGGATTATACATACATGGTAATCAATGACGGGAAGGTTCCATAAGTGAGTTCTTACATACTCCATATCTCATAGAGTACGTGGTGTAGCTTGGCACCCAACGGGCTGGCAACTTAACCTATCAATTGGGTTAAATCGATCCTTGATTAATTAATCTATATGTGGATGTGGATAATTAATTAAGGTTGACCAATAAGGTGTTATTTGGTCTATAGAGTTATTAACTAGTGAGATATATGGACCTAGAGGGTCACACACATAAGGTTTATGGATGTTGGTGGATATAGACATAATTATGAGGGTTTTTATGAAAAAACCTCATTCCAAATGTTTATAAATAGGGGGAGAACGACCACAACTCAAGGTGCCCATGCAAGCCTTGTGGGAATTCTCTCCTTTCTTCTCTTTCTCTCTTGGTGAAGAGCTTTGAAGAGGAGATCCAACCATCTGGAGACCGTGTGGATACCGCTAGAGGCTAGACACTTGAATAGCTTCAAGAACTCCTTCAAGGAAACCCTGTAAGTATGTTTTCTCATTCATACTAGATGATAGGATCATCTGTTCTTGGTGGCTTGGTATTTTGAATGTCTGATTCAATGTTTTCCGCTGCATTTGATGTTTTGATCAAAATTTTGGAAAGTTATCGACCTCAGATTCCCAACAGTTCAAGGATTGAGATGTCCAAATGGTTAGACTAATCAAAACATCTAAGAATACATATTTCGTATAAATATGTATAAATATAGTGCAAATTGGTCATGGCCATCGGATTATCTTCTCATATGTGATCACTGGTTACAATTCAATTTAAAGAGTTGAATGACCATCATTAAGTCGTGCTTGTCAGATCTGAGATGAAGTCTAGCGAGGAAGCTACATCATTGCGTGAAGTTTGATCATCATGTAACATCTGTCATTTGATCTCCATCAAATGCTTGAGATGATGCCACATGTTCATGAGAGTCCATCGGGCACGATTAATCATGGTCGTTATAAATCTCTTAATGAATGGCCAAGATTGATGGTCGTTTATATAATTAATTGTTGTTGAATAACAACGCTCCACGTACCCCTTACACTTAAATGAAAATCAAAGGCCCAGATTAAATCCATCAATTCGCTCCTATCCAACGCCTCTAGATGTGTCACGTCACCTACAAACATAACTTTAGTCCCACATTGAAATAATAATAGTAATTTATGCATATAAATAGGGTGATACTCTATTTAAACAAAATGGGCCCATTAAGGGCACTTAACACTAATGACACTCACTAAACATATGCCACATGTGCGCCACATGGCTTACTCACACGTTGCTGCATAGCGACATTAGGCATGCATGTCATGTCATCTATCATGTCAATGTGCACTTATAAAATGATTTTTTATAATTTTTAATTAAAATAAATTCAAAATAATTCAAAATATTTCAAGAAAATCTCTAAAAATTAGAAAATTACTATATTTTAAAATATAACTCATTTTGAATCCATTTTTTTGTTTGATCACAAATTAAATAAACTAGCATTCTATAGATTTTAATTTAAAAAATAATAACATAATAAATTTTTAACTCAACAATACACTCATCTCTCTTGAAAAATGAAACTTAAATAATAGATGAGTGCACATAAAAATATTTTTCTATTTTTATTTTTCAAGACTCAAATAAAATATCAAATATAAATGAGGATAATTTATTTAAAAGTCACTCTTGATTTATGCATGGTCAACCCTTAAAATAATATTTTTTGAAATTTTGAGAAAATTTGCATAGAATGATAAATATGTTGTTAAAGTATGATACCTGACAAGATGTTTTCTTGCGGTCGTTGAACACACACAAAATGCGTGTCAAAATAATTATCAAACTCACCAATTTTTAGGTATTCTTCAAATTTAGTCAAATCAGATGATAAATTGAGGTAAGAAATTATAGATTTAGTGAATTTAAAAAGAAGACTCCAAGACAAATCCACGAAATCAAAAATCGCTTGATTTGGATCAGTATTCGCAGAGAAATCAAGGAGCGAAATAGAGAGAAAAAAATTGATCGTGAAGATAGAGGAAACAATAAAATTTTATAAAATTCAATTAATCTACGATTCAAAATTGAAATCTAATGTCATAGTAGGAAAGATTAGGGAGAAAACACGTAATCTAACTCAAAATCAAGCTAGAAATGATCTAATTCATTGTCGAATCAAGGCTTTTCATTCCATGTTTCAAAAATTGAAAATCTAATGTTCAAGAGGTGAATTCTTTTTATTATGTCAATGAAATCTCACTTTCAAACACTCTTTGGACGCGAAAATGATTATAGAAGATGAGTAAAGCAAGAGATTCAAGGATTGAGATGTCTAAACAGTTCAATTACTCAAAACATCCGAGAATGCTCTTTCCGTCAAAGAATAGGCATATAAATAGGCTAATTTTGGCCGTGATTGTTTGACTCACCTCTTCATCTTCAATCACCAAGTCCATGTAATGCAAGAATGTGAGTTGATGTTGTTCAGTCATGGCCGTCGGATTCGTGATGAAGCATTAAGATTTTGCCACGTCGCCGTGTGAAGAAGAAGTGTCACGTAACCGCCACTATTTGATCTTCATCAGATGCTTTGGATGTGTACACATGTCCTCGTGAGTCCATTAGGCATGATTTAATCTCAGTTTTTATAACTTCTCAAATGAACGGCTGAGATTTAAACATTTTATAAAAATTCAGTGATAAACCGTTATGTGCCATGTACCTCATGCTTTTAGTGAAAATCAATTATCACGATTGATTCATGCGATTGCACTCTCCAGAATATGTCACGTCACCTGCCCATAAAAAGAAATAAAAATTGTGTATAATTTCCGAGGGGACTTAGTGGGTTAGCTTATATCCTTTAAAGGATGCTTAAACCACTAATGACACACACACGCACACACAAACGCGTGCACCACGTGACCCGTGCATACATTGCCATGTGGTGACACGTAAGCATGCTCCATTGCATCAACTTCCACATCAACACGCGATTAAAATATTATTTCTTTATTTTTATATTAAAATAAAATAAAAAATAAATACAAATAAATTAATAAAAATTCTAAAAAATCCTTAAAAATTAGAAATGTCATAATTTTTTTTAAAAAAAATTCAAATTTTTTTTTATCATAAATTAAATATCTATCATTTTAAACAATCAAATTTAATAAATAAAAAGAGAATAAGTTTTTATTTCAAAATACACTCATTTCTTTTATAAAATAAAACTAGAACAATAAATGAGTGTATATAAAAATATTTTCTCTTATTATTTAAAATTAAAACCTAATTATAATCTCAAATATAAAATAGAAATAATTTAATCTCAAATATCTCTCTTTTTAATTATTTATGACTAGTGTCTACGAAAATCATCTCTCAAAAGTTTAAATAGTAAAAATATATATCTCTCTATCTTTCTCTCTCCGTCCTCTCTCTCTCTCTCAATTCAATTCTAGTGTCTACCCGATCTGAAACAGATCGGTGTGTAATTTCAGTCCATGCCTTTAGTTGGCCATACTCAACGCAGATCTCTCCCTCCCTCTCGCATCTGTACTCTCTCAACGCTTCACAGGAACTCAGGATATAGTTCCCTCTCCCTCTCTCTATCTCCCTCCCTCCCTATCTCCTGCCCTCCCCCTCTCTCCCTCCCGCCTCTCCCTCTCTCTCTCTCTCTCTCTCTCTCTTTCGCCCTCCCTCCCTCTCTCTCTCCCAACCTCCCTCCCTCCCTACCTCTCTCTCTCTCTCGCTCTCCCTGCTTCTCTCCTCCTGTCCTCCCTCCCTCCCTCCCTCGCTCTCTCTCTCTCCCGCCTTCCCTCCCTCGCTCTCTCTCCCGCCCTCCCTCCCTCTCCTCCCTCCCTCCCTCCTTCTCTCCCGCCCTCCCTCCGTCTCCCTACCTCCCTCTCTCTCTCTCTCCCTCCCTCCCTCCCTCCCTCTCTCTCTCCCGCTCGCCCTCCCTCTCTCTCCCGCTCGTCCTCCCTCTCTCTCTCCCGCCCTCCCCCCTCTCTCCCTCCCGCTCTCCCTCCCTCCCTTCTCTCTCTCGCCCTCCCTCCCTCTCTCTCTCCCGACCTCCCTCCCTCCCTACCTCTCTCTCTCCCGCTCTCCATGCTTCTCTCCTCCCGTCCTCCCTCCCTCGCTCTCTCCCTCCCTACCTCCCTCCCGCCCGCCCTCCCGCCCTCCCGCCCTCCCTCCCTCTCCCTCCCTCTTCCGCCCTCCCTCGCTCTCTCTCTCTCTCTCTCCCGCCCTCTCTCTCTCTCTCTCTCTCTCTCCCGCCCTCCCTCTTTCTCTCTCCCTCCCTCCCTCCCGCCCTCCCTCGCTCTCTCTCCCTCCTTCCCTCCCTCTGTCTCTCCCGCCCTCCCTCTCTCTCTCCCTCCCTCCCGCCCTCCCTCCCTCCCTCCCGCCCTCCCTCGCTCTCTCCCACCCTCCCGGCCTCCCTCCCTCTATCTCTCTCCCTCTCTCTCCCTCCCTCCCTCTCTCCCGCCCTACCTCCCTCTCTCTCTCCCGCCCTCCCTCCCTCTCGTCTCTCTCCCTCTCTCTCTCCCGCCCTCCCTCTCTCTCTCCCTCTCCCTCCCTCTCTCTCTCCCTCCCTCCCACCCTCCCTCCTCCCGCCCTCCCTCGCTCTCTCCCACCCTCCTGGCCTCCCTCCCTCTGTCTATCTCCCGCCCTCCCTCTCTCCCGCCCTACCTCCCTCTCTCTCTCTCTCTCTCCCTCCCGCCCTCCCTCGCTCTCTCCCTCCCTCCCTCTCTCTCCCACCCTCCCGGCCTCCCTCCCTCTGTCTCTCCCTCTGTCTCTCCCGCCCTCCCTCTCTCCCGCCCTACCTCCCTCTCTCTCTCCCTCCCTCTCTCTCTCTCCCCCTCGCATCTGTACTCTCTCAACGCTTCACAGGAACTCAGGATATAGTTCCCTCTCCCTCTCTGGGCGAAGGCCGCAAAACCTTGGAATAGAAACCGCAAAACCTCGAAAACCCTAATAAAAGGAATGACACTAAACCGGAGAATAACGGTATGTAAAGATCTGATACAGAGATTCAGCCACAGAAATAGGATAAAACGGAAATGAAATCAGAAATCAGCCACAGAAAGAGAGAGAGAGAGAGAGAGCTTCCGTTGGGAGGAGATTCCGTTCGGTTGCGAAAAACCTACCTTCTTCTTCTGAAAATGGAGGCCGTCGGAGAGAGCGAGCGACTGCCAGAGGTTGCAGGCCGTCAGAGAGAAAAAAAGAGAGTCGGGGAGAGAGACAGATGAGAGACAGTTACTAATGTAACCTATCATATCATCATATACAAATAACTATTAATAATGTATATAAGCTATCATTTCATATTCATGTACGTATACAGAGGGGTAAAGTCGGAAGAAAAAAGAGCTTCGCTGGACACCAATTCTATTATAGATATAGATTATCCCTAAAATATTGCATTTTGAGATTATAACTTAAATTTTTATAGAATGATAGATATGTACTCAAAGTATGATAAAGTGTATAGGAATGAAATGTTCTATGCCTTAATTTATATTATTAATTTATATTACATGTATAAATTGCATGTTATCAATAAAATGAATAATAATGATATGAATTATTCCTTAGAATTTACAAATAATCATATAATCTCAAGTATAACTTGTATGTTATCAATTCTAAAATTACATTCCACAGCTTATTGCCAACTTCATTCCAGATCTCATTCCTTGAACCCATTCACCACAATGCATTCCTTCTAAAGCTTATTTCCAACCCTTATTCTTAGAACTTCTAAAATCACTCTAGAACCCATCTGGAGAATTGTCTCTCATGATAAATTTCCCATTACATGCTACCATGAAACCTCCTTATCTTGCAATCACCTCCATAATTTGAAGCCCTCTCCATTCTACGGCTAACCACTTCCTCAAACTAACTTGTTGTTGTCGCACCTCCTCGCTTCCTATCCTATCATGTGGTCTTACCTTGCTACTCCCTCATAAAATATTCTTTCCCTTTTTCGCTTGTTTGACTTCATCTTCTTCTTTTTCACCCACAAAAATGATTTGGGCACCCAAGTATTTTTAGAGTAATTCAAGTCTTAAACTTTAAAATTGTAAAAAATAAGTTTTTATTCAAAGACACATATGCGATAATTTATTTTGAAGTAATAGATGTCTAAAGTTCAGTTATTCATAGAATTTCATTAGAGGATATGATTATTTTATTTTTACAAATGCATGATAAATGGTTTATTCAATGTTTATTATTTCCTTGAGGGACTCAAGCACTTAGTAGATTCTATGAAAATTCATTGACAATTTTGGTAATCTCTTAGGCTGAAACTACCAACTTTTAACCATATAAACTCTATGGCTCTCATGTTAGAATAAGACTAAGACATGTGATTCTATGTTGTATCCTGCTTGTATGACATCACAAAACTTGAATCGATGAATGATACGAGCATTCTTCCTTCCACACACCTTATTCTAGACTTATGAGTATTTCAAAAAAAGATTTTTAATTGAAGAGTATAATGTAATTAATTGGTTAGAGAAAAGTTGGTACTTAATCTAATGGGAAGTTTGGATTGTATTTTACAATTGGAGACAAATTTGTCTCCCAACGAAATGAGATGAATGTTTTGTCATGCGAAAACTTGCCCCTACAGAACAAATGAGCGAAAATGATAAGGATTTTGTTGATAGTGTCGAATTATTATTTTTGTAGAAAGAATTTCCTCCGATGGGAGTTTCCTATTGGGTTTCTCCCAAGGCTCAAATACTTGGGAGTTGCTAGATATTCGAGAATTATCTCTAAAGAAAAAATTGAAAATTTAAATTCTTCCATTTTTTCCATCAAATCGATGTCCCTCGATCATCCATGTTAGTCGGAAGTCGTGCTCAAGAGACATCCAATTTACTATAGGAATTTACGGCCCATTACAGTTAATTCTCGCGTATTACAGTTAATTTTTATCTCCCCTACTTGGAGGGTAAAAACAAAATTATCAATGAGAAGGGTTTGATTTGAAATATTCTTAAGGATCATGCCTTGTGGACGTCCAGAGTAAGACAGAAGGAAGTCCGTACAATCGATGTGCACGGTAGCCCTACAGAATGAATAAAATCATGCCACGTGGACGTCCAGAGTATGACAGAAGGAAGCCACTGTTCTTCACCGAGCGGATGATCGAAACCCTAACAAACTCGTTCAGAGGGATCCAGCTGAAAAAGGTCCTGCAATTCTTCTCCGGAATGAAACCTTTGGTGTGAATTGTCTTCTTCGATCGAGCTGAAATAGATGGAGGACTTGTCTGCGGCAGATCTGTCTACTATTGGAGGGATAGCGACGGTCTCTCTGCTTCACTCTTTCATCCCTACCCACTGGCTTCCTTTCTCTATTGTAGGACGCGCTCAGAAGTGGACTCTGTCGAGGACATTATTAGTCAGTGAGTTCTCTCGTTTTCTTTCCAATTTTTAGAGTTTTGTGATTATTACTATTTTTTTTTGCTGATTATGAGCTGAATTTTGATGGCTGTCTGCATTCAATTACTAACCAAATTGAAGGAATTCTTTCGGATAATTGAACGAGTTTTTCTAGTGAAACGAAATCACAAATCCGAGTTATTGAGGCATATTTGTTTTGAAAATTCTCATATGTAGTTATGCGAACTAGCTTTTCTTACTATCTAATGCTATGCAAACTCGTTTGCCTCGAAGAACGCACCGATTTCTGCTCGTGGTTAGTATTTTCTGTCGAAATCTCTATTCTCATTCGTGTAAATGAATTCTATCCCTTACTGTCCCCATTTTAACCGATGAATTCATTAACTTTATTTTTAAAAGATGAATGAGGAGATACTTTAATAAAGGAATGCGAAAGACCTTCCCCTAGTAGCGATAGTCCTGAATCTGGCATTCATCTTTGTGATTTCCATTCGTCCTGAAAAATCTTCCCGACTTTTATGCCTGAACTCATTCCATCTGACTGTTTAAAGATGAGCCCGGAAATTTATAAACAAAGTTATGTAAAATTCCTCTCCTGTAGCTATACTCACTGAAAAACTCGCATTCATTTAAAATTAATTTAAGTTTATGGAATCTTCTAAATTTTTTTTCCAAATATGGGAATTATTTTCTAGTTGCTTCTTGACTTCTAATTTGTGGCTAATCACATTCTTCTCTTCCTTCTCTGCAGCTGCATTTGGTGCCGTTCTACATGTGATTTCCACGTCACTTCTAGGTATAACTGCCATCACCATGGCTACCACCATTGCTAGTGAAGAAACAGTTCACAGGCTTGCTTCCTTGTTGCTGCTTGTTCTTGGTGGAAGCTATATTCTGTTATTTGCGTTGGGTAAGGGAGGCCACAACCACTCTCACGGCCACCCTATGGAGAAGGTGGCTGTAGCTGGCCTCGTCCTTGTTCCAGCACTATCTCCCTGTGCGACTACGCTTCCAGTTTTCCTTGCCGTTGGAAATTCATCCTCCATGATAGTGTTAGCTATCATAGTCCTACTCTTCAGGTACTTAAATTTCTTCTTATTAAAAGAGTTTTTGTCCTTAATTGATATGCTTGAAAAGATTTGTGTGTCTTATCTTTGATTGTTGAATGTAATCTTGGAGGCTAAGATATGGGAGAAGCCTGCTGAATTTGGTTGGCGCCATAGGATATCATAGTTTTGATTTGAGGTTTGACAGAGTGAGAGAGTGAGAGAGAGATAACCCACTCTCGATTTGGTTGTCCTTTTCAACGATCAAATACTCTGCCTCAATCCAAGCCCGCTCAGTAAATATGCATTTCCACCCATCCATAAAGTCATGCTAAGCTATTGAATTTTTTCTATTAATCTGAATCTATAGAACACCCAGGCGAGGGCCTGACTTTTCTCTTGCATTTTGCAGCACGATTGCTGTGATGACATCATTGGTCGCCCTCTCTTTTTACGGCGCCAGCCGGCTCAAGTTTCACTGGGTGGAGCGCAATGACAAGCTCCTAGTGGGCTCTGTTCTCTGCGTTGTGGGCGTATTGACCTTCATCTTCCATCATCATGATCATGGAGATGGGACTCACCACTCCATCCACCATCTTCACAGAAAGATTATTGGCTTGTTATGATGATCTTTTTGGGATACATTTTCTATGATGGTTTTTTGTCGTGAAATTTTTTTATTTAGAACCTTTTCTCTTGATGTTGTCAGAAAGTCCTGCATAGTGGATAAAGCAAGCCCAGGTCTGGAAATCTGGCGGGGTTTCCCATTTAGGTTATGGCTCGCTTAGTGGACCCCGCCAATGAACGTCGACTATCCAATAGGGCAGATTAATCTACTGATGGTGGGTTTTTTGCCTCACGCAATTTTCTCCCTCTTCCTTTCTCGATTTCTCTTTGTCAACTCTCTCCCTCTCTCTGTGAGATGCGGAACAGAGGGTGCAAGGGTAGGAACGGGGTAATGCATGAGCGGGAGAACGAGTCGGGGAATGAGATATGAAAGAGGATGGCGAGCCGAAGCGAATTGAGATGATCAAAAGGCGCTTTCAGGGCCATTCCGATGGCTTCACACCGAAATTCCCAATAGGAACGTGATGCAAAAGCAGGATTTAATGCCTTCTGTCTACATGGATTTCGCAAATTAGAGACCCCAAAGAGACCTTGGCGTTGTCAGCCGGGAGGTCTAGCGGTAGAGGAAATCATCCCACGTTAAGGCAGGGTGCACCTTCCTTTTTTGTAGCCGATGTGGTGGCTCCATTCCGCTGGTCAGGCTTGTTGGATTCAAACTTTAGAGAAATGTGCTGGCCTCGACTAAATGACGATGGCGTTTCTCTTTTATTTTTGTTTTTCTTCAATGTTTTCTCTCCCCTCTTCAAACAGGAGAAGTAATTGCGGCTGTTGATTAGCGAGTAATGACGACATGGATTGCACCGACTAGGCAGTGGCCTTGTAATGACCTGATAGATCGTACCTTTGATTCCGCTTCTCCGTGTCTTGGGATGTGGCATACCTTTGATCTTTCTTCTAAGAAAAGTTTGTTTCTCCATGGTTCTTGAAGTTCTTGAGTGATCATTGAGTGCGCTAGATTCTTTAAGGTGCTGCAACGTTTTTCCATTACGGCTTCTTCTGGCTCTGATATCGCCTTTCGTAGTGCGAGTGTAAATCCACTGTAATCATTGCGGATTTTCCCAGTTTACCGGTCTTTCGGCGCCTCATCATTCTCTCTCTCTCTCTCTGCCGTCTTTGGCAATGAGCCTGAAGAAGCCTGGGAGAGTTGGAGGTAGGAAGCCCGGAGAAATGGGGAAAAGTTGGCCTTCTCGATGTGGATCATTGGATCTGCGATCTAATGAATCTGACGCTCTACCTAAGACAGTTTAAGCGCAGTCGCGAGTGAGTTGTAGCTACAACTTGTAGCAGTACTTTAATGAATTAAAAACGGAAGGGTGCATCGAGATTCGAACTGGTCGGAGTGGTCTTCTCTGTCTTCTATCGCGGAGATTATTCCTCTTGCCGATGATGGGTGCGCCAAGGATTCCAAAAATTGACAGTGATTGATGGACAAAACCATCGAATTTAATTGCCCCAAGAGGGGCTCCGGTTACAAACCTTTCCATCAAAGAGTGTGTAATGGATGAACTGTTTCTACAATATCTCCTCCACACCTCGATACCGCGACGCCACATCTCCCATTTAACTCCATTGAACCAAGAAATGGATGGCAGTTCCAGTAACTCTTCGTGCACGGCGATGCTATGCTTAGCCATAAGAAAATTCCAACAATTTCTTGATCGTCATATTTCCGATTAGGTTTAGTTCAGGGCCAAACCCATGTGGTCGGGGATTTGCCGTTAAGTCTTCTGCTTAATTTTTTTTACCGTTGCGTTCATTTTTCCATGGACATCATCTTTTGACCCTCAAATTCCAGAATTTAATCTCCGAATAGAAGCAGGCGGGTTTTAATTGAAATTTGACAGTCATGCTTCAGACCCTAGTCAATTTATTATTTGGATGAAATTTTCTCCAGATCCCTAATATTTTGAAAACTTCTCGAAAAGCCAACAAAGAATGGATAAGACAGGGTTGTCCCTTTTGTATCGTCAATCATCGTTTGATCTGTCGTCGTCTTTAGTAGATGCTTCGCTTTTAGTCGATCAATAATCGAGATAATATCAATAACTAGATCGAGATGATCGCCACCCCTCTCTCTCCCCCCACATCTCTCCCCCGGCGGAAATGGGGTTCCCGATGCCTTCAGCTGGCGGCAACCCTCTGTCTCTCACTCCGGTGGAAATAGGGTTCCCACTGCTGTCTGCAGGCAGCGACCCGCTCTCTCGGAGATGAGGTTCCTGCTGCCTTCCGCCGGCACCTGACCCTCTATTTCGGAGATGGGTTCTCGCAGCCTTCCACCGGCAGCAACCCCCCCTCTCTCTCCTTCTTCCGTTCTCGATCTTGATCGGGGTCTATCGATCAGGATCCGCGAAGCTAGTCATTACATCTAGAGGAGTGGAGACTCGAGGCGTCCGTCACTTACAATAAAAAGGACAAATCAATAATTAGTCATTTGTAGAAAAAGAAGTCAACGAGGGGGCCGTTTTTGATTCGTCCCATTATCGATCCGTTTTTTAAAAATGTGCTGAATGGATTTCGAAAATAATAAATAATTGCGTTGAAGAGATATCCGGACTATCCGATAACACTATAAGAGCGGCTTTATGGGTCGGCGCTGCCCTTAACGGAAAATCTCTCTCTCTCTAAAGCCAGTTCGGAGTTCGGAGAAAGGATTACGTACCCAGGGAAAAACGGAGCCCCCGTTTTATCAGTTCCTTCCCCTTGATCCTTTTTCGCATTCACAGTCAGCAGAAAAAGGGCGATAGAGAGGAGACAAATTCCGTCGTGTCGTGCAGGCCATTTTGACCATGATTTAGCCCTCTTGTCTAGCGTTTTCTTAGGGTTTGAAGAACTGGAGTGGACTGATGTAAGTTTATGAATTTTGGCATGTTTCTTAGGAAATTATTGGCCCTCGTGTACTCTTTGTTATTGTTTCATGATTTCTCGGAGATCGCTTCATTCGAGTTTGCTGCTATATCCTCATTTCTCATTTCTCTCCTTGGATATTTTTGAATGTTTACTCCAGTTGATGGAAAATTGGGGAATAGTCATTGTGTTCTCTTTGTTCTTACTTTTGGCCTGATGTGACCGAAATACATTACGAAAGCGTGAAAAGGGTTAACTTTCTTTGTATAGAGGTTCTTATTTCTAGAATTGCGCAGCGTCAAGTGAAACAAAAGCTGTAAAACTGTTTGAACGTGTTATCCTTTAATACCGTGGTGCCGCAAATTTCATTCTATGAAATTACTTTGAAACTTGTTTCTAGGTTTTAATGCTTCAATTCCCTTTCACGAGTTCTGCCAAAGAATCTGATTTCTTGCAGTGTCATTTAGGTTGTTATTCGTTTAGTTTGGCAAGGATGAATGTTCATTAGGTTCAAAGAGCTTTCTTAATTGGCAATTAGGAATCATTATTGGTTTAAATATTTCCGAAGAAAGGAAATAACTGTAGCATCATTCAGGGGGTTAAATAATAAGATGCATCCAACGGAGAAAAATGAAAATGATGCAGGACGCGGTGGTGAAAAACCCTCGTGCCTGATCAATGGGACTGAGGTTGACCGGAGGTAGCCGGTCAAACCTAACCTATGGGTAGGCAAATCCTAGACTCTAAATACGACCTTTAACCTAAACCTAAGGGCAAGCAGGCGTGCCGATCAGCGGAGCCGACTCCGGGTGACCCGGGAAACTCGCGATGATGGGTAGGGTGAGATCCTCTCGATCCACGTCCAGAGGCGTGGAAGTCGCTCGTCGTGGAGTAGCCAGGAGGCTGCAGCCCACGTTCGGTTCCGGACCTGACGTACGTGTCGGAAATCTCGAACCTATAATCGTACTATCCTACCTACGTCGTCCGACGGCGGTGGAGACGAGTAAAGGAAACGCTTCGAAAAGTAATTAACTTGAAAGAGGGGACGAAGCTAACCTGCGGGGCGGGTGCCCGGTGGGTCGTGGCGTAGTGGAGAGTCGTCGTACACGGCACGGACAGATGGCGGAAGTGACCCGGATTGGCGACGTAGGGGCAAGGAGGAAACCTCAGCACCGGGGATAGTAGAAGATGCGGGTCCGGGGGCGGATGCGATCCCAAACACTGGAAGGGCCGCTGATCAGGGCGCTGGCAGCAGGAGGGGCGATTTCGGGCGCGGGCGCGACTTGGAGCAAGGGCAGGCACGGCCCTAGTGGGCGCAATGGCAAACAAAAGCGGGTACGACGCGTTGTCAGGCTTGGCCCTGGTCAACGCTGGTGAATTCTAGGGAAGAGGGCGGCGGGGCTCCGCGCGATCGAGCAGGTCGTAGCGGCGCAACTTCCCGAACGGCCACGGCTCCCCGGGCGGCTACCACGGAATACCTTGGGGTGCTCGACGGCGGCAGGCGGGAAGTAAGGAAGGTCCCGTGGTGCGTGTGGCAAATGCGAACGGAAAATCGGGCACGGAAGTGAGTGTCGCACACAAGCGACGGCGCGCAGGGCTGACCGAGCACGACTGGGGCACCGAGCGATTCCGCGCGAGGCAGTGGGACGCCAGTGGGCGCACCGGCGCTGTGGGCGACCTGAACTTGGAATCGAGCAACGACGGAGCGGAAGTTGGCGAGGGCAGGGGACGGGGACAGCCGGTGGTTGGGAATGGGCGACGGGAAATTTCGGGGAGGCGGTTGAGAGGAGAAACGAGAAATTATATGCGGTAGGACTGAACGTGTAAGGGAATTCGGATATGGATTTCGGGGGACTTTCGGGTTGAGAGGGTCGCGGAATTGGGAATTCGGCGGAGAGGCGATGACGATGACAGGAAGATGATTTAGAGGGGAAGGCAAATTTTCGGAGGGGGGGTGGCGATTTGTGAGCGGCCGACTGGGGAATTCGGTTACCGGGATGGTCGGCGGAATGGCAGGAGGACGCCCGCGTGGTGGAGAGAGGAAGCAGAGTGCGGTGGGGAAGATGCGGGAGGTGGGAACGGCCACGAAATTTCACGGAATGTGATTTGCAATCGGAAATTCAACAGGCGCGAGCCTGGAAATTCCGCAGGTGGAGAGAGAAAGCGACGCGCTCAGGAGAGTGAGAAGACGAGCCGCCGGAGAGAGAGAGAGAGGGAAATCGCACGCCGGAATTACTTGCGGAATTGTGATTCGGTGACGAGGGTGGGCAAATGGTTGACAGAAGCGGGCGCGGGGGGAAGAGAGGAGGAAGAGGTTAGCGAGGTTGGGAAATCGGGAGGGACAGGAAATACTGGGGAATCGTGGTGGCGTCTGAATCTGGAGAGCGGCCTGAAGCGATAGTGGAATTCGGACGGTCCTCGTTCGAAAATCTGGGGAACGGGGCGGAGTGCTCGCGGGTTGACGGGGTGATGAAATGAGGGGGAAGGAAAGGTCGTAGAGATAGAGAGAGAGCGTGCGTGCGTTGATGGAAGGGAATGGAGGGGCGATCAGACGGGAGTTCGTGGAGTAGGGGAGGGGTGTTGCTCGGAGAAGGGAGAAGGACGGGAATCCGGGGAAGGTCGGGGGAGACTGGGTAGGTGGAAACTCGGGGAGGGGAAGGGTGTAACGATGAGCAGGAGGGGGAGGAAGAAGGTGGGGTGCGACGGTGAGGACGGGATTGCAGGGGTGGGCAGAGGTGGACGAGGAGGTAGATCTGGCGACGAAGAAAATCGTGGGGGACAGGGGTGTTGCCGGAGAAGATGACTGGTGGAGAAGGTGGAGGAACTGCAGATGTGGTGCGGGGAGGAGGAAGATGGAGGATGGCCGGAGATGGAGATGGATGTGGAGATGGATGTGGAGATGGAGGCGATGGCGGCACGGCGGTCCAGAAGTGGCGGCGGCCTGAGGCGGCGGCGGCTTGAGGACGGTGGCGTCGCGATGGCAGTGGAGAAGAACCGTGGCCTGGGCAAGGAGTGGCGGCGGTCGTCGCGGCGGCGGCGGCGGCAGCGGCGGCGGCGGCATGGAGGCGTGCGGCGGCGGCGGTTGGACTCCTTCCCCGGCCTTCCTTGAGCAGCCACTTGAGAGGGAGATCACTCCTTTCTTTCTTCAAATGACGGCTAGGGTTTGTGGGGGGGTCCCTTCCCCTCTTATAGAGCCCATAATGGGCCGAGAGGGGAAAGGGCCCACTTGAGGCCCACAACCCTAAACCCAAAATACTCATAGAAAATAAAGGTTCACAAAAGAAGGGGCTTCACGAATGGGATCCCGAAAAGGGAGGAACCCACCCGAAAGCCTAAAAGGAAGAGGGAAATAAGCGAGGACCCGCTTAAACACGTGCGGGTTAAAAGTTCATAATAAAGAAATAAAGATAAGCGGATAGATGCGCGCGCAAACCGGCTCCTCCGGAGCCGTGGTATCGTGTCTTGGTGGCGACGGGGGTCGTACGCCACCAGAAAAGCTGTTTCTTGGCAATGCTGGATGAAACCGTGAAAGTGCTAGAAGACTTGCTCTAAACAAGCTGTTAACTGGGATGCACTATGGACTAGGGCTGTAAAGAAGTGAAAGTTGTCTTGAATATGTGTTGGATGAAAATTATGAAAGATTGGGCCTTGGCCATGTCCTGCATGATGACCACATGTTACACGCATGCCATATTGTATGGACGAGCAAGGTGTAAGAACCGTACTGGCATCAATTAGCCAATAAATTAAGATTGCGGTGAAACAAACTCCTGATTGTCCAAACCTTTCACACCTCAGTCTGCATTTTTAGATTACTTTTAGAACACTATGTTATATAAGTAATTATTGACAGCATCGTGATCAATATGATCTGCTTATCGTACCTTTCTTCTCGAATCAAGTAATAATTACAAATGAAGTGATTTAAACAGATATTTAGTCAAGATATATTTTGTAATTAGAAATTCCTTAAGGGGATCTGATTTAATGGTTGATCTTTTTTATTTTCTTCCACAGAAAAAAAATCCTTTTCATGAGAAGTTGAAGAAGAACAATGGCTAACATCTTCAACGCCGCGACTTTGGCTGAGAAGCTTGCCAAACTCAACAACTCCCAACAGAGCATTGAGAGTATTATTTTTAATTATTCTAGTTATTTTACTAAAGGAAGGGTCAGTCTTTTGTTAACTACTCATTCTCACGTGTTACAAACACCAACAGAACATCTTAAGGTTAATTTGATGTTCAATCTTAACCAATTTCAGGTGTGGATGTTTTTTATTTCAGCTGTGGAAATATTCTGTTGTGGTTTAAAGAAGTGTAATGTGATGTGTGAGCAATTGTTTTGGCTGTAAACTTAAATATCAGATATGGAGATTTCATGGCAGTCCAAATTGGTTCATTTTCATTATTTCCTTCTTTATTGTGGGTTTACTTGAAAAAATTGTAATTCTCTGCTTCAGATTGATAACACACCATAGCACTCATAAAATCCTCTCAGCCGCTGCCAAAAAACAACCAAACTTCTGAACTTTTCATGGGAGGATCCAGAGCATTGGAAAGGAAAGGTTGAGCAATTATTTTGCTTGGTTTTGCTGTTGAGATGACAGTAAATGAGAATTAAAAACACAGCTGAACAACTGCTTGAGACTCAAGTGGGAGGAGGTCAATCACTTGCCCTTAAATTGAGCAAACTGGCCCCATGGACAAGCATGTCACAAAGTTCAAAATTCTAGCTGCCTCTCTGCTGGAATTGCCGACATATTCAGTCTCAGACCAGACATATGTGGTGAAATAGAGCCCCCATTACTCATTGACTGTCCAAGACCTCCAAGACCATGCCATCGTTGAAGAGAGACATACCAATGTGGCCATAAAAAATCCCTAATGGTCTAGTATCTTTGACTGGCCACTTCACTCATCTGCCTTGTCTGGCATGATGAAAATCATCAGCTTGGGTCATCAGCTTCATTCACAAACATGGTTCAGGCAGCAGGCAGCAGGCAGTAGCCTGGGTCTTCATATCCTGCCTTGCTATCGAAGAAGAGGGATGATGGATGAAGCTTGTGCATTGACTAGGCCCATGAGGGTGAGAAGAGAGACAGGGTCATATCAACCTCATTCCTTAAGGGAGACTATAATATTGTGTTCATCAATGCTTGAAAAGTTGCAAGCACATTGGAGATGGCAAATGGTATCAGTACCTAGTCATAAAGGCCCCAAAAAGTGCAAAACATTGTGTTTTTATGTCCACTTCATGCATCAGGATTTGGTGATGACTTGATTTAAGGTTCAATTATAAAAAACAGGCATACCTCATTGAGCTTTTCAAGCCATTCACCTATCATCTTCATTGGAATGCAATTTCTTTAGTGATCTTGAAGAGGGACAGTAGTCAATGCACATGCTGGATTGGCCTGAGTGAGGAGAAAGCCCATCACTAGTCTGATAAGAGCCTTAGATAACGAAGACTTGGATGCCAAGAAAAGGGAGGAAGTACGGACTGTTAAACTTTTAGTCTAGCCGCTCTCTTCCCTCAGTATTGTGTTTGCCCCTCCCTCTTGATCAGTTCTCTTTTCTGACAGAACTAAGAGTATCTTTCTTGCTCTTTACTTCTCCCTAGTGTTCTACCCCTACCCCAAATCCCATGCACAACAAGGAGCTCAAGAACATTTTCAATAACATACCCATCATGAGGCAAATGAGTACAAATCGATAGGATCCTATGCAGGATCCTATTAGTGATCTTCTTCATCCATCTGACAGAGTGCTTTTGGCCTATATGGTTGAGCTAATTGCCATTGTTCTGGCAGCCTGCAATTGGCATATCTGCCTACTGTCCCAGCCATTCATCATCCACACCGACTACTGTACCTTGAAGTACCATCTTCTTGTCTTGAAGCTGTGGGCTAACAGTTCTAAATCCACTAGGATTGACGGACAATACTACTAGTTTGCCTGCACACTCTCTGGCATTCCCACCCTGGCATTGGGCACACAAGTTGCTGTGATAGTCTTCCAGTGGACATTTCAGGAAAATCATGGCATTGATGGGAAACACTGTGTGAATGAACTTGACATGTTATATGACTAACGTGTATTCAGAAAAATGAGTCTAATGCCCAAGGTTGACACGAGAGATGTTTCTGATTTGCCTGCTGGTATGCTGCCTGCAACAGCAATGCAGACAAGTCCTGATTTGACCATACTTTTGATTGTGATCTTTGCAAGGTAGAAACAGGAAAATCAACGCTCATCATCATTCTAATGTGAGGACTCCACTTTCTCAACTAGTGATTCTAGTGTTTGAGATGTGGATATCCAGCCTCAGTTGCTTAGGCTGTTGCGGCGAGGTCATTGCTGTGTGTACAAAGAGAGAGCATTGAAAGAGGAAGAGGAAGTTCAGAACTTCCTCTGGTGACTTTGTCAAGAGGAAATTTAGGCTGCCTCTCATGTCAAAGCAAGGTATGACACTTAAGGCCATTGATGAAGTCATTGTCTCTGCCATGATGGCATTGATTATCTCAGTTGGATACATGATGAGCCCAGAGGCTGATGAGCCAATTCTTGAAGAAGATCATGGATGAGGATTAAGCGGATGGGCTTGGCTAAGGTGCAATATGAGCATGGACAGGACCCAGAACCTGTTGAGCATAGAGTGAGTCAGGAGACTGTGGTCTGCACAGAAGGCAGCGAAAAGCTTCATCAACCCTGAGATCCTGATGCACTGTTATTCTAGCTTTATCCTGTCCATGCGGTGAGGTATTTCTGCTAGTATGTGCTCTGAAGAGCGATCATGCTCCACATAGCTGTGGATGGGATTGCAGTAGTGGTCCAGACAGAAGCGTTGACATTGGAGGACATAATTATAAAGTTTCCTCTGGAGAAGCTGCAAGCTTATGAGAGTATGCAATAGAAGTAAAAACTGATGAATGGGAGTCATGCATACACAGGAAATGGACTCCTGAACAAGATCGGACGTAGATCCCATCCATTAAAGAGGTTGCCTCTAGAGGCTGATGGAAAATGTCCTTCAGTTGAGATTGCTCAGAATATCATATGTAAAACTCTTGCCAGGAAAATAACGGCAATGAGAAAGATCAAGGAAATGTTTATTCAGAATTACATCTCTAACATGGAATACCTAGTCCTTGGCAAATTCGCATTAAGAAAGACTCTGAAAGGTTGTTGCATAGTGAGAAAGAGCCAAATAGAATGAGTTTCAGCTTACCTTTTTGAAAGAAGTGTGTAATCCACCTCTAAAGGAAAACTTCGTCTCGTTTTGTGATTCTCAAAACATATAAGGTAAACATGATCACGAGAAAGAATTGGAGTGTAAGCCACCTCCAGCATGGAAAGGAGACATGCCATTCTTTGAGCGCTTACCTCTGTAGAAGATGAGGGAGCATGAGAAAAGACACAAGCAGTTCTTTAGACTCCTACCTCTTTAGAAGGAGACACAAGCAGTGCTTCAAGGCAAGCTGAAAGTGATTTTCACTCTTCAATTTGAAGCAAAATGTTAGAAGGGGTATTCTTTATATCATTAGTTAGTTGTGGGTTTCTAGTCATTTTTTGTGGCCACTTTTAAGCCTATCAAAGTCACATACTTTCCCATGTCTTACACTCTCATTCCTACGAATGTGTCAAATTATCTGACAGAGGCCATCGTCAGGCCTACCATAAGAGCTATATCTCGGTAAATGGGAACTGATAAGTGAAGTATGTGACTCTCTCGGTTTGACCAACACATGTCGGAGGCTCATAAACCTGAAGCACGTGGGGGCATCAGAAAAACACAAAGATGTTTATTTTTCTGACCAATCACTCCCTTTCCTCGAGAAGAAGCATTCCTCAATGGGTTGAAACAGATGGTTGGCGAAGTAAAAATGTTCAAATTTCAAAAGGTACAGTGATTGGGCTTGACGTTAGGAAGCAGAGTGCCCAACCTTGCAGCAATGAGTGAGCTTTGCAGATTGTGGGTTTGGGGAACAACTGAAATGAGCAGAAGACTAACTGAATTGGTCATCTTCCAAAACAAGGAGGTGAGCCGAACCATGAGCCAGACTCCTTCTGAACTTTCTCAGTTCAATGATATGCCACCTTGAAATCTAGAAGGCCAACAAGAGAAAATATAACCCGGTCTTACCGCGGCAGAAATCACTAGATATTACTCCTTCAGGTTGAGAAGCTAAGTGAGAGCAGTAATAGGTGATCATGGCAATGGGGGAGTGTGACAAACCATCCCTGATGCTCCAGGGGAGAACATATGAGATGCCACAGCCAACCTTTTGTGAACTCCCAAGTAGGTTCCTCCATTGGTGCATTGAGCGGTTGTATATTGAGCAGGAGAGGGTGAATTGCAAGGGTCCTTTGTTTGTTTTGCTTAATCAGCTGACCCCATACATAAATTCCATACATACCCTTGAATTGAATCCTAAGAAGTACCTGAGAACATTAAATATTGAGACATTGATTCCAGAATTCTTTGTTTGAGGTTCTAGAGTTTGAAATGTCTAGTTCATTGCCCGGAATACTCTACTGGGACTGTTACTAAGATTTTTGGTTCATACTGGAAAATGTGAGGTAACATTTTGATATTTTCTTAAATTTTGTGTTGTAATGTTGATTTTTGTTTTTCAGCATTGTCTCATTGGTGTATCTTTCACCGGAAGAAGGCAAGACAAGTTGTCGAAACATGGGAGAAGCAGTTCAACGACTCCAAAGAGCAGCGGGTGCCCCTTCTATACTTGGCAAATGATATCCTACAAAACAGCAGGCGGAAGGGAAGTGAATTTGTGAATGAATTCTGGAAGGTTCTTCCTAGGGTTCTCAAAAACATCATCAACAACGGTGATGAACAGGGCAAGAACGTGGTTACCAGGCTGGTAAGTTATTCTTCCACTTTGGCATTATATTTGCTATAATTCTCTGTTTTTTTAGTTCAACATTTTCTCTTTTGTGTCTGTCAAGAAGAGAGAGAAAGAAGAAGGAGAATAATAAAATCCCTTAATCACGAAGGAGGGTTAGAAAGTATTTAAGGATGAAATAGCATGTAATTGGGCCTTTAATGGGCCAATGATGAGAGAGCTCAGTCCAACATTCCCCCTCAAGCTGGTGCGTGGATATTTTCCACACCCAGCTTGTCGCAGAGCTCTTCAAACTGAGGTGCAAGAAGACCTTTGGTGAAGATATCTGCGCGCTGATCTGCAGACGGTACATACGACGTGCAGAAGTGTCCCGACTCAAATTTTTCCTTGATAAAATGCCGGTCAATCTTGATATGTTTTGTACGATCATGTTGGACGGGATCATGGGCAATACTAATAGCCGATTTTTTGTCGCAAAACAGCTGGACAGGAGATGCGACTGGGCAGTGGAGTTCCCGGAGGATTTCCGTGATCCATAAGGCTTCACACAGTCCCTGGGCTAGTGCTCAAAATTCAGCTTCAGCAGATGATCGAGATACAACTTTCTGTTTTTTACTGCGCCACGTAATAAGATTGCCTCCCAGGAGTGTGCAATAGCCGGATGTCGAACGGCGGTCCACAATGGAACCGTCGTAGTTTGCATCAGTATACACCTCCAAATTAAGAGTACTATGACGACTGAACAGAAGTCTGCGGCCAACAGTCCCCTTAAGGAAGCGGAGAACGCGTTGAGCTGCATGCATAAACTGACTAAGGACGTCCACTGTATATGCAATATCCGGTCGGGTGTGAGTAAGGTAGATGAAAAGTGAGTAAGGTAGATAAGCTTGCTCACGAGTCTCTGATAGGAGCCCTGATCAACAAGGGCTTCAATTTCATTAGCCCCAAGCCGGTGATTGGCCTCAATTGGAGTGGGAAGTGGTCGAGAGTCCGCTTTCCCAATATCCTGGAGCAGCCCCATAGTATACTTTTGCTGACAAATAAATAGGCCGTTAGAGGAGTAAGCTACCTCAATGCCAAGAAAGTACCTCAACGGTCCAAAATGCTTAATCGCAAACTTGGAGGCCAGGTACAACGCTAGTTCCGCAATCACCAAATTGTCATCCCCTGTGATAATAATGTCATCCACGTATACCAAGAGGATGACCACTCCCCCTGACAGAGAATGACGTTAGAATAATGTGTGATCCCCATTACACTGCCGATAGCCATGATTCCTCATGGCAGTGGTAAAATGAGCGAACTAAGCTCGAGGGGATTGTTTGAGCCCATATAGAGATTTGCAGAGACGGCAAACCACGGATGCCGGAGTAGATGGAACTAGAGAGGAATACCCGAGAGGCAATGCCATATAGATTTCCTCAATCAAGTCACCATGTAGGAAGGCGTTCTTGACGTTGTATTGCTGCAGAATCCAGCCCCAATGAGCAGCAAGAGCGAGGAGAAGGCAGGCAGTATTCACTTCAGCCACTGGAGCAAACGTCTCTTGGTAATTGAGGCCATACTTTTGGGTAAAGCATTTCGCCACCACTCGGGCCTTGTATCGTTCAAGCGAACAATTTGAGTGCTCCTTGACCGCATATACCCATTGGCTGCCGACCACATGTTTCCCTTAAGGCAGGGGAACGAGGTCCTATGCATGGTTTTGAGCAAGTGCTTGAAGCTCCTCCTCTATTGCCGGACGCCACGAAGGAGAGGATTAGGCATCGTTCACTATCTTGGGTAGGGTAATAGAATCAATAGATGATACGAATGCTTGGAAAGGTTTTGAAAGGCGGTGGGAAGAGACATAGTTGGCTAGGGGATAGGGTGGTGGAGTTCGAGGTTTCGGAGAGGGAAATGAGGGTATAGTAAGGGAAGAGGAGGTAGGGTTTCAGATGAAGTGGGATCCGGGAACGGGGAAGAGGAATGAGGTTCTGGTGGAAGAGAGTGATCGGGAGATGGAGCGTCTGGTGGTGGAGAGGCGGCAGCTTTAGCCTGCTGTTGACTAGCGTGCCAATCTCCTCGACGAAACCATTTTTGGCCATATCTTTTTGTGGGAGGACAAGGAGGGACATGAGGAGGAATTGGAGAAGAAGGAGGTGGAGAGGTCAAGGAATTAGAAGAGGAGGGCTGAGGAGGTTGGAGACTCGGAGGCTGTGGTGGCGTAGTGTTATCCGATGAGGGAAGTAGAGAAGAGGTTAACGGTGCCGGTGTCGTAGAGGTAGAAACTGGAGGGTGGAGACTATGAAGCTCGAGTGTCGGGGTAACACACAATGAAGGGGAGAGAAGAAGGTGAAGATGACTGAGGTGTGGGGTGGGTGGAGGTAGGAACCGGAGGAGAAAAAGGATGTCAAGGATTGAGGAGGAATGAGAAACTCAAGAGGATCCGAAGGAGAGAGAGAGAATGTGTTATGGATTATGATGATGGAGGAGAATAATAAGGGAGGAATTCGTCGAAAGTAGCATCCTTTGTGACAATGAAAAGACGCGATGGAGGATGATAACAACGATATCCTTTATGGGTGGAAGAGTATCCAAAGAAGACACATTGCAGGGCCCGCTGGTCAAGTTTATCCCGGGTGAGTTGTTGATTTGGGGCAAAACAAACACACCCGAAAACACATGGAACAAGGTGGGTACGAAGAGAAACGTGAAGGAAGGAACGCTGAAGACAGTCAATTGGCGCGGAGTGATCGAGAATTCGTGATGGAAGGCGGTTGATGAGATGAATGGCAATCAAGACGGCTTCACCCCAGAAGAATTTTCGGTACATGCATATGTAAGAGGAGGCTTCGGGAGGTCTCAAGTACATGACGAAATTTTCGTTCGGCTACACCATTCTGTTGGGGAGTATATGGACATATGGTTTCGTGAACGATGCCATGGGTTTGAAAGAAGGCGGTGAGAGTGGAATTGACGTAATCTTTCGCGTTGTCGGAGCGGAAGCGACATATGGAGGCAAAAAATTAGGTTTTAATAAGGGTGTAAAAATGGGGAATAACTGTGGAGAGGTCTGATTTATGTTTTAAGAGATACGCCTACGTAAAACGGGTCATGTCGTCAACGGAAATAACTAACCAGCAGGCACCGGACGTGCTGTGGACGGGAGCGGGTCCCCAAATATCTGTATGAATGATAGAGAAAGGGGAAGTTGAACGAGAGAGAGAGAGGATAAGTTGTACAATGGTGTTTCACACGGCTGCAATCATCACATACAAAACGGTCAACAGGTTGACCACAAAATAAACGGGAAAAAAGAAGACAAAGGATAGAAAAGGAAGGGTGGCCAAGACAGCGATGGAGGAGCCACAAGCGATCATAAGAGGGAGGAGAGGAGACAGCAGCAACATGGGCACGATCGGTGGCTGGAGGACGAACGAAATAGAGGCCTTGATATTCCTCAGCAACTGTAATCTTCTTCCCCGACACCTTTTCACGGTAAATACATGAATTAGGATTGAATGTAAGATCACGATTCAGATCACGGACGAATTTGGACAAGGAAAGAAGGTGGACAGCAAGTCGAGGAACATGGAGAACTCGAGATAGGTGTACAAAAGGGGTAAGTGCGACACGACCCACACCCGCAACAATGACGAGATCACCTGATGCAGTGCAAACTTTAGACGTTCCGGGAGAAGGCTCATAGGACATAAAGGCCTGGGGATTAGGTGTCATGTGAGAGGTGGTACCGGAATCGACAATCCACGAAGAGGATGTGGATGGGGAGGTGCGGGATGGGTGTGGAAAAATACGGGATGGATTGGATGAAGGCGGTGGACATACCTGCGTGGGCAAGAGAACAAGAGCCCACGACTGGAGGGTCTAGAAGACGTCGAAGACGCTCCATTTCCTCGGGAGTGAAGCTGGGCAGCGCGGTACCTGGGTGGAGGAAGTAAGCCATACGACATTGGAACTTGATTCAGCAAGGGTACTCCACTGGTTGAGCCTGGTGACGACATGGGCCTGCTGAGCTCGCTTTCGTTGGAGCTTAAAGCACGTCTCCTTGGAGTGACCCCTCTTCTTGCAATAATTGCAAAAAAGAGACCGATCACCTCTGAGGAGTCTCCTCAGTACGAGGTGTAGTACCACGTGACAGGTTGCCAGGCGATGTAGGTCCCCGAGTGGTAGTAGAGGACTGAATTGCCATTGCAGTGGCCGGTATCCCGGACTGAGCTTGCTGAAGGCGTGCTTCCTCAAGATGAACACTCTGAAGAGCATCCTTAAAAATCAGTGTCTCCCAATGAACGAGCTGGCCCCGGAGTTGCTCATATTCGGGATTGAGTCCCATCAGAGACTGGAACACTCGAAGTTGTAGAATGTATTTTCTGTCGACAGAATCTGGATCCAGCGGCATATAGTGATCAATCTCCGCCCAGAGAGCCGACAGTTCATTGTTGTATTCCATCACTGAACTGTCCCCTTGGCAAAGGTTGGCAGCCCGCTGAACTAATTCATATAGGGTTGCAATATTGTTTTTCTTCGAGTGGCTGTCCAAGACAGCTTCCCAAACGGCTCGAGCAGATTCCACAGACAAAAACTCCCCCTTAACAGAGGGTGCGATACTGTCTAGCAGCCACCGATGGACTACCCCCTCGACGTCCAGCCAGTTGTAGTAGGCCGGATCCGAGTGAGGCAGTCTGTCTTCCTCCAGATGGCGCATTAGACGCCCTTTAAGTGTAATTTGCACATATTGGCGCCATTGAAGGAGATTAAATCCTGTGAACAGACCATCAGGAGGCATTTTTGGTAGAGAAACCATCGCCGCAGGGGATGACCACGTGCTTGTTAAGACTGAAGGTGCCTGTGGAAGGCCAGAGGTCACGTCTGAGACAGTTTCTTCAGGGAGAGAGGCATGAATGTTGGATTCAGCCATTTCTGCAGGGACGAGGGACGATGACACGAACCCCGCAAAAGGAACTCCGAAGCAGTTGCACAACACTGGCCGTGCGGCTAGGGCTATGCGGCCAAAGTCAGGAGGTTGAGGCTGTGCGACTTAGGGTTTCCCTGATCACACCGTGCGGCTAGGGCAGTTGAGACGCCGATGAGTGATGACCGAAGCGCGAAGCCAGAGGGAACGGGGAAGAGGAATGAAGTTCGAGGTGGTGCCAGGCTGTGGCGGCCGGAGCACAGACGTGATGACCAGAGCGCGAGGTCGACGGCGTCGGTTAGAGGTGCGGGAGCCAGGAGAGGCTCTGATACCATGTATAGAAGAGAGAGAAAGAAGAAGGAGAATAATAAAATCCCTTAATCATGAAAGGTGGGTTACAAAGTATTTAAGGATGAAATAGCATGTAATTGGGCCTTTAATGGGTCAATGATGAGAGAGCTCAGTCCAACAGTGTCTATTTCTGTCTATTGGACCCTTCATGCAAGAATTTTCAATGTCTTCTCCTCAAAAATGTTATGATACCTGCTGTTCGTTGTACTTCTCATCCAGTTCATGCTTATTTGACGAATACTATTTGTCATCTTCAAGATATGGTGCCATAACAAGGGTAGAAGGTTGATTACAAGTTGTTATTTAACTCATTATGAATTTCACTTTCTTGTCGGATCCATTATTAAGAACGTTTAGTGAAATTCAAGTCGAAGAATAGTAAATATACTACACTAGAACAATGATTCCATATTAAAGATAGTATCTTTATTCTATAAAGTGAAAAGGTGGGTGTTTGATAAATCACTTGCAGGAATTGTAAGAAGTTTACTCGTGAAGTAAAACAGTTATTAAGGCTATACTTCTATTGTTTTGGTTGAACTTAAAATCTTCTCTCTCTCTCTCTAGAGTTTACATTAAGTTTTTGATTGTGAAAAGGTTATCATGAATTTGTTAACACTGCATGTTCTTCTCTGAAAAAAAATACAATCAAATATGTATGCTTGGTTTTTCAAAAAAAAAAAAATGTATGTTGGTTTCTTTGGGTCTTGGTTTATGTAGTGACCATGGTTTTCATTAAAATTCTTTTATTGTCAGTCGATTTCATATGGGCACTTAGTCTTTTGAGTTATCTGCAGGTTGATATATGGGATGAAAGAAAAGTCTTTGGATCTCGAAGCAAAAGCCTAAAGGATGAAATGATGGGAAAAGAAGTCCCTGCTGTCGAAACCAATGGGACAAGTTCAAATCTGATCAAAACAGTGAAGAAAGATTCTCATACATTAAGAATAGTGAGAATTAATATCAAAGTTAATTTTGAAAAACATATATTGTCAAAAAATTTCATATTCTGATTCCTTGGACGTGGGATTATTACCAATTCAGATTTCTTTATTTTTTTTGGATCAGAAACTGGCTGTCGGAGGCATGCCTGAAAAGATTCTCACCGCATTTCAGTCAGTGCTTGATGAACATGTCAATGAAGATGTTGCTGTACATAGATTCCATGCAGCCATTCAGCAGGTGGTAAAGATGGAAAAGGAGGCCATGGAAACAGGCAGCAAGGGTAAGAATGATTATACAAATCCAAGATTCAATGGCCAATGCAAAGAGAAAAAGATGATGAAGAGAAAAATACGAGTACATCTCTTCAAGATACGAGTACACAGTATTCTGTATTGAGTGGTTGTGATCTACTTGTTGATCGAGATCTTCAGGTTTCTATCAATCAGTCGATCATCCTGATGTCACTACCATGATTCACTGGATCATCTGTGTTGATCTGTTGGAAGGATCAATGGAGATTCAATGTGGGCTGTCAGATTTTTTTCAGCTATTGTAAATGCACCTTAGCATATTTTAGTCAGAGAGAGAGAGAGATAAAGAATAATTTTCTGCTATATTTTAGAGAGAGGAGACAAGGGTATGAATTGTATGGTTTTTGATGAGAGAGTAGCCATCACGGCAGATGCCCTCCATGTGCTAACCCACAGCCACTTGCCCATTGAAGGTAGAGAACTCCAGGTTAGTTTTAAAATATTACTGATCATGTTTAACTGTGTTGCCCTTACTACCCATTAGATTGAGCCTATCACCCAAACTGAGCAGCCATCAAATCGCTGCTCGACAGCAATCCAGTGACTGTGTTTGTCACTGTCAGCAAGCATGCCCACATAGAGCAGTGATTGTGGGATCCAACCTATACTACAATCGTTTAACTCTTAAGTGGTCTATTCCCTAGGTGGTTCTCAATGCTAATACTAGGTTATCTATATTAGGATCATGTAATGGGCCAGCCCGGTTCTTTAAGTGTTGTACCATGCCCAGAAAGATAATCAGCTTGTGCCAAATTCTGGTTCTGTCCAAGCTGTAAATCCCAGGGCTATTACATGTTGGGGAAAATAGAATTGGCACATAAGGCTTGGATGCTGTCAGAATAAAGGTGGAAATATTATTATGAATCCATTTGAGCATTTTTTTTTAGTAATTTGTACTAGCTCTTTGTAAGATAAAGGCACCAAGCTAAATGAGGGGAATAAATTTCTTACCTTAATTTCCTGGGCAGCGGGGGAAGTTATCTTTCCTGATAAAGAATTCATCTTAGTCTAAATGATCAAGTTAATCTAATTATAAAAATGCTGATTTACATATGAATCTGGTTCTAATCCTCATGACAAGTTTAGGGCTGATGTGACTGTAGGTAATCAAGAAACGATGTCCTTGATGAATGCAATTCAGGAACAAGAAGACATTTTGGGTCAGTGCATTGAACAGCTCAAAGGTGTGGAAGCTTTTAGAGAAACCTTGATATCTCAGCTGAAAGAAGCACTTCAAGAACAGGTCTTGCATAATTAGTTTTTAAAAAAAATTCTTCTGATTTTAAAAAAAAATCATTTGTTAATTTTTCTATTGTGTTTGTTTAGGAGTCAAAGATGGAGCTTATGCGTAGCCAGTTACAGGTTAATTTTCCGTTTAATTTTTTTAGTCAGTAGATTTTTTTTCCGGCGCATCATGTTTGGCTCATTTGAATTTCTGTTCTTCGAAGTGGGATTCCTGTCCTCTGGAATTTAGGGCAGTTGGAGTAAGATTTTCAGAATTTAAACGCCAATTATCTTGATCTGCATTCAGCAGTGTAGTACTTGTGGAAATCTATGTCAATAATGGGGATTGACATCTCCTTAATGTTTCTAGCCACTCAATTGGATTTGATCTTTTTTAGTGCCAGCATACTAGGTTGACTCTCATGATAGTTTCTGTTAGTTGAGGGTATTTGGGTAATTTGTATGGTGTTTGTATGCCAGCAAAGGGATATGTCTCTTGAATGAACTTGAGCTCATGTGTTCTGACCCTAGCCCGTGGGGTCTTCTCCCCCACAATCCTACCTTCTTTGCTGCTTTAAGTAATTTGTGCCATGATTATTAATTTGCATATTGTGGAACGTCATTGTTTTTCTCAATTTCTTTGCTTGATTTTATAAGTCCTGATAACTGCATCCTGCCTTTTATGTCATATAGATTTTTCTCCCGACATTCAAGAAGGCCAACCTGTTAGATCAATATGACTGTCCTCATTAGTGATAAACTATATCCTATTGATGTTTAAATTCTGTGATGAAAAGAAGAACATTTCTCATTGAAAACTGTTTGTAATGTCCTGTTTGATTACATGAACATGTGGCCATCGATCTTCATTCCGTCAAACAAAAATAAATGTTTAGTGAAGTCAGAAAATTGTCGCTGTGTTTTTCATGATTTTTTTTTCTAAATTAACTATCGTCATTTTGTATTTTTTATTTTCTGACAGAAAATTCGATCAGAAAAAGAAAGAGCTGTCAACCTGAAGCAGAGGTTGTCAAGATCAAGTCTCGAAGCTGCTGTGCCATTGACCAATCCTCCTCTCCCACCTCAGCAGCATCCGGCCACCTCCTTTGCAAGTTACCTCACCACTGTTGAGGTTCAAAACAAGAAGGCAGCCGCAGAGGTGGCAGCTAAGCTTACTGCCTCCACATCTTCTGCTCAGATGCTCAGCTCAGTACTATCCTCACTGGTAGCAGAGGAGGCAGCTTCGATAAATGGGGTCAAGTATCCTGCTAGCAGCTTCCCACCTGAGAAGCGCCCAAAGCTTGAGAAGCCATTGACTGGAGTTTCGGACACGTCGCCTATTTTCCTTGGTCAGGCGCCCCCGCCACCACTTGTGCCACCAATCTCACCGAATTATCAACTCCCAGCACCAGCACCACCATTGCCACCACCTCCACAGTATGCGGTGTCTAGTGGGCCCATGGTGAACGTCTTGCCATATGGATATGGCTCCACTATTTTGCCTCCAATGACTATGACAAGGCCGAGTCAACCCCAGGCACCACCACAGCAGCAGCAGCAGCAGCAACAGCACGAGCAGTCAGTGTTTTATCAGAGTCCGACTGTAGGTTTCTACGGGCAACCTTCAGCTGCACCCTTACCCAGGCATTGAAGGTTGACTTCTTTCTCACGATGTACATTACATGTTCAATTTCTGGTTTGATTTGCTGTTGTAGATCTAGTTGGGTGGTCAAAGTGTTGATTGGTCAAGGCCATCAACCTGCCCAACAGCCTGGTGTGAGAGATTCTGCATGGTCTCTCCGTCAGTAATGTATGTACTATAATATCTGTCACTCTAGTGCTTTATAGTAGTAAGTCATCGTTTTTAAGAAAATCGTTTGATTTACACTGCTGGCGGAACATTCCGCCTAAAATATGCAGATTTCTACGGAAGATTGATAACAATTGGTCTAATATTTTGCTATGATTCGATCATATTTTGTTTTGCTGCCGTCGGAAATTTTGATCTGTGACATCAATTGAAATCGAGCTCTCAATCGATAGCTTTCCAATTTGTTATCATTCCTGGGTTGTATCAAATGGAAGGAAAGGGGGTATATCCTGTTGCTGGGTTTTCTTCTGAAACTTTGGTTTGTTGAATTTAGGGTTCCAACTGCCACTTGGCAGTCTGCACATGGATTTATATGCCTCTTCGACCACACAAGACAGCACCTCAGACTATAGCCCAGTTTGGTGTTGGGTACGGAGTGGTCCAGGACTCTGTTGACTGGCCAACGTAATTCAAATAATATTAGAAACTATAGAAAATCACTGAACATTAGTCATAAAAGGGTATTAATACTCCTTTATATAGAATCATACATTCCGAAAATTTACAATATAATAGAGCATATAGGATACCATTAGTACATACTATTTACCATACACAAGTGTAAATGTTATAGGATACTAATAGTGATACATTCATGATCTTTACATATGGATACAATCATCATTACATCCATAAATATGAGAATCAAACATAGGTACATCTGTAAAGTATTGACTCCTTCAATCATGTATAATATCTATGTTTGTAAAATATATAGATCCTAACATAGATACATGAATACAAATGTATATGAGCATATAGACATGCATGTATGTGGATACAAAATTATCCAAATGCACATTATGGTACATAGGGATATGAAGTTACATACATATGGATAAATGTGGATATGAACAGATGTACATCTGGATACAAAAAGCAGACATATATAAATATGGATGTGAGAACATGCACATGTACACAAGGGAATGAAGATACAGCCATACGTATGGATACCATCATATATGTAGACAAGTCAAACATGAATATTGATGAGAACATAAAATGTAGTTATAAGCACCCATGAATTGCTCTTATTTAACTCTATTGAACTCTTGAACACAGCATCTCGTCTACTATCTCATAACTTGAAGTTTCTAGAATATTAGTGTATTGAGAGGAATTTACTTTACATGACTTTTGCCTTTTCATTTTCAGGAAGTTTACAAGAAGAAAGGCAGCAAGATCCTCCAATGGAAGTGTTTAAATGCAATTACTAACCCAGTCAAAAAAAAGTGAGCCCATCAAGGAGGAGACTCAAAATCGGCAAGAGTCTCCCGGGGGCCCTCTTTTTCTAACTCCTTTTTCGATGCCTCGGTCCTTCCTTTTTCAGCTTCTTCTTCCCTTAGTTTCCTTCTTCACCTTCTCGGCATTACATTCCGTCCCCGATCTCTAGTTCTCTCTCTCTCACTTTTTTTCTCTTCCTCATCTTCCTTCTTTCCATCTCTCTTCCTCTCTACCTATCCCGAAATCTCCCTTTCTCTCTCTCGTTCTATCGCTCTCTCTCGCATTATTTTCTTTCCCTCCTTTGTTTTCTTTTCTATCTCTTTAATCCCGATTTTGTTTCTCTTTCTAACAAATTCACTCCCTCTTCCCCGCGCTCATCCGCTCTCTCATCCTCGCAGCCGTTCTCTCTCCTATTCCCTCTCTTAATTTCTCTCCTCTCTCTCTCAATTTCTTCTTCCTTCGCGTAACCCTCTTCCACGGTCGAACCTTTCTCTCCCTCGATCACTCTCTTTCCTTTCCTTTTCTTCTCCTTTTCTTCCTTTTCTTCTTCGCCCTCTCCTCTCTGTTGACTCTTTGTGCTTTTCGTTTCTTTAGTTCGTCACTTCGGTATCATCCTTCTCTCTCCCCAGTTTTCCGATTTCGTCCTCTCTCTCCAGTTTTCCGCCTTATTTTCCGACGTCTTCATCTTCCTCACAAGCTTTCAATCTTCCGAACGCCTCCTCATTCATCCCTCTCTCGCAATCTCTTTTGTCCTCTCCCTAAATTCCTCCACATTCGCGTTCTCCCTCTTTCTCGCGTCACGTATCCTCTCCATTTTCTTTCTCTCTATTTCTTCGTTTCGCCCCTTTTGAGTTTCCCGTTCGTTCACAATTCCGCAATGCGTCGTTCACTATTCCCGTTCGTTGAGTTTCCCAATCTTCTCCTAATCTTCTTCCACAATTCCGCAACCTGCATTCTTTCTCTCTCTTAAATTCACTTCTTCCGTTTTATTCCGTCTTCCGTTGCGTATTTCTCTCACAACCTCTCCAGTTCCTCATCTCTATCTTCCCTTTTCTCTCTCAATCCAATTTCTCTCTTTATTGTCCTTGAAATCTCTCCTTCTCTCACTCGTTCTGTCGTCCTCTCTTCCGTCTCTCTCTTCCTCTTCTTCATCTCGAAATTCCATCTCCCCCGAATTCCTGTTTTCTATCTCTCTCGCTTCTCTCTCCTAATCTCCCCATTCTGAGTCGCCGTCAATCACATCTCTCTCCCTCAGTATTTTTTCTTTCTTTCTCTTCCGATTTATCTCTCACTTCTGTTGCATCCTCCTTTCTCTCTCTTCTATTTCCTCTCTTAAGCTCTCTCGCGATCTCAATTTTTCCTCCGAATACCCCCGCATGCACTCTCTCTCTTCCTCCTCTCTCCGAATTACTCTTTCCCTCTTCTCACACTAGTTCACTCTCTTTCTCCCTTCTGAATTCGTCGATTCCGTTACTCCCACTCTCTCTCTTCCGAATTCTTCATTTCCGAACTCTCCCCACTTCCTTTCTTTCTTTCTTCGTTCTTCATAGCGCTACCGTCTCTCCTCTTTCTTTTCGTAAAATTATATTCTCGGCTCTCCTTACATTAGGGTATTCTCTCTCTTTTTTTTATTTCCCGCATCTTCCTATCTCCTTCTCTCTACCTTCCCCGCGTCATCTATCTGCCAATTTCTCTTCATCTCCTTTATCACTCTCTCTTTATTTCTCTCCCCTAAAAACACCCCCTCTCTGGCTCTATATTCTCTCCATCTCCCTCTCTCTCTTCTCATCTCATTCTTTATTTCTTCTTCCCCCTCTTATTTCTTTTATTTCTACATGGTTTAGATTTCCTATTACTACCTTTTTATACTCTGAATTTAAGATCGTTGCAACTGTAGGTTTACTTAAATCATCCATTAAAATTCCTTCTTCCCACGGTCAACTCGAAGAGTTGACCACCAATCCTTCATCATTACCCTCATCTCTACTTTTATTATTGATATTGTCGTACCCTAGAATCCCTGTGGATCGACTTAGAAAGCTATACGCCTTTATTAGCTCCATCCGGACTTAGTTTTCTTGAGTATAAATAGTAAATTTGTCGGGCTTAAACACACGACGACTTAGAGCCTATCAAATATCAACCATACATTCACATGTATAGTTGGATACCATAATAATTGCACATTGCTTGAAGTGAAAGTTTAATTTAATTGTACAAGTCTAAAAATTCATTGAGGATCTCAAAAGATAGTTATAATTGAAACAAGAAAACAAAACTATTGGTCTTCCATGGCAACACCCTCAACTGCACTGCCATGTCGTGCCCCATATCTCATGCTCATGAGCATGCATAGTTTCACGTGCGGGACTTGCCCTCCTATAGGCACTCATTCCTTGCCCAGTAGACAAGACAATCTTGGACAATGCACTTGTTTCACATATACACATACTCTTTCACTAGAACAACAAGCTTTGGAAATCAAAACTGACCAACTTGCTTCCACCAAACAAGTGGTTTTGTGCAGATGATGCAAGAGGTATCTCTGTTGTTTTCTGTGATCCTGCACTTGATCCTAAAATTAATGAAGAATGACATATTTCTTGTTGACCTAAAAAATAAGATGATGCACTTAAATTGCAAGGTGTTCGTTGATTGACTTCTCGTTTGATCGATTGCATCATCTCATATTTTGCACTAAGCCAAGTCAATAACTTTCCTCGTAGAGATTAATGTTCTATTAGATCTATGGAACCCGAATTCTGTAAGGGATCCAAGCCCATAGCCTTAGCATAAATTGAATAGTGCTTCATAATACATATGTAATTAGAAATCATCATTGGGGGTTTTAATACCATGCTAATTAGACATGATAATACATGATTATTTATGCATATTAAGGCATAAAAGATTCCATTCCTATTCATATTTATGAGTGTTTATCTATCATTCTATGAAAAAGTCATTATAATATAAAAATACATTAATTTAGGATTAATTATGATGAATTAAAGATAAATAATTTCATAACCCATCTTTACTTGACATTATAATTAGTTTTTAATGTTAAATAATGAGAGAAATTATTTTATATATACCCATACACAAGTTTTAAAATCTTAAAGAAATGAGTGTTTTTTGAAATAGAAAGTAAATCTCTTGTTATTTATTAAATTTGTCTTTTTAGAATGATAGATGATTTAATTTCGGATCAAATAAAATAAATTTGGATTAATTTGGAGTTATATTTTGAAAGTTATGAATTTTCTAATTTTTAGGGATTTTTTGGAATTTTTTGAATTTTTAATGAATTTTTCAAGATTTTTCAGAATGAAAAATCAAATTTTCTAATTCAAAATCGATTTTTGAATTTTTATAAGTGTGCAGGTGACGTGGCGCAATCTGGAGCATCCGATCACGTCGCGATCAATGATCAAGGCGGGATGTGACGTAGCAGCACGTGGAGTGTCCGATATAGTAGCGATCAACGATCAAGGGGGGATGTGACATGGCAGCGCATGGAGCGTCCGATCGCGCGATTAAATCACGATCGTCGCTCTTCACTTAAGGCGCGGGGTACGTGGCACGATTTGATTCGTCGACGAATTGTTTTAAAATGATTTAATCTCAGCCGTTGATCAAAAGAGTTATAATAGCTGAGATTAAAACTGATAGAAATGCATCTGAGCGTCTGATCAAGATCAAAGGGAGGGCGTTTGATGCATTATTTATAACTTGCACGATGTGGCATCATCTTGGTTGTCCATCTGCGATCCAACGACCATAACTTAATAGTAACGATTCACATCCGAGTGTTTCATCAGAGCCGTTGATCAAAGATTAAACGCCGATCGGATGGTTACACCTAATTTGCCCATACAAATTGAGATGTTCTTTGACATTGTAAATCATTCTAAGGCAATTCGACTTAATTGAATTGTTTAGACACTAAATCTCTTGAATCTCTTGCTTCCAATTGCTTTTTAGACTCATTTCCGCGTCCATAGAGTGCTTGAGAGTGAGATTTCGTGGAGAGACGAGGAAGAAATCGATGCTTGAACATCAACGATTGTGTTTTCTAAATTTTGATGAAAAGCCTTGATCCGGCGACTAAATTGGATCAATTCGAGCACAATCTTGGGGGTAGGGATCATGTTTCATCTAACCTATCTTCGTATAGCTTTAGATTTCATTTTTGAATCGTAATTTGAGCCAATTTTAAATTTAATTTGGATTTTTTGCGATTTAAATTTTTGGAAATTTCTCTCCTGTTTATTCGATGATTTCTCTACGAAAATAGATCCAAATCCAGTGATTTTTTATTCCGTGGATTCATCTTTGAGTCCTCTTGCCAAAAATATCAAATTTCCTAATTTTTATCCACATTTGATCGTCCGATTTGATAAAATTTGAAGAGTTCTTTAGAAATTACCTTAATTCCCTCTAGATTCGACCCTTATTCACCACTATACCCCTCAATTTGTGATTATTTCCTAAAATTGGTGAGTTTGGATATTATTTTGACTCTTGACCGTGTGTTTTCAACAACCTCGCAGTCTCAATTCGTCAGTATGTTAGATTGAGGGACGAAATTATTCCAAAATCATTGATGTGTCTCCTCTCTTACATCTATCATCTGCATTGCCTATGTTTGTCTCCTACATCCTAAAAAATTTCATAATTGACAAAAACCTTGGAAATTGATACCATTTTTTATGTACTCATTATTGTAATTGCTCATGCTAATGGCACCAACATCAATGCAAATTCATTAGCGGGCGCTACTCTTCATTAGTAATCATATAGTCATCCTTAGGTCTATTGAGGACATTATTTGTGATTTTGTCCAGATTATTCTTCTTTGTTAGAATTATGTTTATCATGTCAAATGTCGAGTTCTCTCTCATCTTTCAATCCAAGCTCTATTTGTTCCAATCTGGGACTTTGTTTACTTCACAAATTACCTCACATCATCTCTTTTTGGTGCTTGAACTATTTAATATTGTGATCATCCATGAAGGGCATCTCGAATAGTTTACAAAGGTTTTAGGCTGCACTTGAATTCCAGTCCTTGCCTCAAAATTATTATCCTTTTTAAGTTACCTAAAAATCTCATCCTTTGATGGGGCTGGCTCAATTTTTCGTTCTTGAGGCCTTCTTGGACAACCAAATTGAGGATGGTGCTATGGATTAATTTCTTTTGTGCACTCATGGCATAAGAGTTATCCAAAATGTCTAAGGGTTGTACCATTCATGGTCGAGGTATGGATTATGATTCCAATTATCTAAAAGGTATCATGAAAAGTTGAAGACAAATTATATCACAAAATAAACATAATCAAGCAACTCACCTTTTCCATTAGGTCAAAGTCTTCCAAAATTTTGAACTACATCTCAACCATATGTTCTCTGAAGTGTGGCCCAGCGATTTATTCAAGACTTGAAATTCTCTCAAATAAGCACAACTTTTTGTTAACAAAATTCTTAGTGCACCCAAAAAATTAAATTTTTCCAATCTTGTTTATCCATCGATTGTTAACACAACAAATTGAATCATATGAAGAATTTTCCAAATGTTTACCTTACTTTCCTTGAACTTCTAGAATCTCAATTCTCAAGCTATCTCCTTGATGATGGAAAAGAAACATTTTTCTTGGCCCATCACTATCATTAGTATCCTAAGAAAAATAATTTTTAGGTGACTTCTTCTTCTTCTATTTTGTGGCATTGTATACTCGGTCATCCTTGTCTTTTTAAACTTGATAAATTTGTATCTCTGTCATCTCTTTCTAATTTTGTGCGATTCATGTTATCTAGGTAAACATCATCTGTCCGCTTACCCTCCTTATGGCTCTATTCCATTTAGTAATTATTTTGATCTTATCCATTATGATGTTGGAGACCCTCCTTCATACCCTGCAAATGTGACCATCTCTACTACATTTTCTTTGTGAAGGACTACACTTGTTTTAGTTAGGGATATCTCATCAAATATGACACCCCAAGTACTTGGCAATGTCCACCAATTCATCATTGAAACTGTAACCCAAAATTCAACTACCTTGAATTTTTCCAATGCCCTTGAATTTTTCCAAAAAGCCTTGCACTTTTTTTGTTGTCAATAATGGCATAATCCATCATATCACTTGTCTTCTTCCCTACACCTCACCGATGTCTACCTCTCTACTACATGTCTTTTTTATTGCTCCATCTACCCATGACTCTTAACTAATTTTTTTGTTTTAAAGGTTTGTGAAGCCATCTCTCTATCAACATTGCCACCTCTAAAAGCTCTACCATGCATGCGTCCTATTGAGTCTTCTGCTTCAATCACCGATAAGACATTACTTGAAACCCTTGGAACCATCTTCATTGGCCAATCTATCATGACGTTTGCTTCTCAATGATCTTCATCTTCCTATTGCCTTTAAAATGGGTACTCACTCTTATACCAAAGAAGCTATCTCTAACTTTTTTTCCTTATGACTAGCTTCATCCCCCCTATTATGTCTTTGCCCACATCCTCCGAGTCATTACGTAAGGATATCTTGAAGAACTTTATGTACTAGAGTCATTACCCAATGCCCTATCTTTTTATACAAGCTTATGAAATTGATTAAATGGAGACCTTCTCTCCAATTGTAAGCCTCAACTGTTAGGTTCTGATGTCGATAAGCCTTCCAATTTTTTTTATCAAAATATCGAATGTAGCAAAATATATTGAATCTGATATTCAAAACATTGAGGCACCACGAATAGATGATCCTATCATCTAGTATGTATGAGAAAATATACTGACAAGGTTTCCTTGAGGGAGTTCTTGAAGGTATTCAATTGTCTTGCCTCTAGCGATATCCACACGATCTGGATGGTTGGATATTGTCTAAAAAAATCTTCACCAAGAGAGAAAGAGAAGAAAGGAGAGAATTTATGAACGGCTTGTATGGGCACCTTGAGTTGTGGTCGTTCTCCCCCTATTTATAGATATTTAGTACGTGGATTTTTTTATAAAAACCCTTATAATTATGTATATATCTATCAATATCCATAGACCTTATGTGTGTGACCCTATTGGTCCATATATCTCACTAGTTGATAACTCTTAGGCCCAATAAGATCTTATTAGTAAAACTTTAATAATTATCCACAACAACATATAGATTAATTAATCAAGGATTGATTTAACCCAATTGATAGTTTAGATTGCCAGCTCGTTGGGTGCCAAGTTACACCACGAACTCTAGGAGATATGGAGTATATAAGAACTCCCTTATGGAACCTTTCCATCATTGATTATCATATATGTATAATACTTCATCCACATGAGACTCATGAATGACTTAGGGTCAATTATCAAACCCTAATCAGCTACTCAAGTTAGTACTGATGCGTGTAGGAAATTATTGGGAACTTGTTCTATGATAAGTTTCACTACCTTGGCCAAGGATTTCATCACATCTCATTCCTTGAGTCAATCCCCTCAAATACCGAGGGCATATGATCCCATCTTGACCACAAAATCATCTTTCGAGAACTTCATGTCGTATCCAATATATGACATTTTAGAGATCTCCTGGCTAAGGAATCGTAAGTCATAATCAAAACACAATCATATATTCACAAGATGTCTTTGATGTCTCAAGTCAAAGGACCACATACACAACCGTGACATGAATCATCCTGATTGACAATTAGGTATAATACCATTCAACGATTCATACGGATCAATTCAGTGAACTCTTTCTCCAAAGAGCACCCACTATCTATCTTTAGTGTCTCCACACTGATATCTATATGATCAGCCATACTCATCATATGAGTTGGATTAGATAGTACTATTCTTTCTGAATAATTCGATGTCCTTCTCGAATATCCTACGAATATGAATGTTTAAAGCATATGATTAAATACTAGTGATCACTATATTATGATCTCATCATAATTCACTTAGTCATTACATATATTCATGGGCTTCGTTGCAAACATCACACAAGAATGATAATGAATAAATTTCAATTCAATGAACATAAACAAAATCCACCAAAATCCACCAAATGCATAATTGGCTTATAGTTCACATAATTGGATTATGTGAACTCATCATAATTGGCTTATAGTTCACAACAATTCAATGAACATGATTGGCATATAATTCACATAATATCTACCAAAATCACGGTATTATGATCTCATCATAATTCACTTATATTGAAGGATCATTATCCTTTATCAACTCCATATTACATTTATTGTGGTTGGTCCTTTCCCCAAAAGGATATATATTTTACCTTTTTAGATAGAGACTTGAATGAGGTGTTTATGAAGCAACCTCTAGTGTATGTTGCTTACGGGAGTCTATGTGGGTCTTCTTGCTTTGCCATGCTAGTACAAAGTCTAGGTGCACAGTTTGTAGAGTTAAGTCGTTAGCTCACCACCAATGGCTTTACCTCATGGACTAAAGATCCCATTGTGATGCCAAATGTTAATTTCTGAGGGTACCATGGTACTTGTCTTTTATCTTGACAACATTCTATTGATTGACAATGATGAAATGAACACCTCTATTATGAAGGCTTATCTTCATCATCATTTTGTGATAAATATATAAAGACACTGCAATACTTCAGTCAAATAGAGTTTTATTGTCAACTAGGTTAGACTTTTCTATCTCAAAGGAAGTATGCCTTAGATCTTCTTAGAGAAATAGAGTAACTTGGTTTTAAGCCAGGATCTTCATCGATGAAGCCTTCAACTAGTGGAGATTCTTTTCAATCCACTTCCAAAGATGTTGTACAAGGGCAAAAAACTATTTATGTGATTTTTTCTTCTTTGGAATCTATTTAATTAAAACTTATTTTCTAAATTATAAGCTTTAGATTCTATTCAAATAACTGAAATAGACTTGTTTTTCGTTAATCCCGTCACATTTATTTTTCATTTGATTCTACTTATTCTGGCAGCATTTCACATTTAAACTTGTTCGTTCTTTTTCTTTCTTTCTTTTTTCATTCTTCCTAGCTGAAAATGCATGATCATGTTGTCATCAAATACAAACGTCCATGTGTCAAAATAAAAACCAAACTCACTTAATTTGAGAATTAATGAGGAATTGATTAGGATATATGTGAGTAAGGGTCGAATCTATTGAGAGGTAGTGTTCATTTTAGAGATGCTTTAAAATTTGATCAAATTAGATGATAAATTGGAATAAAAATGAGAGAAAATTTTATATTTGAAAAGAGACTGAAAATCTATCACAAAAAAATCACTCAATTTGAACTTATATTTATGGAGAAATCAAAGAGAGAAGTAAAAGGAAGAAAATCGTTCATGAAGAGAGAAAAAATAACATAATTTATAGAAATTCACCTAATCTAAGCTTCGAAATTAAAATCTAATGCTAAATGATGAGAGATTGGAGGAAAAAACTAAAAGCTAACCCAAAATCACGCTTAAAAGGGTCCAAATAATCTGTAGACCAAGTCATTTCGTTCAACATTTTTGAAAATAAAATGCAAAGTTGAAGAGGTGATTTCTCCCCATTCTCTTAACGAAATCTTGACTTCAAGAACTCTTCAGATCTGTAAATGAGTCTTAAAAAAATGATTGAAGCAAGATATGCAAGGATTGAGATGTTCAAAAGGTTTGATTAATCAAAACATCCAAGAATACATCTTCCGTCGAAGAGAGAGAGAGAGTATAAATACAAGGAAATTTGGGTGTCTGATAACATGCTATTTTTACACGAATTTACATGATTATTAATGCAAATAAAGGCATTAATTATTCCAAAAATATGTATGTTATCAGATTTTAAGTATATTTCTATCATTTTGTATAATTTCATGTTATGATCTAAAAATACATCAATTTATGGATTATTATATGTAATTGAACTTTATAATTTTCAATCCTAGTCTATATTTAAGATCATAATGATGTTTTCATGATTAAATAAAAGAGAAAAGATCTTTATTAACATTGACGTGTTTTTATAAAATTAATTTAAGAAATACATGAATATATTAATTTAATTTATATTTACTCTCTTATTATTTTAAGAATTTGAGTTTGTATAATTATAGATTATTCAATTTCTGATCCAACAAAACTAAATTTGAATTAATTTGGAGTTTTAATTTGAAAGTTATGAATTTTACAATTTTTAGAAATTTTCTAGAATTTTTCTGAATTTATTTAAGTTTATTTTCGATTTTAAAAGCATTTTAAATTAATGAAAAATAAAGCAAAATGGGGTGCATTTATCGCTTGGACCCACGTGGATGCGACGTGGCACGCAAGGCCACGTGGACCCACGCGAGTGCCTGCGTGGCACAAAGGTGACATATATATCTTATATTTATTATACATAGGTTATAGTACATATAGGCATTCCATAGAGGAACTCGCTAACCGCTATAATCCGCCTCACCTTATAAACCCGATGAATCTCCTTCTTTTTCTCCGTGTGGGACTATGTTCCCTTCTTTTATTTTGTTTTCAGAATGCGTGGCACATCGTGGAGCGTTGGATTCAAATCACGAGAAATGGCGCGTGTCGATGCGGTGGACGCGAGGTCCACCCGATCTTCAATCACGCACGTGGTGTAAAATGGACTTAAATGAAGTCATCGCAACCATCCATCTCCAGAGTTATAACGGCTGAGATTGATCGCGATCAGTGGACTCCTCGATGTATAACGATCCTTGGATGAAGATCCAACGGGCGATCAAAAGCGGCGCGCCTCCTCACACGATCAACGTGGTTGCATCTCAACCCTACATCGCCGATCGAACGGTTATCAAATAGAAACACCAATTCACCAAAGGATGCCCCATCCTGACCGTTGATCGCGATGCGTCTGTTAGATCAACGGTTACGCCCAATTTCTCTTTAAATTAGAGTGTTCGTCGAACGGAAAAACTTGCCCTTGAATTTTTGAGATAATCGAACTGTTTAGACACCACAATTCAAGCGCCAATCAATTTCATTATGTTCTTCACTAGTTTCCGCATCCAAGGAGTGCTTGAAATCAGAATTTGATCGAGAGACCGAGGAGAAATCACATCTTGAACTTCAACTTCGTCTTCGAAAATGCGGAATGAAAAGCCATGCATCCAATGATTAATTGGATCATTTCGAAGGCTACTTTGGTTTAGATTGTGTGTTTTCATCTTAATCTTCCATCAGTTAGTGTTAATTTTATATTTTGAATCGTAGATTAAGATTTAATTTTGGTTTTAAATCATTTTCGCGATACGAATTTTCTTCTATTTTCAAACTTCGATTACTCTGCAAATTCTCATCCAAATCACTCGATTTTTTATTCCATGGATTCGCAATTGAGTTATCTTTCTTAATATCATAAATTTCCCAATTTCTAATCTCAATTCATCATCCGATTTGATCAAATTTCAAAGATATCTCTCAAAATTCTCTAATTCTCCATGGATTTGACCCTTATTTACCATTATACGCTTATATTCATGAATTAATCTTTAATTTGTTAAGTTTGGACTTTGTTTTGACACTATATCATGTGTATTCAATGACCATACGTTATCGTTTCGTCAGTGTAGTTGTTAGACCATCGCTTCATATTCGATTAATGGCTTAGATGAAATGTAACAAATTTGAATTGATGTTATTAAGTCGTGGTTATTAGATTGGAGATGATCCTCAAGATTTTGCCATGTTTTCATGCAAAGAAGAATTGTTCCTTAATTGGGTCCATCAAATCTTCATCAGATGCTTCGGATCACGTTGCGTGTCAAGGAAGCCCATCAAATCCATTTAATCTGGACCATTATAACTCAAATGAATGGCCACAATCGCTTGATTTTCATAAAATGAATCCTCGATGAATCACAACGCGCCAAGCACTCCCTTCACTTAAGTGAAAATTAAGCGATATGATTAAATCCATTTCTTCCCTTCAATCTATTGCCATGTCGCCTACATGCATAACTTTAGTCCCACATTGAAATAAAGAGGGAAATCTATGTGCATAAATAAGGTGAGACCTAATAAGGGCACTTGACACAAATTACTCTCCCTAATATGTCCCACATGTGCACTACGCATGTGCCACATGCCATCCTCACATGAGGGCTGGCGTGGCAACATTTAAACACTTATGCCACATCTTTTGCCATGTTAGCCTGCACTTCAAAAAGTTATTTTTAATAATTTGAACCAAAAAAATCCTAAAAATTAGAAAATTTATATCTTTCAAAAGTGCAGGTTGACATGATTTTAGAGTGGAATGTTAGATACCATGCATTAGAATGAAATATTTTATGTCTTAATTTGCAGTAATAATCATATATTTTCATGTACAATTTGCATGTTATCAAGGGTTTGTGAACGAATCTTTTTGAAACGACTTAATCTTAGTTGCTCATCTGAAGAGTTATAAGGGCTGAGATTAAAAGTGACCAATGGACTCCCATGGACACATGTATGCATCCAAAGTGTCTGATGAAGATCAAACGGTAGGCGTTACGCAACGTTTCTTTTTCACGTGCGGCATGACAAAATCTCAACGCTCTATCTTTGATCGAATGGACACGACTTAACAACAATGATTTGGATCCAAGCATTTCATCAGAGCCTTTGATCGAAGAGTAAACACCAAAACAATTGGCCAAGCCAAATTTAGCCTATAAATACTCATTTTCTTTGATAATGTAAAGCATTCTTGGGTGTTTTGAGTAATTGAACTATTTAGACATCTCAATCCTTGAATTTCTAGCTTTCCTCCTCTTCTAGATTGATTTCCACGTCCAAGGAGAATTTGAAAGTGAGATTTTGTAAAGAGAATAGCAAAAAATCGCTTCTTGAATGCCCAAACTTGTCTTCAAAATCGTGGAATGAAGAGCCCTTGATCCGGCAATCAATTGGATCATTTCGACCACCATTTTAGGTTAGAATTAATGTTTTCCTCCTAATCTCTCATACTAGAACATCAGATTTCAATTTTGAATCGTAGATTAGTCGAATTTTAGATTTAATTTTGGTTTTCTCTTTATTCGCGTTTAGAAATTCTACATAATTTTTTCTCTTTGATTTCTCCACGAATCTTGATCCAAATCAAGTGATTTTTAATTTCCTTGATTCGTCGTTGAGTTATCTTTCTAAAATTACTAAAATCCCTAATTTCTCACCTCAATTCCTTGTCTGATTTTGATCAAATTTGAACATCTTTGAGAATACCTTAGTTCTTTGTGGATTCGACCCTTATTCACCGTTATACTTTGTGATTATAATATGAAATTTGTGAGTTTGGAATTTTTTTGAGACATCTTCGTGTGTTTTTTTAATAATCGCACAGTTTTGTCTCATCAGTCACACACATAAGGTTTGTAAACATTTATGGATGTAGACATAATTAGAAGGGTTTTGTAAAAATTTCACATACCCAATATCGATAAATAAGAGGAAAATTATTGCAACTCATGGTGCCCATGCAAGCGTTATGAGAATTCTCTCATTTCTTCTCTTTCTCTCTTGATAAAGAGCATTGAAGAGGAGATCCAATTGTTCGGTGATCACGTAGATACCAGTAGAGGTTGGACATTTGAACAGCTTCAATAACTCCTTCAAGTGAACCATGTAAGTGTACATTCTATTATGCACTAGATGTTAGGATCATCAGTTCTTGCTGCCTTGGTATTTTGATAGTTCTGTTCAATGTATTTAGTTGCATTTGATGTTTTAATCAGAATTTTGGAAGGCTTATCGACCTCAGATCCCAAAAGTTATTGGATGGTGAAAAGATCTTCAAGAGGTTCAAGAGGAGATCTAATCATTCAAAGATTGTGTAGATATCGTTAGAGGCTAGACATTTGAACAACTTGAACGACCTCATCCAAGTAACAAAATAATTGTAGATTTTTATTTGCTTTAAATGAAAGAATCATTGCTTTCATGGTAATTTATACGTTGAATCCTCTGTTTCAATGTTTTTTGCAAATAAGTTGTGAACCATATTTTTTTTAGGGCTTATCAAGCCTTGGATCCTAACAACAGAGTCACAAAAACTATTGAATATGTCACCCCAATAGTAGGTGGATATTTATGTGAACTTTTTAAAGCAATAAAGCACACTAAAGCAAAGTAAGGATTAGCTGAAATCGTCACCAAGCCTCTCTATACCATCTTCTAGGGGGAAAACATATAAAAATTAGAGAGAATATGAATCTATTCTATAAATATTTACATCAATCAGGTCTAATTTGAGGTTGAAATAATGAAAAGAGATTCATCATGATTTTAGGATTGGGAAAATCATGAAAATTTAAGCAAAAAATCTAACCAACCTAATTAAACCAAATAAAGAGAAACACATAAACATCAAGAAGAACTTTACCACGTGGAGAAACTTTTGCAAAGATGCATAAACAACCCAATTATAGCCAAATCAAGGCTCTTTATTCAAATTTCTCTCCAACATAGGTTTAATGTCAAGAGATGAAGACTTTTTCCTAGGAATATTAAAGAACACCATTGTCTCATTGTCAAACCTCAATTCATTCACATTATTTGAAGTCAATTTTTGAGAACTTTAAGCGTGACTCACACAAAAATCATTGAACTAGTTTACCCTTGTTAAATTAGCTCAAAATGTTGAAACATTGTTAAAAGAAGGGAATAGAGACATGTTATAGATAAAATTTGGGACTAAGTTGTATTGCATTGCCTTCCTGAACCACTACCCCATTAAAAAGCAAGTTTTTTTGGCAAATTTAGGTCTCAAAATATGCATGAAAATCTGTCAAATTTCTAGGAAAAATTTATAAGCCTTAGAAAATTAATATCTTTCAAAATATACCTTCTTATTGACAAAGAGTCCGATGTTGCTTGATAACCTATAATTTATACACATAATTATATGATTATTAATGCAAATTTCAGCATAAAATATTACATTCTTATGCATGTTATCATACTTTAAGTTCATATCTATCATTTAATACATTTAAAAGTTATAATCTCAAAATGCATCATTTAAGGGATAATTAACCATAATTCATAATATATTTTAGAGTAGACCATTCTCATCTATATTTGAGATTATAATTATGTTTTAATACTAAATAATAAGAGAAAATACTTTTTATACGCTCATTTATTTTCCTAAGTTTTAATGTATAAGAGAAATGAGTGTATTTTTGAAAAAAAAAATTATTCTCTTGTTATTTATTAAATTTGACTTTTTACAATGATAGATTATTTAATTTCTGATCAAACAAAAAAAATTAGATTAATTTGGAGTTCTATTTTGAAAGTTATGAATTTTTTCATTTTTAAAGGGATTTTTCTAAAAATTTTCTAAATTTTTCTGAATTTTTATAAATTTATTTTTAATGAAAAACATTAAAAAAATTGTTTTCAATGAGCCTTGACGTGACAGCTGATGTGGCAGGCGCATGACGTGTCACCACGTGGCGCTCACGTGTGTAAACGTGCGGGCTTGCGTGTGTGCTAGTGTGTACGCATGTGTGCGGGTATGTGATTAGTCCGATAGGCATCCTTTTTAGGATATAAGCTAATCCACTTAACACTCACTCCTTATATACACGATTTTTTTCCTCAGTTTTACTCATGTGGGACTACCTTTTTGTTTATTTTATCATAGGCGATGTGGCACACTCTAGAGCGTTCGACTTTGCATATTGAATCGAAAATCGTCGATCTTCACTTAAGTCGGGGGTACGTGACAAAGTGAATCCGCGAGGTTGTTTAAAACATGCAAATAAGCGTCAAAATCATTACCAAACTCACTGATAACATGCATTTATAACCTGAATTCTTACCCTAATTAACTCATATTCATGCTTATTTTATGTGAATATGATGCATGTTATCATACTTTTTAGAAATTTTCTCCATTGGCATGTCATTTCATTAAAGTTGATATTTATGCATAAATTAGAGATAATTTCATGCTTAAGAGATGATTAATCTTTTGTTTATATTAATAGGAGTTAATCTCTATTTTTAAATGAGTTTTGACTTTAGTAAATGTTTGGAAGGATGATTTTAGGATGAATTTATGATTTGGAATGTTTAATTAGAACTTATTTAATGAAATTTTTAATTCATCCTTATTTCCTTCTTGAAAACATATTTTAAAATGACATGATGCTAAAAAAGAAAAAGAATTTGTGATCCAATGGAGAAAATTTGGATTAAAAAGGAGTTGTATTTTGAAAAATATGAATTTCTAAAGTTTTATACGATTTTTCCGATTTTTAGTTGATTTTTAATTGAATTTTTTAAAGTATTTTTTTAGTTACAAAAATCGCGAAAAAAGAAAACGTACCTGCGGAGCTGACGTGGCGAGTACGCCCAGGCGGGGCTGACGTGGCGCGCGGGTCCACCGCGCCGTTACGACGTGGCGCTGAGGCCACGTGGCAGGACGCGTGTGGCCCACGCAGGAGGCGCGCCAAGTGGCAGGGAGGCCACGTGGGCGCCCGTGTAGGGCGCCACGTGTATTGGACAAAGAGGCGAATAAGGATAGTTAATAGGGGAAGTCACTCCCCTATTTAAGCGCGTCCTCATTCTTCATTTAATCCGTGTGGGACTATGTTCCCACATGATTTTTACTCTGCAGGTGACGTGGCGGCTTGACTGGCGTCGGATCGCATCAAAACGGCTACGATCGCGTGGACCCGAGTCCACGCGATCATCAATCCTACACGTGCGCTAATCCAGGTTTAAGTGAAGTGGCGGATGGGTGACACGTGGCATGGCGAGGAGATACCACGTCTCAATCGGACGACTTACCTCGTGCCACGTGGCAACCCGAGGACTTCCCGATCGGCATCAATAGAAGGCTCGCGATCGGACGGCTGATCTTCATCGAGGGACGATCGTGATCTGCATCGATCGAACGGTTGGCGGCGCGTCTAATCGGCACAGTTGGATCTTCATCGGACGGCGGCGGAGCATCGTGGAGGAACTCAAAGATCGCAGCCCGATCGAGCCGCGACCGAAGAGATCCTAGCGCGGAATCAGTGGGGATCTATCTCCAGCTGATCGACAGGCGATCGGCGAAGCACCAGCGTTAGGATTGACGCCCGATCGTAGCCAGATCGTGGCGCGATCGTGGCGAATATCGCGGCGGAATAGAAGCCTCGTTGACGCTAAATTGAAGCCAAATCCCAGCTAACTTTTCGCGGAATTGAAGCCGCGATGCCATGGCCATGGAATTGTTCCCACGTCGCCTTCAACCGACACCCACGACCGCTTCCAATGGCCACGATTTCGGGCCTAATTTCTCTTTAAAAACTCATGTAGTTCTTCATTGTTTCTTCAACTTTTGATCAACTCGTGAATAAATTAAGCGAGTTTCGAGGAAGGTCTTAAGTTCTCGTGATCCTCTGCTTCCAAGAGTGTAGAGACGCAGCCATTGAAGCATGATAATCACGATTTCATCACTTGATTTCATCGAATTTTCCCCTTGAATTCTGAACGTCCACGAGGAAGAATCCGAGCAAATTCGCTTCAATCCACGAGAATTGAGGCCCCATTCTTGCGGCAATCGGGTTAGTAGTGAGGTTTGATCGATTGTCAAGAGGTAATTTGTATTTTTATTAGGTTTAGATCTTTAATTTTGCAAATTAGTTCATAGTGTTCTTCATTTTTCCCAATTTTAGGTCTGAAAAGTTGCTGATTTTGAAAATAGGATATCTCTTTGATTATAAATCCAAATCACTTGATTTTAGTTTCATTGGATTCCTCTTTTCATCAGCTTTCCGTGGATAGAAAATTCATCAAATTCCAAGTTCATTTGATCCTTCAATTTAACGTTTGACCACTGACTGTTCATCTTTCATCAGAAGTCAAATGTTGACTTTCGGGGTCAATTACTTTCTATTGACAAATAAGAATTTGATAATTTCGGTCTTGTTGGATTCCTCTGGTTCTTAGCTTTCTATTGACATATAAATTGCAAGAGTTGGATTTCATTTGGGCATTCAATTTGAAGATTTCCTCTGAGGTGTTCATTTCGGGGATTTTTTGATCATTGATTTTCAATAATTTATAATAAATCCATTTCTTATCCAAAAATTACGAAATATATATCAAGAAATTCCATTTTCTCTCTAGTTTCTAAATATCTACTTTTCGTAATCTTCTGAATGTGTTTCATTCTCTGATTTTGCAGAACACATACTGTTGGTCAAAGTCAACGCTTTGACTTTGACTTTTGACTTTTCTCTGTCAAATCCGAGATTTCAATTCTTAAAACTTCTTATTTACCCTATTTATATCATTTTCATATCTTACATCTTATATTCTCTTATTTAAAACTCCTTTAAACCTAAGTTTGACCAAGTCAACTCTGCGATTAAAGTCAACCCTGCTCTCTGTGGATCGACCCGATACTTACCCAGTACTTGATTATTATATCTTGTCTTTGTGAGTTCGGTTTTATAAATTTTGTTTGACCATCGTCTTTGTGTTTAACGACGCACGAAAACGAGCCGTCACTCACCAATTTTCAAGATTAATCGTGAATTGAATAGTATAGAGGTGAATTAGGGTCGAATCCAAAGAGAATTAACGTATTTTTTCTGTATTCTTTGAGATTCAATCAAATCGGACAATTAAATGAGGTGAGAAATTAAATATTTGATATAATTAAAAGAGAACTTAAAGGCGAATCCACGGAATAAAAAATCATTAAAATTGGATCAGGATTCAGGGAAAAATTGATAAGCGAATGAAAGAAAAACTTCCGAACAAAAAATAGAAATTAAAATTAAAATTGAATAAATCTATGACTCGAAATTGAAATATAATGTTATAGGAAGAAATATTAAGATAAAAACATGATTTCTAACCCAACATAGAAATCAATTTGCTTCAATTGATCCAATTGCTCGCCGGATCAAAGGCTTTTCATTATGCGAATTCAAAGAGGATCGTTGGCATTCAAGAATCAATTTCTCCCTATTCTCTCAACGAAATCTCACTTTCAAACACTCCATGGATGTAGAAATTGATCTAGAACTGATTGGAAGCAAGGGATTCAAGGATTGTGGTGTCTAGATCGTTTGATTACTTGAAAATCTCAAGAATGATTAAAATCGTCGAAGAACATCTCAATTTATAGGGCGAAATTGACATAATTGTTGGATTCAACATATAATCTTTGATCAACAGCTATGATAAAATGCATGAGTACAAATTGTTACACTTAAATCATGTTCGTTGGATCAAAGATGAACTGTCGTGATTTCCCCACGTCACACATGAAGAGAAAACGCATGAAATGTCATCCGTCCGACTTGATCTAACGCTCCGGATGCGTTTCGTAGGTTTTAATATCAACTGTTGTAACTCTTTAGATGAACGGTTGAGATTAAATCATTTTAAAATGATTCACCGACGAACCGAAATGTGCCACGTACCCCTTCACTTAAGTGACTAATAAGTCCAAATTATGTACAGTTTTTATGTCGTTGTCATGGTTCTATTTGGCTTATTCAATAATATTGTTTTCAAATATTTTTCCCTTAATCTCTATCTTCCAAAAGTATAGCTCAGTGAGGGGTCGAATCCAAGGGAGGTATTTATAATTCTTCTTTAACTCTTTCAATCCTTTTCTAACACACTTTCAATTCTGTATCACTATTCAGTCATTCTCTCTTTATAACTAGATCCGTAATTAATATTTGTAGGAGGTCTTAATAGATGAGAATCAATTAAGCTTCTTTTCCCTTCTTTTTATCTATTTATTAATGTTCCACTCTCTCTACTTTCTATTCCTATTATAATTTTCTTTAATTTGTAATAACTATGTTTATGTTTTTTATTATTATTTATCTTAGTGAGACTCTATCTCTAAGGAATTCAGCAGCCTAAGAGTTATGTACTATATGCACTGTATCTACCCTTATGCACTCTCCTAAATCTTAAACAGAGAGCAACTATTCTGAGTTATATTTATATCAAATTATTTTGTATCTGAAATATATATTTTTCTATTTTTTTAGCAAACTTCTTCTCGATCCAACTCAATCTACTACTTACTAAAGGAGCTTCTCTTACTGACGCACTTCTGATCTAAACAGGACTAAACATTACTAAGGAAAGCTTATATCTAATCATTGAATGTTTAATTATTTTTTTAAAATGAATCTTTTCTAAATCAAACCTAATTTAATTCTTCTAGAGGAAATCTATTTTACCTATATTTGACTGCACTAGAATTGAAAGAAGAAGCAGAATACGCAAAGTAAATCAAGCATTCTCAAATATAAATCAAGCATTCTCAAAGTAAATCAAGTATTCCTTGTGGAAGCTAAGCTGTAACTAACTTTTGTGAATCTTTTTTAAAGAAGAAAGCAGTAATCCTGAACATAAGAGAAACCTAACTCTAAATCCAAGAAGAACGAATTAAATTGATCGAAATAAATGTTCCACAAAAAAAACTAAGACAGAAAATAACTCTTAACTGTGCTTCGAGGTTCTGAAGTAATGCCGAACTGAAGGAAATCAGTGCGATCTTTACTTCAAAAGCCTCTCGAACTAATTTTTGGATCCTTCTCTTGATGTGTCCTCCTGGCCAAGCTCCTTCTTGGACGGGAAATCAAGAACAACTTCTTCATTCTCCGCTCCCCCTTTTTAACCTAACTGACCCAAAGCTTTCGAGTTTATGCGAGCCAGTTAGGATCGTGATGCCCTTTGCTCTGCACTCTTGTCGTGCTTTAATCTCATCTCGCGGGTAATTAGGTTTATAACTAGTGGTGGTGTTGCACTTCCGTGAAAAGCGCCAAATACATGAACTTCATTTCTTTGTATGTGTCGCTTTACACTCAACTTTATGCTTCCACTTGTTGTTGGTTGATGTCTTCTCCATACAAATCTTGCCCACACACTAAGAGGCCCATTAAATCAGACGAGCCCACTAAGGGCTTTAGTTAAGAAAAACTTCCCTTAAAGAACAGAAATTACAGCAATTTAAAGAGTTTATTTTAGCATTTAAAGAGTTTATGAAAAACAAAGAATTTAGCACATTTAAAACTATCTTTAATGGCTGTAAATCTTCAATTAAAAATCGTTTTTCTTCATTTATCTCAAAGGTGTTCATTTTACTAAAATCGTATGATAACATGCAACAAACATAAATGATATCGGCTCTTTAAACTATATTATCACAAAGATGAGCATGTTTTCTTGCTCTTTTCTGCATGTTATCAGTGACGCGATCGGACGCTCCACATGACGGCACGTCACCTGCGAGATATAAAAAAATATCAAAATAGTCCCACATGGAAAAAATCAAGGCAATCCGACAAGTATATAGGGTATGTGTACTTAGTGAGATAGCGTAAACTCTGAAAAGAGTACTTATCTCACTAATTACACACGCGTGCGCGCACGTGCGCACATGCACACACATGCGACGCTCGTTTTTGCTCGCACCTCTTCAGCTTCCACGTCAACACATGATAAAATAATATTTTTTTTAATGAATTTAATTCAAAATAAATCGAATTAAATTCAGAAAATTTTAGGAAAAATTTCTTATATTAGAAAATCCCTTATAACTTCAAGAAATTCATATATTATAAAATTTAGGAAAATTTTTTGGAAAATCCCTAAAAATTAGAAAATTCATATAATTTAAAATAGAATTCTAAATTAATCCAAATTTATTTCAGTAGATCGGAAATTAAATTATCTATCATTCTGAAAATTCAAATTCAATAAATAACTAGAGAATCAATTTTAATTTAAAAAATAAACTCATTTCTTTTAGAATTTAAAACTTAGAAAAATAAATGAGTGTATATATAGTAATTTCTCTTATAACTTATTTTCATAGAATGATAGATAAACACTAAAAAATTATGATAACATGCATTAGAATGGAATGTTTTATGCCTTAATTTGTATTAAAAACCATATATTTTCATGTATGATTTGTATGTTATCAGTACGTGGCGCATTCTAATTGGCCACAATTCGTTTTGAAACATTTAATCTCAGCCGTTGATCTGAAGAGATATAAAGGATGAGATTAAATACGCCCAATGGACTTCGATGAATGCGTACCAACATCTCAGATGCCAATTTCCGATCAATTAGATGCGATCGCCCGACGCTTCTTCTTCACATGTGACATGGCCAAATCTGGGCACTTCATCTTTGATCCTACAAACGCGACTTAATGGCAACAATTCGCATCCAAGTGTTTCATCTGAGCTGTTGATTAAAGATGAAGAGCCAAATCCAACAGTCACACCCAAATTTGCCTATTTATACGCATGTTCTTCGACATAAAATATAATCTTGGATGTTTTGAGTAAATGGAACTGTTTAGACAACACAGTCCTGGAATCTCTTGATTTCTTCATCTTCTAGACTCATTTCCCCATCTAGGGAGTGTTTGAAATCAAGATTTTATCGAAAGAATAGGGAGAAATTGCCTCTTGAATGTCGATTTTCTTCTTCAAAATCACAGAATAAAAAGCCCTTAATCCGGTGATCAATTGGATCAATTCGAGCGCAAATTTGGGTTAGATTATGCGTTTTCATCCTAATCTTTTGTCTTGTATCATTATCTTTTAATTTTGAATAATAGATTCTGATAATTTTAAATTTAATTTTGATTTTTCTCTCCTCGCGATTGATTTTTAACCTAGTTTTTCTCTTTGATTTCTCCATGAATCTTGATCCAAATCGAGTGATTTTTTATTCCGTGGATTCGTCATTGAAATATATTTCTAACTTTATCAAAATCCCTAATTTCTCACATCAATTCATTGTCCAATTTGACCAAATTTTGAGGAATACCTCAAAAATACCTTAATTCTCCATGGATTCGATCCTTATTCACCTCTATACTATCTAATTTGTGATGATTTATCAAAATTGGTGAGTTTAGAACTTGTTTTGCACGTGTTCGCGTATTTTCAAAAATCTTGTGGATTTTTTGTTTCATTGCTCATGTAATACACACGTCCATGTGTCAAAATTAAACCATACTCGCTTAAATTCAAGATTAATTATTATTAATTTAGTATAGAGCTGAGTAATGGTCGAATCCATGGAAAATGAGGGTAAATTTTTTAGATGTTTTTGGTGATCATCTCTTTGATGTGATTGACAATTTCAATTTAACGTAAGGAGTCGAATTGACATACTTAGGTGGTAAGATTTTGCCCTATGGTTTCATGAAGAGAGAATGTCATTTCATTGCATCCGTAAGATCTTCATTGGATCACTCCACATGTCACAGTGAGTCCATCGGGTACTTTCAATCTTGACCATTATTACTCCTTGAATAGATGGTCCAAAATCATCAGGTTGTATAAAATGAATTGTAGTCAAATAAGATTGTGCCATGTAGCCCTCTGCTTAAGTGATTATCAATGATCTAGATTAAATTTGTTGATTCACTCTGATCCAACACCTTTGAATGCGCCATGTCACCTGCATAACATAACTTAATACGCCATTGAAATAATTTTAGTTTTTAGTGGTATAAATAAGGTGAAGTTATAGTTTAAATAAGATCGGCCCATTAAGGGCACTGGAGGATAATCACACTCTGTTAACATGTGTCACGTATGCTCCACATGGCACCCTTACACACTTACATGTGGCGACACGCAAGCACACACAGCACATTAGTTGCCACATCAGCTCACACTTATAAATAGTTATTTTAAAGCATTTTAATTAAACTAAATTCAAAAAATTCCAAAAAATTCCTCAAAAACTAGAAAGTTCATATCTTTTAAAATACCACTCCTTTTTAATTTTTTTATACAAAAAAATTAAATAATCTATCTTTCTATGTTATTTGATTTAAAGAGTAACAAGAGAATAAATGTTTAACTTCAAAATACACTCAACTTACTTGAAAAATGAAAGTAAATAGTTTTAGATTGTATATAAACAATATATTTTTATTCTTATTATTTTTCTTTTAAAGCTCAACTAAAATCTCAAATAGAATTAGGCTATTCTATTTAACATTCAAATATTTATAAATGGTAAGACCTAATAATAATGTATTTTGAGATTTTTCAATATAAATTACATAGAATGATGTGATAACATGCACTCAAAATATAATAACATGCACAAGAATGGTATGAATTATGCCTTAAAATGTACTAATAATCATGTAATCTCGAGTATAATAACTAGCATCTCAACCTTTTTGCACTATAAACCACTCCAAGAGCTCTATCCCACAATGTTTACTATATTTTCACGCATGCTTTCTGTAATTTTCTTTTGTATTTTTAATTTGCCTTCTTTTATGTCATATAAAATAATAATAATAATAATAATAATATAAATAAAGCGTTCATCATGAAAAACCATTGATTTGACCTAGAACATTAAAATAGTTCTCATAAGTGGTTCATTCTCATTGTTACTTCTTCTTCTTTTTCTTATTTTCCCTCCTTTTATCTTTACCTAAGTCTTAAAATTCTAAACATTAATAAAATGGGGTTATTCATTTAAATTTTTTACTTTAATATAGGTCAAGCAAGTTCAATGCATGAACTTAATGCTAAATGATACATTTTGTAGACTTAAGCTGAATGGCATGATGTGCATGAAAATGTTATAAAATATGATAACGTGCATCATAACCGCATTAATTGTGCATTAAATATCATTAATAATCAAGTCATTTCAAGTATAAAATGCATGTTATGATTAATCCATACACAAATTTGAAAGTTGAGGTGATGAAAAACTTGAACTTTTCATCTAATTCATACAAATCCATGCTCTCTCAAAGATTTCAGGGGAATAAAGGGGATGAAATAAATTCTGCTTCACTATGAGAAAAACAAAGATTTCAATATCAAAGGAAAACTCTCTTGTGGTGTACGACTGACAAAGTGTTTTAGTGCGGTCGTTAAACACACAAACGTAAGTTAAACAAAATTTATAAAACCGAACTCACAAAGATAAGATATAAAATCAAGTAATGTGTAAGTATCAGGTCGGATCCACACGAGTAGTGTTGACTTTAATTACAGAGTTGACTTGGTCAAACTTAGGTTTTAAAGAGGTTTTAAAGAGGTTTTAAACAAGTAAAAATAAGATGTGATGAATAGAAATGATATAAATAGACTAAATAAGAAGTTTTAAGAATTGAATTCTCGGATTTGATAGAGAAAAGTCAAAACTCAAAGTCAAAGCATTGATTTTGACCAACAGTAGGTGTTCTCTAAAATTAGAGAATCAAAAAGTGTCAGAAGATTACGAAAATTATTTATTTAGAAACTAGACACAAAATGGAATTTATTGATATAAAATTCGTGATTTTTGGATAAGAAATATATTTACTATGAATTATTGAAAATAAAATATCAGAAAATCCCCAAAATGAACACCTCGGAGAAAATCTTCAAATTGACCAGTCAAATGAAATCCAAATCTTGCAATTTATCCATCAATAGAAATTTAAGAACCAAAGGAATCTAAAGGGACCAAAATTATTGAATTCTGATTTATAAATTGAAAGTAATTGACCCCGAAAGTCAAGGTTTGAATTCTTATGAAGGATGAGCAGTGCTCAGTCAAACGTCAAATTGAAGGGTCAAAGGAACTCAGAATTTGATGAATTTGCTATTCACGGAAAGCTGATTAAAAGAGAAATCCAATGAAATAAAAATCAAGTAATTTTGAATTCTAATTAGAGATATATCCTATTTTCAAAATCAAATATTGTTTAGACTGAAATTTGGGGAAAATGAAGAACACTAAGAACTAATTTGCGAAATTAAACTTCTAAATCTAATAAAAACTCAAATTACCTCTTGATAATCAATTGAATCTCACTACTAACCTGATTGCCACAAGAATGGGGCTTCAATTCACATGGATTGAAGTGAATTTGCTCGATTTCTTCCTCGCGGACGTTCATAATTCAAGGGGAAAATTCGATGAAATCAAAGAGGAATTCGCGATCAAGCCCGCTCCAATTGCTTCGCAATCGAGTATAAACGTGGGGGGATCACGAAGAACTTAAGATTTTGCTCCAAATTTGCTTAATTGCTTCAGGAATCAATCAAAAGTTGAAGAACAAAGGAGAGATACATCGTATTTTTAAAGGGAAATTTTGCCCGATTTTTGTGGGCCATTTGATCCGCAATTGGCTGCCTATTGATGACCACGATCACACGATGATCATGGCCATCAACCTCTCTCCATTGTGGTCGTGATTTCCGCTTTGATCGGACCATATTAGCGCTTGATCGTGGCCTCGATCGGGCGGCGATCGGGCCATGATCTCATGGAAATTGGGCCACGATCGTGGACCTTCCGCCTGACATTGACTCCGCCGTCTGATAAAGATCGATTCCGCTAACATGCATTTTGCTTCCGATCACAGCAATGTTGATTCCGCCACGGCGATCGGGCCTTGATCGTGGACCTTCCGTTGGAGGTTGATTTGGCCATCCAATGAAGATCGTACGGCCACATCACGTTTGCGTTTTGATGAAGATCCAGCGCTCCCGAGCTTCCACGTGTCGTCAGGTAAGCCGCTCGATACCTCCAGATGAAGATCACAATCACGACCACGATCGAACGCTCCCTAGCGCCTCCACGTGTCCACATATGAATCATCGATCATCGTCACTTAACCCATATTTCACGCACATGCTTTGATTAATGATCGCGTGGACCTGAGTCCACTCGATCGACACATTTTAAATGACGCGATTAGAATCCAACGTACGCAGTGACACCATGTCGCTTGCAAAAAGAAAAGCATGTGGGAACAAAGTCCCACACGGAAGAAAAAATGGAAAAAGATCAAGCTTAAAATGTGGGGCGGTTTAACGCTATTGCGTTACCGCCCCAATCATCTTACTAGGGCCCCACTAACCCGTGGGCCCTTCACCTGCCAACCCCCCCTGCCACGTGTCGCCCCTCACGGGTGTCCGCGTGGACCCGCGTGGCCTCCTATCACGTGTCCGCGCCCTGTGCGCCACCTGCACCTCGCGTGGGCCACCTGTGGCCCTGCCACGTGGCCTCAGCGCCGCGTCGCATCCGTGAGGTGGTCCCGCGCGCCATGTCAGCTTGCACGCTGGTCCTGCTCGCCACGTCAGCTCCTGCGGTAAGTAAACCCCTTTTTGCGAATTTAAATAAGGAAATACTCATAAAAAAATCAAATTAAAATCAGATAAAAAAAATCTAAAAGAAGGGCTTAAACTCAGAAATTCATAACTTTAAATGTAGAACTCCTTTTTATTCCAAATTTTCTCCATTAAATCACAATTCTCTTCCTTTTTAACATCATGTCATTTAAAATATATTTTCAAAGAATAAATGAAGATGAATTAAAAATTACTTAACTCATTTCTTAATAAATCTTCTTAATCATAATTTTATCTTGAAATTATCCTTCAAAACATGCACTAAAGTCAAAATCATTCAAGAAAAGAGATTAGATTCTATTAATTTAAACTTTAAAAAATACTAATCATCTATCAAGCATGAAATTATCCCTAATTTATGCATAAATATCGACTTTAGTGAAATGACATACCAATGGAGAAAATTCCTAAAAAGTATGATAACATGCATCATATTCACATAAAATAAGCATGAATATGAGTTAATTAGGATAAGAAATTAAGTTATTAATGCATGTTATGAACGACCCCCATTGCCACCAAGGCATGACATCACGATGCCGGAGGAGCCGACACCCACGCACGTCCAGCCCCCACGATGAGCGAAGACGAAGGATGCCAACTTTCGCTACACCTCTTGAGGACTGCCTCTCGCCATGGACAATCACACTCCAAGCTCACGCGCGTGGATCTATCTTTTCCCTTTCTTCTCTCCTTGTTTATTATCTTTTCGGGCCACACGTGTTTAGCGAACCCGTGTTTATCTCCTTCTTCCCCTTTGGGCTTCTTAGTGGACCTTCCCTTTCGGGCCCCACTTAAGAAGCCCACTCCTATGTGGACCTTTTTATTTCATTATGTTGGGCTATTAGGTTCATGGGCCTCAAGTGGGTCCACTCCCCTCTCGGCTCATCATGGGCTATTTAAGAGGGGAGGGGACACCCCCACAAACACCAGGCATCATTTGAGAAAAGAAGAGGAGAGAATCCCATCTCGAATGGCTGCTCCAAGAGGGACCGAGAGAAGGAGTCCAATCGCCGCTGCCACCTCTGTCGCCGCTGCCCCCCTTGCCGCCGAGTTGCTTCCGCCATCACTCCTTGCCCCGCCACACGACCTGCCACCGCAATCGCCCTACGGCCCGCCCCTTGCTGCCCCGTGCCTGTGCCCTGCCACCCCGCTCCCATGCCCTGCTGCCTTGTGCCAGTGCCCTACCACTCGTGCCTTGCCACCCGCGCCCGCACCTGCGCCCATGTGCCCTGCCGCATGCGCCTGCGCGCTTGCGCCCTGCTGCCCCATGCTCGCAGTCCACTGTGCCCACCACGCCCTTGCGCCCGGCCGTGCCCACGTGGCACTTTCGCACTCGCACGACCCATAATCTGCCGAGCCCGTGACCGGCCATGTGTCAAGCCTGCACCTGTGGCCCACGCACCCCACGGCCTGCCGCCTGCTAAGACCGCGATCTGCTCACGTGGCACGTCGCACTCGCACGACCCACAATCTGCCGGGCCCGTGACCGGCCATGTGTCAAGCCTGCACCTGCGGCCCACGCACCCCTGCGGCCTCCCCCTGTGCTTGCGACCACTACCGCCCCACCATCGCGTTGAGGACCTCACCGTTCCCACGACGTTGCTTGACCCAGCCTACTTCTGCCAACCATCCGTGCCGCGTACGAATGACTTCCCTCTTCACGACCGATCGGGCCCTGAACCTTGCAGTTTAGGCACACATCCCTTTCCCTTTACTTGAAGGTCTATCTATTTCTTGCAGTACTTCCTCCATTTTTTTCCACTACCAGTGGGCCCTAGATTAGGTTAAACGGTAGGGTGATACGAGAGGATCGAGACCATGGTCCAATTTTTCTCGTTAATTTTTGAGCTACCATCGATGATTCAAGGCCCAACGCCCGCGAGGGCGTGGATTCGAGGTTTCCCGGGACTGACACTACTCGGTGCGCCCCAAGAGTTACAGAGTCGGAGGGGTGAGTAGCCATCATGTTTGGAGAATTGGAGCAAGCATGACATTGTTAAGACGACCTCAGGTTACCTTTTCCCATACTCTCCTAAGGCAATGATACATCCGCCATTGATTATGTAGATAAGACAGACAAAAAGTTGGCTTAGTATAACACTATGTATCAAAATGGATATGATTAATGCATCAATGACTAAATGTAAGATAAGTTTCAAATTATTTAGGGATTATTACTGCAATGAATCTATGAGTGACTAAAATGGTGGCAAAAAACTCAATATGTGTATCAAGTAAAAAATATTCCAAACCTTCAAAATTGCATTCACAAGTTTTTCTTAGAAGCACATGAGTTCTTGAGAAATTTTACTTGGTAATTGTATTTGTAAAATATTTTAAAAATTAGAAAATCATTTACAATGCTTTTTTTGCCCAAAAAACATAAATGAAAAATAGATTGAAAGCATAAAAGACCTAGCTGAACCAACACATAGATTCTCTTTGATCTTTGTTTATTATCCTTAAAGAGAAGATAAATGTGTATGTGTGTTTACCTCTTGTATTTTGGTTTTTGGCATTTGATATTTTACAATTTATTAGGTCTACCTAGGTGGGCCTACTTATTTCTTTATAAAGGAATCTCTTCCTCATTGTCTCCGCTCACATTAGTTTATATCTTTCTCTATTTAGATTTATAGATAAAATATCAATACGCTCCTTTCTCTTTTACACCTGTCTAGATATGGAAAGTCATTCAAATACATTGAGCTATATAAAGTAATTGTTACACGTTTAAAGTTAGAAATATATGCATATTTGCGTATCATACATGCATTTCATTATAGCATTTAGTGTATTTTATATTATAACAGATACAAGTAAAAATGTACATATATATCCATATTTTTGTATCGTGAGGGGAGATAATGTGGAAAAATAAGGGTCAACTCTTCAAGAGGAGAGCAACTCTTCATCAAGACCTAAATATAAAATATAAGTGAGTCCAATGCAATAAGCTTGATAAAAGATACAAGAACATGGTCGAACAATAAAAATACAAGATATAAGCACAATGTGACACATTATTCAAACTTTCTTATATAAGATATATTTTTATGCACAAAATTCAATCATACAAGAGTTTCATCCTTCATTATGCACACAAATATGATTTCTGTCTCAAAGATTTAGAAAAAAAGGAGCATTTAATGAAAAAGAATACCATCCTTGATCATGAGAGAGATTCCTATGAGAATATGTTCCAATGAGTGCAAGGAAGTTTTTCATGATGAGGATTGCATTTATGGTTTATTTTCCCTAGGAGAGCTATTTTCATACAATGCAAAAAGAGAGAATGATAAAAAATAGTGGTACAGCTCCGCTAGAAGAGAGAGAGATCTATAAATGAATAGGTGGGTAATAACTTGAAAATTCATGTATTTCTATCATCCATTTTCTACATTCATTCTTAAAAATATGATCATAAATGCATGTTGTCATGGTTTAAAATTATTAATATGATAATCTCTTTGTTTACAAGGTTATTCTTGATTTTTCTAGATTTGATGATATTTTATGAGAACTTTATGGCATTGAGTTATCAAGAAAATAATTTAGTAAGACATAAAATGAATATATATTTTAAAATGCATTTATTTGTTCAAAAATATTTATTAATGCATGTTTTATAGGTCTAAAATGACTAAAATTGATTACGGAAGACATTTCTTATTTTTGTACATTTTTTGGAAATTTTATGAAGTGAAAATGACTCCTAAATTATTTTTTATTCCGAAAAGCTTTTTTATTTTTAAAATAATTTTTGAAGGGCAGGTGACATGACACCTTGAGATTGGTTGTCGCTCTTCTCTCTCTTCATTATAAAAAGAAGAAGAAAGAGAGGTAGAGAAATCTCTCTCTCCCTCTTTCTCTCTCGCGTGACAGAAAGAAATTTATCTTCTGTCACGAATCACCCTTCGCCATCTATTCCGCTGCTTCTCTCTCTTTCGCTGCTTCACCAACTATTCTCTCCACTCTTCTCTCTTCTTTTGGTATTTCCTTCTTCTCGCGCGCACGAGGGAAATATTTTCTTCCATCATGCACTCTATCTCTCCTTCTTCATCTTTTGCTTCATTTCCTTTCCCTGCTTCTACCTCTTCCTCCCCACCTCCTCTTCCTTTTCTCCCATCGTTCCCTTCAGCCTCCATCTCCTTCCTGTAAAGTCACGATGAACGGGCTCAATCCGCGAACCGGTTCAAGCCACGACAGACCGGTTCGTAGAAGTTACTTAAAGCTGCGTAACCGCTGCCAGCGTGGACAATACGTGGACCAATCCACGACCTTCGTTCGTGAAACAAAGCAATCAACGAATTCCGTTCTTGAATCAACGCAATCAACGGCAACAATTACTCAATCTATCCAACGGTCATCTAATGTAATGCATCCCTATAAAATAATCCGCATTATGTAATACAAACACACGGTGAAGAATAATTCAAGATCTCAGTTTCTATATTCAAGATCTTCGACTCTTCCTCTCTCCCTCTCTTCTTCTTGTCCCTCTTCTTCCTTTCGTCCTCAACAACAAAAGCATCTTCAGCTTTTACATGGTATCAGAGCTGTTTGCTACACAACACTAAATAAGATGGCAGAATCTAGTGGCAAGCTACCTATCGGCGCAAACATTTCTCCACAAATTTCTACTTCTGGAATTAATCCATCAGGTTTGACCGTCTCTCTTAAACTAACTAGAGACAATTTTTTGTTATGGCGCATGCAAATCTTGCCAGTTCTTGCCGCCTACGATGTAATGGATCATATTGATCAAGATCCTCCAGAAAAATCCAGTCTGAACAAAGATGGACATAGTTGTGTGAATCCAAGCTATAAATCTTGGTTCAAAACCGACAAAGTAGTTCTGGCAATTATTAATTCCTCATTCACAGAATCTACTATGCCTATTGTGGTTGGTAAAGAAACTGCAAAAGAAGCTTGGGATGCTATTATTAGAAATTTTTCAGGAAAGTCTCAGTCAAGAATCATGGAACTTCAAACAAAGTTGCATAATCTCCGAAAAAATTCAATGACCGTCGAAGCCTATGTCCAAATGGTCAGAACACTTGGAGATGAACTTCGCGCAAATGGCAGCAACATCAACACACATGATCTTTCTTTTGCATTGCTTAGAGGTTTAGATCAGCAATATAACACCTTCTATGCATCTACAAGTCAACTTCTTCACACATTGACATTCGACGATATTGTGGCAAATCTTGTCACCTTTGATTCACATCTAGCAAGACAAAACAATGATCATACCGCGAGCAGAATTCCCTCCATCTGCTCATTTCACTCAAGCAAGAAATCAAGATCAAAGAAATAACAAGGGAGGAAGGAATAATTGCGGCAGAGGTCGTGGACAGAAGACCATTCCTCGATGTCAACTCTGTTTTAAGCAAGGTCACAGAGAGATTAATTTGCTATGAACGTTTCAATAAGGATTTTACTCAACCAAACTACAGAGAATTTGTTCTTGGACAACAATCCAGAAGTGTACAACCACAGGCAAATCAGACAAATCTAGAAAATTCCAGCTCTTATCAAGGGAACTACAATGCCTGGTATCCTGATAGTGGCTCAACTCATCACGTCACCAATGATCAAAACAACATTCAGAATCCAATCATCTACACTGGACCTGATCAACTCTATGTCGGTAATGGACAAGGTTTGCATATTTCTTCCACTGGCTCATCTAAATTCCATATTAATTCTGCTTATTTCAAGCTAAATGATATTCTTCATGTTCCAGTTAATAACAAAAAATCTTTTATCTATTCATAAATTTACCTACGATAATAATGTTTATGTAGAATTTCATCCTAATTTTTGTATGGTGAAGGACATACAGACTCATCAACTGTTAATGAGAGGGGAGCATAAAGATGGTCTTTACCTTCTACATTTTCTGCAAAATTGTTCCTCTTACATAGGAGAAAAAGCATCACCAGACACGTGGCACAATCGACTTGGCCATCCCCACTTTCGTGTCCTAAAAAACATTCTAAACAAATATGGACTTCATGTTACTCATAAAATCTCACATTTGCATTGTGAAGCCTGTAGAACCTCAAAATTGCACAAACTTCCTTTTAGTATTTTCTGTTCATAAGTCCATCAAACCGTTGGAATTAATACACTCTAATGTTTGGGGTCCAGCTCCCACTCTTTCTCATTTTGGTTTTTCATATTATGTTATTTTTACTGATGATTTTTCCAAATATACATGGCTCTTTCCTCTACGAAGAAAGAGTGATGTTCTAACCATATTTACTGAATTCAAAATGAAAGTTGAAAATCAGTTTTCAACTAAAATTATTTCCTTTCAGTCTGACTGGGGTGGAGAATTCCAAGCATTAACCACTTACCTAAAAGAGCATGGCATTCATCATAGAGTTTCATGCCCTTATACACCTGAACATAATGGATCGGCTGGAGAAAAACATAGACACATTGTAGAAACCGCATTAACCCTCCTCAAAAATGCCTCTTTGCTGGAAAAATTCTGGGATAAAGCAGTTTCCACTGCTACATTTCTAATTAACCGTATGACCACTCCACTCTTACAAAAAAATCGCCGTATGAAATTCTTTTCCATCAGCTACCTGACTACAATCTATTTCGAACCTTTGGATGCCTTTGTTATCCTCATCTTCGACCTTATTCACCTCACAAGTTGACTTCAAGATTGGAAAAATGTATTTTTCTTGGCTATAGTAGTATTCATCTCGGTTATAGGTGTCTATCTTTATCTTCCCATAAACTATTTATCTCTAGAGATGTTATATTTGAAGCATCTATCTTTCCATACTCTTCTTCTTCAACTTCTTCAACAATTCAATCTCCCGGTATTTTAGGACCTCCTCCTACAAATCTTCCCATAATACTTAGGTCATCCACTCAAGTTAGTCACATTAGTACTACTGCTGAAACCATCGAGCCAACCTCTCAGGTTCAAAAGTGTATCAAATTCTTCTGAGTCCACTGACCCAGAAGAAAATAATTTGACTATACCTCCTGCTGAACCCATCTCACCTGACACTACTCCTTTAAAAAACAAAATCTATTTATGAGATTTACTCTAAAACTCAGCCGATCACTAATCATCCTCTACCTGAATGCTTTCTTACTAAATTAGATATTCCCAGAGAACCATTGTCCCTCTCACATGCTATTAAGGATGCACAGTGGCTTCAGGCCATGAAGACAGAATTCAATGCACTCCTACACAACCACACGTGGAGGTTAGTTCCTCGATCACCATATATGAATGTAATCAACTGTAAATGGATTTTTAAACTAAAACACAAACCTGATGGATCTATTGAACGCTACAAAGCTAGGCTTGTAGCAAAAGGATTCAAACAGGAAGACGGCTTTGACTATGATGAAACATTCAGTCCGGTTATAAAGATTACCACTGTCCGTATTATATTATCCTTAGCTATTAGTCAACATTGGTTCATTCATCAATTAGATGTTTCTAATACTTTTTTACATGGTGACTTACAAGAAACTATCTTCATGGAACAGCCACCGGGTTTCATTAATCACGTCTTCCCTCATCATGTATGCAAATTACAAAAATCGTTATATGGCCTTAAACAAGCACCTCGAGCGTGGTTTTTGAAGCTATCCACCTAGTTACTGACTCTTGGATTCTCTGCTTCAAAGACTGACACTTCTTTGTTCTTTAAATATCGTAACAAAATTCCTTATTTCTTTCTGAACTATGTTGATGATATCCTACTTATCAGTCCAGATTCCACTGGCATTAGAAACCTTATTAACTCCCTTAGCTCAGTCTTCTCTATGAAAGATTTAGGACATGCAAATTATTTTCTTGGCATTGAACTCATCCCTACACCAGATGGATATTATCTTTCTCAGTCAAAATACATCCTCTCAATTCTTCAAAAAGTGCATATGGATAGAGCCAAACCGGCGTCTAATCCTTGTTCTTTCTCTCAAATCTCTGACTCTACTACATTCCATGATCCCTACTCTCTACCGAAGCATTGTTGGGGCTCTTCAATATCTCACAATCACGAGACATGATATCTCGTTCTCTGTTAACAAGGCATGTCAGGTAATGCATTCTCCTAAAAACTATGATTGGACCGCGGTAAAACACCTCCTTCGCTATCTCAAAGACTCACTCTCAGACGGCCTATTTTATTCTCGTAACTCCGATATCTCTATAGAAATGTTTAGTGATGCAGATTGGGCCAACTGTCCTATTGACCGACTCTCAACAAGTGGCTACCTTGTCTATCTTGGTCAGCATCTTATCTCTTGGCGATGTCAAAAACAGAGAACGGTGGCCCGCTCCAGCACCGAAGCTGAATACAAAGCGGTGGCCGATGCCACTGCCGAATTCATTTGGATTAAATCACTATTTCAAGAGCTGCGTATTCCACTACAACATACACCCGTTCTTTGGTGTGACAATGTTGGCGCAACTTACCTCACTGCCAATCCGGTCTTTCATGCCCGAACGAAGCATGGGGAAATTGACTATCACTTCGTGCGAGAACAAGTCCAACTCAAGCACCTACGCATCAGATATTTGTCTACCAAGGATCAGACTGCTGATATCCTCACCAAAGCACTCCCAAAAACTTGGTTCCTCTTTCTCAAGTCCAAGCTGCATCTTCGTCCCACCTTGGACTTGCGGGGGAGTGTAAAGTCACGACGAACCGGCTCAATCCGCGAACCGGTTCAAGCCACGACAGACCGGTTCGCGAAAGTTACTTAAAGCTGTGTAACCGCTGCCAGCGTGGACAATACGTGGACCAATCCACGACCTCTATTCGTGAAACAAAGAAATCAACGAATTCCATTCTTGAATCAACGCAATCAAGGGCAACAATTACTCAATCTATCCAACGGTCATCTAATGTAATGCATCCCTATAAAATAATCCGCATTATGTAATACAAACACACGGTGAAGAATAATTCAAGATCTCAGTTTCTATATTCAAGATCTTCAACTCTTCCTCTCTCCCTCTCTTCTTCTTGTCCCTCTTCTTCCTTTCGTCCTCAGCAACAAAAGCATCTTCAGCTTTTACACTTCCTCCTTCATTTTCTCTTTCCCGCACACGTGTGAAAGAGAGTCTCGTCACTCTCTCTCTCTATTTGGGATGAGCTTCTATGGCGCACAAAACTTTTCCAACGCGGCGAGAGAATTTCTCTCTTTTTCTGTCGCCTTCTCTCTTCTCTGACTCTCCACTTCTTCTCTCTCTGTCTCTCTCACTCTTCTTGCATCTCCTTTCTCCGTGGAAGCATCACTTCTATTGCCATTTCACTTGTGCGAAAGCTCTCCCGCTCCTCTCCCTTCTCACATGAAGAAACTCTCTTCATGCGGGCCAGAAAACTGTCACCCTCTAGATTCAAAAGGTTACGTTTTTTAACATCATTTTAATTGAGTTTCATATCTTTTTTATTTATAATTGTGTTGTATGCAAGCCGCTAAGTTTGAATTGTTAGGTTTAATCTTTATTAAGTGAACATAGTTATGTATTATTATAGATTAGCTATCATTTAATCTCATTAAATGATTCAATTCTATGAAATGAGGGGATTAAGACATTCATTTATGTGTGTGGAGGTTATTTATGTATAGAGACAATTAAATCAGTTAATAGTCAATAATGGGCTAACTACTTCTGATTTAGAGGCTTAAGCTCTCCTCACTCTCTATAAATAGGAGGCCATAGTCTACTTGAGTAACCCAAGGCTTATAACCCTCTACATAGACTCCCATTTCTTCTAGAGATCAAGTGCTTATCTTGGGGATATTCAAGAAGACTATTTTCCACTTCATAAAATCTCATGAGATTAAGAATCACCCAATCAATTCAAGTATAAGTTTTTGTTTATTTTATGTATCTGATTATGCTCATGAATCTAAGATGCAATTCAAAGTTTCCAACACGAATAAGATGTATGGGCTCTCTAAGGAGTGTTTGAGTTTTAATGGTGAACCTTTAAATCAGGGTTTATTCATTTGGTCTTTGCCATTTCTCTGAACCCTTTCTATCCACATTTTCATATTTCTAACCCTAAGTCATCTTTTCCAACGTGTTTGATTAGATCAGACGTTTTAGATCTTTGAAAGGGGACTAGAAGTGTTTGATCGGATCATTTCATGTTCTCATATGTCTCATTCCTTTAGATAATGTTACATAAAAATATAAAAACCACAATCCAAACTAAAGTTTGTGTCAAAAAATTAAATATAATTAAACAATCAAATTAGATATGTAAAATATTCAAATAAATTTTGAAATGAATGGAAGAGGAGAGAACTTTGAATCACATCAAAAAACCTATAAATCACTCAAGAGAGGGAAAGTTGAAGTTCAAGGACTATTTTTCACAAAATGAAATGGAAGAAATATGGTCCAAGTATACGATTCATAGGTTTTAAGAACTGCTAGTAAATTAGAAGGAGATTAAATTTTGTGTCATATACAAAATAATTGAATTTATTCAAGAGAGTTCTCAATCTGAGCCAGACTCTTCCATGATGCTTTCCATTAGGGTTGGGCGGTCCCGGTCACGGTCTGGTTTTTGGCACACCATTCGGTCTCGGTCTTGGTCCGGTCTAGGTCCACCTCGGTCACGGTCCGGTTCGGTCTTAACTTCGGTCTCTCTTGACCATGAATATGCGTAACTGAAAAGAGATAAATATATCAACGTCCATTAATAAAAAAAAATTATAGTAAAAAACCTTACCTATGATACTTGTTGATTTGAAACAAAGAAGAAGAAAGTATAATAACATGAAAATTAGTTCGTATCTTCACCAAATTCTTCTTCATCAGTATCCACTTCATCCGTTTTACCCCACGATTTTAAGGTCATCAAAATAGATATAGTTCTTGCAGATAATTTTCCCCTTTTGTATGTTACTATCCCCCGTCCTGATGAGAAAAGACGCTCTAATGGAGAGCTCGAAGCACAAACTGAGAGAAATCTCTTTGCTAACATTACAAGTCGTGGATATTTTTCAGACCCAATCTTACACCACCATTGTAGAGCATCAAGATGAGAACATTCAACTTGAGAGTCATGCAAATAATCAAATATTTCATCAGATATTGGTTTTCTAATAAGATATCTATATGTTCATCAATTTATAATGGAGAAATAAGACAGAGAAAGAAGAGATGAGAAATAATGGAGAAATAAGAGAGAAGAAAGATATAGAGAAAGAAAGAAGTAAAGAGAGAGAGAGAGAGTGAGAAATAAGAGAGAATAAAGATATAGAGAAAGAAAGAAGTAACGGAGAAGAGAGAGAGTGAGAAATAAGAGAGAAGAAAGATATACGGAAAGAAAGAAGTAGCAGAGAAGAGAGAGATGAGAAATAAGAGAGAAGAAAGAAGAGAGAAATAACACACCGAGAGAGACTAAGCGATATGAAGAGAGATGGAGTGAGAAGAAGTAAGAAATAAGAGATAGAGTAAGAATAAGAGAGAAATGAGATAGAGTGAGAAAAGAAAAGGAAATAAGAGAGAGAAAGAAGAGAGAAGGTGAGAACTGAGAAGTAACGAGTGAAATTAGAATAGAGTGAGAAGATGAAAAAAGGCGAAAAAGTCGAGGGTAATTGAATTATTAAGAGACTGAAATCGCAGGAACTACAAGCGATTCGAAGAACAGAACCCCGAAATTTCTATACAAAAACAAACAAATACCGTTTTAAAAATCAATCACACCTAGAAAAACATGAGTTTTCGTTGCCATCTGCCATCAAAAATCTCTGTGGATAAAAGTTCCAAGCCTATGAGTAATAAAACAAGAGGTGAGAACTGAGAAGTAACGAGTGAAATTAGAATTTAGAAAGAAGGAAGAGATAGCGTGATAAGAAGAGAATGAAAAAAGAGAGGAAGAAGAGATAGAATGAGAAGAGAGGAAAATTGACGTGCCTGAATTCAATGTCCCCTTTCACTCGCTCCGGCGTGATCCCAGATAAATCATGGACTTTCGATCGACGACTGCAAACATGGAGGCGGATGCAGATTTGGCCTTGCTCGTGTGCCCTGGAGTCTGGAGATGCGGTTAGGGATGCGGGAAGCAGGCAAAGGGGAAGTGCGGGAGGGATTTCGGCGAATCAAGGACCGAAAATTAAAAGGCAAAAATTAGAGTTAAAAATCATTTGGCCCTTCGGTCCAAGACCGAACCGAATTTGGACCGAGACCGGTCTGGCCCATTTTCTGGGACCGACGGTCTCGGTTCGGTCCGGTCGACCGACCGTTGGTCTTTGGACCTGCCTACTTTCCATTAGAAGAAAGCGTTGAATGGTCTCCATGGTCTGAATAAATCTGCTTGGACTTAGATATGACTTTTGCTTTTGCATTTTATTCATAATACTAGTCTTAGATATTTTCCTTGTTAAATAAAATAATAATATTACCCTAATTTTCTCTATTGATCGAAACCCTCATTTTATTAGAAAAAAATTGAATAATAGTTATTTCAGCATTTTTCTGGTCTTAAATCTTCAAAAATCTTTACATTCAATATTTTATAATTTCCTCAAAATATTCGGAGGGTTTACTCTCTCCCCTTCACTGTCACCTTTCTATAGATCAGCGAGAGGACAAAGCTCCTCTTCCTAGAGAGAGAAAATACAAGGATTCGTCCATGGCGCACATCCTCCACCTGCAGAAGCTCACTCCCTCGTCTTCTCCGCCATGGCGTTTCTCCCCCGCGGTCTTCCTCTCCTCCTCTCCCGCTGCCTCCCTCCGTCTCTTGCGCGGCCGGTGTAGGGGCCCGCATTTCCTTCTCTTGGCGAGCTCCGGCGGCGGCGGCGGCGCAGCGGCAGCGGCGGGATCATCAACGGCGGATGGCGATCCGGTGGCGGAGACGGCAGCGAGGATAACTCTAGATCCGACCGTCCATTCGATCCTCTTTCGGCTTTCATCGAAGGGTGGAAATCTAGGGTTTCAGCGGATCCGCAGTTTCCTTTTAAGCTTTTAATGGAGGAGATCGTCGGCGTGACGGCCTGCGTATTAGGAGATATGGCCTCGCGGCCTAATTTCGGGCTCAACGAGTTGGATTTCGTGTTCTCGACTCTCGTCGTCGGGTGCATCCTCAATTTCGTGCTCATGTACCTGCTTGCTCCGACATCCGCTTCGTCAGCCTCTTCCGCCCTCCCCTGGAAATTCCGATCGTGTCCTTCGGGACATATGTTCGAGCCCGGGGCGTACTCGTTGGTGGACAGAGCGGGGACGTTCGTTTATAAAGGGATCGTCTTCGCGGGAGTGGGTTTTGCGGCGGGACTCACCGGCACCGCCATTTCCAACGGGTTGATTGCCCTGCGCAAGAAAATGGATCCGAGTTTCGAGACGCCTAATAAGCCGCCTCCGACCGTTCTTAATTCGTTGACTTGGGCGGCGCACATGGGAGTGAGCAGCAATTTTAGATACCAGAGTCTTAACGGGATCGAGTACTTGCTGGAGAAGGTACTTCCATCGGCAGTTTTCAAGGTCTCGGTGCTGTCTCTCCGCTGCATGAATAACGTGTTGGGTGGGTTCTCGTTTGGCGTTCTGGCGAGATTAACGGGAGCTCAAAAGCCTGGAACTGAAGACGTAGAGGGGAAAGAAGAGAATGTGACCTCCTCAGGGACAGAAAATGGAGGGTGACCGGCTTCCGGCTTTGACTAAGTGAGTGAGCTTCACTTCCTTTATTTTTTGGTTGAATTAGATATGATTCGATATTGCTCGAAAATTCGTGAGATTTTTTTCTGTAAACAATCTGTCAAATAATCGCGGAGAAACCGCTCTTCCTGGAAATTCGGCGGAAAGAAAATAAACATTGTTGTTCACAGCTGGCGATGTACGTGGGTCTGGCCAAAAAAGTCAACACGAAGAAGCAGGCTGAAGGGTGAAGACGAGTTGACCAGGATTCAAGCCGCTAACAGAGGTTTGACCCGTATCTTGAATCTGTTCGTTGTTGACAGACTATTTTTGACATCTCCTCTAGAAGCCGATTATAATAAGCTTTCCTTCGTTGCAAAACTAGCTCTCTCTCTCTCTCTCTACGTGAGATGGCCATGCCGCATCCTGTCGCTCAATTCGTCGCCAATACAACATCAGTACATTACCGGCACCATGATCACTAAAGCATATAATATGGTCGACATGTCCAAACGTCAAATGATAAACCCCTTCTATCGCCCCAGATACGGGGCCAATTTAGATCCAGCGTACCTCAAATCCCCTCCCAAAATCGCGTTAGGGTTTTGAGAAGATCCGAGAGCTAAGGTTGAATATCCTCCTACCAAACTAGAACTAACACCATTCATTGCACCCAAAGCTGATGTTGATAATCCTGCCGTACCCACTGGCTGAAGTAAACCAAGATTACGATTTTGAGAAGATACGAGAGCTTGCAGAGCTGCCGGCGAATGACCTCCGATTAAACTAGAACTAACACCATTAATTCCACTAGACCTTGATGCTGATAATCCTGCCGTGCCCACTGGCTGAAGTACACCGAGATTAGGGCTTTGAGCAGACCCGATCGCTTGCTGAGCTGCTGACGGATAACCTCTGATGAAACTAGAACTGGCACCATTAATTTCACCAGATCTTGATGCTGATAACCCTGCCGTACCCGCTGAATGAAGTACACCAAGATTAGGGTTTTGAGAAGACCCAAGAGCTTGCAGAGCTGCAGGCGAATAGCCGCCAAACAAACCAGAATTAGCACCCAAGCTTACACCCAAGGTTGATGCTGATACTCCTGCCGTACCCAGTGGTTGCAGAACACCAAGATTAGGATTTTGAGAAGATCCAAGAGCTTGCAGAGCTGCAGGCGAATAGCCTCCAATCAAACTAGAACTAACACCCGTAATTCCCGCAATCGTTGATTCTGATAATCCTGCCTTACCCACAGGCTGAAGAACACCAAGATTAGAGTTTTGAGAAATCCCGAGAGCTTGCAGAGCTGCAGGCGAAAAACCTCCAATCAAACCAGAATTAAGACCATTAATCGCACCAAGAGTTGACGTCTGAAGAACACCAAGCCCTGGATTAATATTCGACCCCATCAATCCCATAACCGACGACGGAGCATACAACAACGCAAGATCATTAGGCTGGAGAACGGATCCCACTGGAGCAGCGGGAACCTTCGCTTTTAAATTCTCGTGCGCTTTCTTGCAATGCAATTCTCCTCCCTCGAAGATCTTCTTCGGTTCCTCCAACGCTCTTCTAAACCCTTCAGCTGTCCTGTACGTGAAGAACGCGTATCCCTTCAACTTTCCAGAACCCTGATCGCGCTCCACCTGCATATCTTCGATCTCGCCAAACTTCTCAAAGTAAGAACGCAGACGATCTATGTTACAATCCGCCCGCAAATTAACGACGTAAATCTTTCTAGAAGGTTCATGGACGGAACCTAAAAAAGCTAGCTGGCAAAAACTCGTACGGCCACCGATCTTCTTCTGCGGCTGCTTCAGCGCGTTCTGCGCGCCGGAACGAGATTTGAAAAGAACGAAGCCAAAACCCTTGGACTTTCCCGTAATTTTATCAATGACGATATTGCAGTTCTCGATTTCTCCGTACGGGTTGAACGAATCGGTGAGAATTTCTGTTGTGGTTTCCTGGCTAAGTCCGTGAACGAAGATCTTGCGATGGATGGGATCGAATTCCGCGGCATTCAGTAGTTTCTTGATCGCGGACGGATTTTTCTCGGCAGCGTCTTTCAGGAACTCTATTAGTTGGTCTTTGCCGAAAGGCTGCAGCAATTTTCGGATGAATTGGCGCCTGGAAGCCTCGTCAGTGATTTCTTCGTCTGCGGATCCCGTATCCTCTTGTTTGACTTCCTTCTCAAGCAATGGCTCCGACTCAGACTTCCTCTTCGTCGCCATTGCCGAAGCCGAGAGCTCTCGGTTACTAGGGTTTCCGGAAAACTTTCTGAAAAAGGCTTTCTTGCTAGAATGACTTGCGAGAAGGCATTCTCAAAGATGGTAGCCAAGTCCCGAAGTCCGTCGAACAATTGCTTAGCTGTCAACGTGTGGAAGAGATTTATTATTTTACCATAATTTTGGATATAAAGTAAAATTCTAACGGGCGAGATCCAAGCTGTCGAATATTTTTGTCTTTTTGACGGCGGAGATGGACTGAGAGATGGGTCCCCCTGGCCGCCGAGTTGGACTGTTGGATGGTCGTGGATGGATTTGCACGTGGCAAATTTTCATTCGGTTTCGGAGTGCCACGTGGGCCCTAGTTCACATAACGGCTTCTATATAAGGAAACTCCCTATTTTGGTGCCCTACAGGACGAGTTTCTAGTTGCAACTCATATTTCCGATTTCCAGTGCTTTTGCAAACTTCTCCCTCTTTCCTAGCTCGTTCTGCTGAGGACCAACCGTTCAACAGAAGCTGTGAGTCATTGTACTACAGAGTAGTTTTTTTGCCGGGCTTGCATTTCGCTTTCGAATCTGTTATTCCGATCCAGTAGTCTCCTCGGCGGTTCTTATTTTCGTGAGACCTAGATCTCTGGCTTAAATCACCGATTCTGTTCCAGATCTAGCTCCTTCACCCGTCGTCGTGATCATTTATTGAGAATTCCTCGTCCGTAGTCGACTTTTCCGGAAACTAGGTTATAGGGCCAGATCTGCGTGTAGAATTTTCTCTGTTTTTAGATGAATTTGTGTTTATCCTACCAATAGTTTAGATCGCCGGTTGTTCTTACCTCCCTAGTGACCAGATCTTGAGCTTTCTGTTCCGTTCGTAGGTGAAGGAAGATGGGGTTGACGTTCACGAAGCTCTTCAGCCGGCTCTTCGCCAAGAAGGAGATGAGGATCCTGATGGTTGGTCTCGATGCTGCCGGTAAGACGACCATTCTTTACAAGCTCAAGCTCGGAGAAATCGTCACCACTATACCCACCATCGGTTAGTTTCTCTCCGGTATAAAATTTGAATTACTTTAATGTGTGCCGGGTAATATCTGGTCTTTGACAGTAATATTTGAATCATACTATTTGCATTCTACTCGGATATGCGTGGGTTTGTCTTGATAAAAGATAAATTCCAGCGGAGATCTATTTAACCCAAATAGATCCCTGTAATGGAAGATCATTTGCTTTGACGGGTGATCTAGCTGAACCACGCCCTCTCTGAAATTCAATTTATGCTTTTTACATTGAGGAAATATTGGTTAAATTTTTGTGGCTTCTCCAGGTTTCAATGTGGAGACTGTGGAGTACAAGAACATAAGCTTCACTGTCTGGGACGTTGGGGGTCAGGACAAGGTATTAAGATATCATAAATTTCACTTATTTATAATGTACCCTGAATAAGAAACCCCAAAGAACTCTGAGTTGACAGAACAATTTACAAATTTATCTCTGGGTTTTTGTCAAATCATGAACAGATCCGGCCGCTCTGGAGGCACTATTTCCAGAACACGCAAGGACTTATCTTTGTTGTGGACAGCAATGACAGGGATCGTGTTGTGGAGGCTAAGGAAGAACTTCACCGCATGCTTAACGAGGTACTTCTATTCTTTTTAAAAACTCATTAGTGGAGGGGCACGATTAACATAATTGATGATATCGTGATTGTGTTAATCACGTGGCCACCCTGGTTGGTGATCTTGGTTGTCATGATCATGCTGATTGATCAGCATGATTGACATGATTGACTCACTGCATTACTGGGCCATAAACTCCCATGATCATCTCCAATTGAGTGTGTCATGCGTGCTTTCTGTCTTCCCTATCTCTGTCTTTGTTGCTGGGACGAACTTCCCTCTCTTTTTCAAAACCAATCTTTCTATTTCTCTCTGCTCTGTCAAAGATGTGATGACTCTGTCAGGACTGTTGGATCAGTCTCTCTCAGGACTGTGAGCCCCTGAGGAACAGTTGTCTAATCTCTCAAAACCTCAAGATGGATTGGCCAGACAATTTCCGTCATATGGTTGCCACACGCTATTTTGCACAGAAAATATTTACGTTAAATCAATTAAGAGAATTTTCTGTGTCCTTAGGACGAGCTGCGAGATGCAGTGTTGCTTGTGTTTGCCAACAAGCAGGATCTTCCCAATGCAATGAACGCAGCAGAGATCACCGACAAGCTTGGCCTCCATTCCCTCCGCCAGCGCCACTGGTAAGCTCCCACGCGGGTTATGACTTTGATGGTGCAGCATTGACTGCATCTGTTGCGATGACACTGTCTCAGGTACATCCAGAGCACGTGTGCCACGTCAGGGGAGGGGCTCTACGAGGGGCTGGACTGGCTCTCCAGCAACATCGCCAGCAAAGTAATGAACTAGTTCAATTTGATTAATCGGAGAAGAGAAGAAGCATTACTCTGACCAATTAATTGATGATTCCATTACCCAGGCCTAAAGGGAGAGAAGCTCGGGAGAAGGATATTTCGCACCGTTCTCTCTCTGTATCTGAACATCGCTTTACTTTCTCCGGTTTGGTTCGTCTGACTGCTATTTTAATCTGCGCTGTAATTTCCCTGGTTTTCAATCAATTTAATTGATTCTCGGATAAATGAATCGATAGTTACAAGAAATCCTCGAAATCAAAAAAGAGAGACTAATGGGCCCGTGTGGTCGCCGAGGCCCAGGCCTTGAACAGGCCCTCTCTAGCCTCCCTGCAAAAGTCAACAGGGCGAGCTCATCAATTTATGAACTCCATCGATCAAATAAGCATCATCCAATCGTCGAAAGACTCACGAGTGCATGCGACTGGGATCGATAGCTCTGAAGAGGTTAACGTAGAAGCGGAGCCCCTCGGGGACTGACGTCACGGCAAAGAATGCCTGGACAATAGACAGCATATAAAATGCACATAAATATTATATACATAATGGAGTCGATAACATATACATACCTTGATTTTCGGCGGCCATAAGGTACTCCTTGGCGAGAGCCGGACGCGATGCCGAGGGTCCTGGCGGCGTCGGTGGGGCCCACTCCTTGGCGGAGCGCCTCGGGCTTCGAGGCCATGGATTGGATCCTCTCGAATACCTCCTTTGTCGCTGTGGATCTTGTCCTGGACGACCATGACTCCGCTCTCGAACTTTCTAACCATCACTGAGCTGCACGTGCGTGTACGATTCCTCAGAGAGAGAGAGATGAGAGAGGGAGGGGGGGTAATGTTTTCGCTGAGCATACACATCTAAATTTCTCCCAGAGTTTACAAGCTTGAAGTAAATCCTCGGGGGAGATGAGCTCTGTTGGTTGAAAGATAAACAAAAACGAGAAGCAACGGGAAGATCAATAGACTGGTGACGAAAATGCTCCGCAGAATATAACCATTTCATTCATTTTAAAAAAATCGTTAGAAATTATTGGTGCACTTTACCGGTTCCTCTGGCGCGATTGAAGAGATAGTAAACATCGACGAGGGCGATCATTCCCCCAGATTTCTTCAAGGGCTCTTGAACGAAGTCTGCCAACTGAGAATAGAAAGCAATTTTTTGAAGATATTTAAAATCAAGTTATTAATGTTCTCTGCAGTTATCAAATCACGACGAAAAAAATCTACTAATTATACTGCAACGAAAAATTGTTCAACTATCAGAATAAGGCACGCAAGCCACCATAACTCTAGTTTCCGTGAAACCAATTCATCGTTTATTCATTGCATATCAGTTCGTCGTTCATCAAAAAACAGCTCTTCGTGTTAAGAAAATAATGAATCTGAGATAATTTAAACATTAGTATCGAGCATAATGAAAACCACCCCTCGATTTTCCACTCATCATTTTCTGAGCTTGAATGATTCAAGTTTCTAGCTCTCTCAATCTATTTTTCTATCTGTCCAAAAATTTTATATTTTTCTCGATTCGGATGCAGAAATCCTACTCTAACTCATCCAAAATCATAATTAACTGACACCATCATATGGTTTGGATTAGAAACTTCAAACAAAAATAATTAAATCCCAACTTCAATTTTTTGAAAAAAACCTGACCTGCCGGGATAATTCCCGGTGATACAAAGCGCCAGCAGTCTCCCTGGTCACAGGAGACACAATACCAACGCTCAAAATCCATTCCTGAAGTTCCTGTTTTGACCCCAATTCATCGTCATTTGCACCACTCGTCTGTGAGTTCGACCCCGCAAACATCATCGCTCCCATTTGCTCTGCCAATTGCACCATCTGCTTAGCTTTCGCCTGAAAAAAGGAAAACACTGATTCTCTCTGAAAATCCATCTTCAACACAGTTAAAAATTTACCATCAAACTACTCAGGTCCTGAAAAGCCTCCTGCAAATTCCTCTCAGTGCTCTCCCACTTTTCCTGCTCTTTTCTCAAAATCCCAGAAACTCCCACCACAGACGTTGATGATCTCCTGTCACCTGCGCTATCATCACGTGAACTCCCAACTCTCCCCTGCCTCTGATCCACCTCCCAAGACCTAGATCTCCACACTTCCATAACCCTCGAGTAGAAAAGATCAGGGCTTTCTTGTTTATCCCTAAAAATGATAATTATCTTCTCCGATTTCACAGTCGGAGATTTCACCTGGATATTGATCCTAGGGCTGTGGAACATAGTCTTCAGCGTCTTTTTAAGGAGGTTCACCTCGATTAGGACTTCGAGCGGGAGGAAGAATCCGGAATTGGATGAATCTTTGATCCAAATTAGGCGGTGGGTGGTGAGGCAGAGGTTACCGGAGCGGAGAGGGGCGAGAGAGGGATTGTCCTCTGCCTCGAGATCTACTTTCGGGATTATGGCGCGTTCGATTTCGCCGGAGAGGAAGATCGGACGGCCGGAGGCAGTCAAATGCGCCTCCGGCAGCCATTTACTCTCCATTTCGGGGGAAGAAAAAGGGAGGAGATTCCTCGTTGGGGGGTGACTCCTGGAGTATTATTTATAAGATTAAGAAGAAATGGGGTCTTTAAGAGGACCTTACATTTTCCTCTTCCAGTTACTAAGTTGCCCTATTCTTGAAGAATTCATGGTTTACTCAGACATGCTAGGGCATGCCCAAGCTTGAGATGTGGCATATCTTGATCTGCTAGAGCATGGCATCTCTCTTTAGTCAAACAATAACAATCACTCAGAAATCAATCGAGAGTAGTACTACACCACATGAACATAAAACTTTTGAACCATCCGGATATGTTATTCAAATTGCATAGTCAATCTTCATGTCAATATCAATGGGGAAAGAGGTCATCATGCAAAAGTTTAAGGTTATCTGTGATGAAATGGCCAAATCTAGTATGGGTACGTCATGATGGTTGGACCTCTCTCTCCTCTTTGCATTCGATTATGATGGAGTGTCAAGGTACTTGATGATCATAGAATCATTGATAGGATTCAAATTGTATTGGTCAAAATGGCCCATCACATCATCAAACTCCACCAACATGATGAATCAAAAGTTCAGAATTCTTGCATTATTTCAATTGGGCTTATTTGGGTAATTTTTCATTTTTAGGTGGGATTATTGACCACCTACATACTATCCAAAATCAACATTCATTGTTCCTTCTGCCCCAAATTTAGTTAAGGTATTTTTTTGGGGGGGCTCTAAAAAAATTGACGGGCCTAATAGTTTTGGCCTCCAAATCTCATGCTGCAATCAACACTGCTCTAACAAGTGATTCATCTTAGTTGTTCCTCTTTTATTATGTAAACCTTTCATTCACTATTATTTTAGCATGTTGTTTTGTTGTTCTCCTCTTTGTTTCTCAAAAGTTTTTAAATCAAAGAAATAAAAATTTTATGATGTCTTAGACAACTATAAGGACACCTGACGAACCATGATCGTGTGATCATTCAATAGACACGTCCATGAGTAAAAAAAACCAAACTCACTTAATTTATAAAGATTGTTTAGGATTGATTTAGTATAGAGATAAGTAAGGATCGAATCCATACAGAATTAGGATAATTTCTTGAGATGTTTTGAAATTTGATCAAATTGGATGATGAATTGAGATGAAGAATTAGAGAAAAATATATTTGAAAATAAAACTCAAAGATCTATTCAAAAAATAAAAAAATCACTCAAATTGGATTTGTATCCATAGAGAATCAACGAGGGAAGTAAGAGAAAGAAATTCATTTATGAACAAAGAGAAAAAGATAAAATTTATCAACGTTAACCTAATCTAAGCTTCAAAATTAAAATCTAATGCTAAATGAGAAAAATTGAGGAAAACACAAAATCTAATCCAAAACCATGCTTGATAAAATGCTAAATTAACATGATAAAATATGATTATTGATACATATTAAGTCATAAATGATTTCATTTACATGTATGTTATCATACTTATATGTATTTTTCTATTATTATATGAAAAAGTCATTATAATCTCAAAATACTTTAATTTAGGGTTAATTTTGATAAATTAGAATTTAATAATTTGATAACCCATATTTTTCTTGAGATTATAAGTGTTTTTAAATTAAAATAACAAGGGAAATCATTTTAATAAATATTTATTTTATTTTCTAAAGTTTTAAAATCTTAATAAATGAATGTATTTTTGAAATAATAATTTAAACTCTTATTATTTATTAAATTTGAATTTTTAGAATAATAGATAATTAAATTTCAGATCAAATGAAAGAAATTTGGATTAATTCGGAGTTATATATTAAAAGTTATGAATTTTCTATTTTTAGGGATTTTTTCCGAATTTTTTCTGAATTTATTTCGATTTTAAATAATAAAAATGAATTAAAAAATGTCATAAAGCTTTTTATTTTTCACGCGGGTCCCACGTGGATGCGACATGGCACTCGGGGCCACGTGGCAGTGCCAGGCGAGCCCACGCGGCGTCTACGCGGCGTATACATATATATATTATTTACATACTTTATATATAATGGGTATTCAGCCTTCCGTATATCGGAAGGGTTTTCAAATGCTCTAAACCGTCGCACCTTATAAATGCGACAGTTTCACTTAATTTTCTCCGTGTGGGACTAAGTCCCACACAGTTTAATGATTGTAGGTGACGTGGACTCACGCAAGGCGTCAGATCGGGCGGGGCGCGGAATGTGGCGCGTCGATCGCATGCGCCCGTGGACCACCGGATCAATCAAGGAGCACGTGTCAATTAAGAGGCATTATAACGGTCCAGTTTGAACCGCGCGGGGAGCATCCGGACCGTCGGATCAAGATTCAAAGGACGCGATTGAGAGCGTTTTTAAAACGCTTATCTACGGATCAAATCCAAGCCGTCTATCACGATCCGACTGCCACGACTTATTTGAAACGGTCCACGATGGACTGTTCCATCGTAACCGTCGATCGAAACGATCAGACGGTTACGCCCAAAAACACTATAAAATGACTCGTTCTTCGACGATTGTAAGCATTCGAGTTGGAATTCAATCTAATTGAGCTGCCTAGACACCTTCCCTCTCGTTTCTCTTGATTCCATCGTGTTCCTCTTCCATTTCCGCACCTCGGGAGCCTTTGAAATCAAGATTTGGTGTAGAAATCGTAGCAGAAATCGGCGCTTGAATCTCACGCTCGCGTTCTTTGTGTTCTTCGCGATTAATCAGCTTAATCACGGCGATTTGATCGCTAATTGGGATTAGTGGAAGCAGTTTTTCTTAAATTATCTTCCTATCATGTTTAATTTTTCATTTAGATTAGGATTTTAAGTTTGATTTAGATCAATTTTAGTCAAAATCGCGATCTTCACGTCCGAAAATTTCTCTCCACTTCAAATTTCGATTTCTCCACGAAATCAAGATCATTTTCGATGATTTTTTATTCCGTGGATTTTTTTGAAGTTATATTTCATAATATATCATTTTCCCCAATTTCTACCATCAATTTCTTGTCCGATTTGATCAATTTCGAAGATTACATTAAGAAATTCCTTATTTCCCTGTGGATTCGACCCTTATTTACCATTATACCCTTCAATTCGATACATTTTCATCAAATTGGTAAGTTTGGAATTATTTTTGACGCGATACCGTGTGAAATCAATGACCTCGCGGTCTCGTCTCGTCAATGCTCAAAATCACTTAATTAATCATCAGATTAAGGCTTTTCATTCCACGATTTTGAAATGAAACTTTGGAGTTCAAGCAGTGATTTTTCCTATTTTGAAATGAAACGAAATCTTGACTTCAAACACTCTTTGAATGTAGAAATGAGTCTAGAACATGATTGGAGCTAGAGATTCCAGGATTGAGATATCCAAAATTTTCAATTGATCAAAATATCCAAGAATGCATACACCATCGAAGAGAAGAATTTATAACATTCTAAAAATTGGGTATGACTATTGGATCTTCTCTTTTGATGAGATGAACGGTTGGGATGGAATCTAAATAGGTGAATCATTATGGTTAAGTTTTGACCGTCAGATGTTCATCAGAGCATTAGAATTGTGCCATGTATCCATGTTAGGAAGAATCATCACCTAATCGTGTATGTCATATCTTCATCAGATGCGTCAAATCGCGTCGGGGTGTCCAAGTGAGTTCATTGCGAGTAATTAATATGTACCGTTATAAATCTCTAGATGGACGACCAGGATTCATCGAGATTTGTAACTTGAATCATCATCCAATTCGAAATGATCACACAACCCTCTAGTTAAATGATCATCAACGACTATGATTAAATCTAGAAATCAAATGTTCTACATTGTGCCACGTCACCTACGCATAAAAACCAATAATCCCACATTGAAAATATCATAGTATTTATGACGTATTGATGAATTGAGACCGCGAGGTCTTCAATTGCACACCGTCTCGTGTCAAAATTAAGTCCAAACTTACCAATTTAATGAAAATATCTCGAATTGAAGGGTATAATGGTAAATATGGGTCGAATCCACAAGGGTAATAGGGAAATTTCTGATGATCTCGTCGAATTTGATCAAATCGGATGATGAATCGATGATAGAAATTGGGGAAAATAATATATTATGAAAGAGAATTTCAAGAGGATTCCACGGAATAAATAATCATTGAATTTGACTTTGATTTCGTGGAGAAATTGAAGATCGAAGTGAGATGAAATTTCCAAAATCATGAAACACGAAAATACCGAAATTAAGCTTGAAATTAAACTAAATTACTAATATAAACAAAAATTAAACACTAATAGACGATAGATTAGGAAAAACCACTTCCACTAACCTACAATTGCGATTGGATTAACCCAATTAATCGCCAAAATCAAGGCTATTCATCAAAATCTGAAAATCGCGATTCGTGGAGTTCAAGCGTCGATTTTTTCCTCGCCTTTTGCCCAAATCATGATCTTAAGCACTCCGTGGACGCGAAATTGAATCTAGAAGCGATTGGGATCAAGAGATTCAAGAGATTTGGTGTCTAAACAGTTCAATTTGATTGAACTGCTCTCGAATGCTTTACAAATCGGAAGAACATATCAATTTATAGGACATTTGGGCGTAACCGTCCGATGAAACCGATCAACGACTCTGATGAAACGCTTGATCGCGAATCATTACGGTTAAGTCCGGTCTGTTGGATTGCGATCGGACGCTCGCGATGAAGCCACGTCGCCGCGCGTTATAAAACTCCTTGAAACGCCGGCCGTTGGATCCCGATCGGACGCATCAGATGCGTTTCTTCGCAATTTAGTCTCGACCATTTTAACTCCTGGGATCAATGATGTATATTACATGCATTCAGTGTACCCCGATTAAGCTACGTGTCCCCATCAATTTAAGTGAAGATCAAAAGCTGAGATTGCACGCGCGATCGGACGTTGCATAGGCTGCCACATCGCCTCCTCGCCTTGATCGTTGACCGCGATTGATCGGACGGCTCTGATCACGCCACATCATCTGCGCTCCTAAATATTCTGAAAAATCGATATTAAATTAGAAAATTTGATTTTTAATTCTGAAAAATCCTTAGAAATTCATTAAAAATTCAGAAAAATTCCAAAAAAATCCCTAAAAATTAGAAAATTCATAACTTTCAAAATATAACTCCAAATTAATCAAAATTTGTTTCATTTGATCAGAAATTTAATTATCTGTCATTCTAAAAAGTCAAAATTAATAAATAACAAGATATTTAATTTCTATTTCAAACATACATTCATTTCTTTAAGATTTTAACTTTAGAAAATTAAATGAATGTTTAAAAAAATGATTTCTCTCATTATTTAACTTTAAAAATCGTTTATAATCTCAAGTAAAGATAGGTTTTAAAATTATTTATATTTAATTCATCATAATTAACCCTAATGTAAAGTATTTTGAGATTATAATGACTTTTTCATAGAATGATAGATAAATACTCATAAATATGATAACATGCATAGGAATTAAATCTTTTATGCCTTATTATGCATTAATAATCATGTATTATCATGTCTAATTAGCATTTTATCAAGTATAAATAGGGCAAATGTCTTTATTAATTAATTTTGGCTTATTAAGGGCACTTAATGCGATTATCACTCATTAACATGTGCAATGTGTGTACTATGTGCGCACCACGTAGTGCTTTCACATGTTACCGCATGTCACCATGCAAGCGCTCGTGCCACATCAGCCCGCACTTAAAAATCATTTAAAATAATTTTAATCAAAATAAATTCAATAAAATATGAAGTAAATTCTAAAAACTTCTAGAAAAATCAATAAAAATTAGAAAATTCTTGTCCTAGAAAATAAAACTCCATTTTAATCTTAAATTTTGTGTTTGGTCACAAATTAAATAATCTATTACTCTATGCATTTTAATTTAAGAAATATGTAGAGAATAAATATTTAACTCCAAAATATACTCATTTTTCTTGAAAAATAAAACTAAATAATTTTAGAGTGTATATAAAAGTATTTTTCTCTTATTTTTATTTTCTCAAATAAAGTCAGGCTAAGCGTTTTAAGATTCAATTTTTGATTTATGTATGATTAGCCCTAAAAATTATGAATTTTGAGTTTTTTTATAAAATTGCATAGAATGATGAATTTGTCCTCAAAGTATGACAAGATGCATAATTATGGTATGAATTATGCCTAAAAATGTACCAATAATCATGTAATCATAAGTATAAATTTTATCTTATCAACACTCTCATTGCATTAGTGGGCTTAACATCACACAAATGACCAAATACTGTGTTGGAGGAAAACTCACAACAACTAACAAGCCTTGCACAAAGGACATCAGAATTGTTGCAAAAAAGTTAGCACGTAGCACAAAGAAAGTTTGGTACTTAGCTAGGCACCATGTGGTTCACACAATGACGTCGATACATGAAGTGGACATGAAGCCTAAACAAACACAACGATTGGGTGCCCACTCATTACCTGAAGTCATGCGATTGTTGAACATACTTGATCACAGGTAAAAAAAAATTAAAATCTCTTAATTTGATTAATTTAAGTATAATGCGAGAGAGTTATACGGCCTTTGAAGGAGCCTAGAAAGCCCATTTAGTTAGGCCCACTTAAAATTTACTAGGCTTGGGAGGATCTCATGGAGACTTATCTTGATCACATAATCACTTTTGAAGAATTCATATCGTATCCAATTTATGATATTTTCTAGGTCTCATGGCTAAGGATGTACAAGTCATAGTCAAAATATGATCATATATCCACAATATAATTACCACATACACAATCATTATATGAATCAATTTTTGGAATCTGAGGTCGAAAAACTTTCCGAAATTTTGATCAAACGTCGAATGCAATAGAATACATTCAATCAAATATTCAAGAAACCAAGGCCCCAAAAACCAATGATCCTATCATTTTAGTATAGTTTAGAATCTACCTGCAATTGGACTTATCACACTTCTATATTAATCTCTTAAACAAAATTATTAACTTACAAGGTTCACTTGAAAGAGTTCTTGAAGCTATTTAAGTGTCTACCCTCTAATAGTATCCACAAGATCCTCGAATAGTTTGATCTCCTCTTTAATGCTCTTCACTAAGAGGGAAATAAAAGAAATACAAGAATTCTCATATGACTTACACGAGCACCTTGAGTTGTTATCATTTTCCATTTGTTTATTGACATAGGGCATATTAAAGTTTTACAAAACCCTCATTATTATGTCTATATCAAACAATGTCCATAGACCTTATGTGTGTGACCTTCTAGGTTCATATATCTCACTAGATAATAACTTCATAGAACCAATAACCCCTTATTGGTAAAAATATTAATTATCTATATCAACATATATATTAATTAGTTAATGATCCATTTAACCCAATCGATATATTGAATTGACATCACGTTGGTTGCCAAGCCACACCACTTGCTCTAGGAGATATGACATGCATAAAAACTCTTTTATAGAACCTTCTTGTCATCGATTACCATATACACTTAATCTTTTGTCCACACAAGACTCATGAATGACTTAGGGTATGCTCAAATAGAAAACACTAATTTGTCACTCAAGTTCAAGTGATGCGTGGAGGAAATCATCGAGAACTCCTCTAATATTTCTAGTACCTTAGCTAAGGATTTCCTTGTATGTCATTCTTTGAGTCAATCTCCTCAAATATTGAGGGTAGATGAAGTCATCTTAACCACACAGTGATCTTTGAGGACAAAATATCCAATATATGATACTTTGGAGATTCAGCTGCTAAAGATTTTCAAGTCATAATCAAAGTATGATCATCTATCCATAAGATGTCTTTGGTGTCTTAGGTCAAAGGACTACGTACACAACTATGACATGAATCAACTTAATTGAAAATTAGGTATAATATTATTTAGGTATTGATACAAGTTAATTCAATGAACTCTTTTTCCAAAGATCACCTTCTATCTATCCTTGGTATCTCTATATCCATGGCCACATGATCAACCACACTCATCATATAAGATGAATTAAGCAAATATAATTCTTTCTAGGTATTTTGATATTCTTATGAAATATCCCTCAAAAAAGAATGTTTAGAATATATAGTTAGAAGACTAGTGATGATTGTATTATCATCTCATCATAATTCACTTATTCATTGTATATGCTCATGGACTTCATCATAAATATCACACAAGAATAACAAGGAATAAATTTTTTTATTTCAATGAATATAAATGAGATCCATCATAGTGTGATTTGGCTTATAGAACATATAATATACATCATCAACTTAATTGACAATCAAGTATAATAAATTTTAGAGATTCATGTAAATCAATTTGGTAAACTATTTCTCTAAAGAATACTCAATATCTATCATTAATGTCTTCACATCGATGGCCACTGGATTAGCCAAACTCATATAATTCAAATTATATAATATTATTCTTTTTGGATAATTGGAGTATCCCTCAAATAGGAAAGTTTTGGAACATATGTTTAAAAACTAAGTGAATTATCATCTCATCATAATTCACTTAATCATTATATATGCTTATGGACTTCATTATAAACATCACACATGGAAACAATGACTTAATTTCATTTCAATGAATACAAAGAAGACATGGAAGTGTGGTCGGCTTGTTGGTTATTTCCCATTCAAGTGCAAGGATGGAATAGCGTGCCATGGGAGATGTACTTTTCAAGCTGGTGTGGCTTCAATCTCTTCTGCAAAAACAAGGTGTGCTTTCTTAAACACTCATGCATATGTATTGTGGCAACCAATCTGCTATCTTCATTGTGAGAAAACCAATATTCAATGAGCAAAAATAATACATTTAGAAAGATTACTATTACACCTGTGACATGATCCTCTATGGTGTCATCTCCATGCCATATGTAGCTTCCACCAACCTACTAGATATCTTCTCCAAGCCCCTTAAGAGTATCTCCTTTGACTCCTTGGGCACCAAGCTGGGGCATGTGTGATTAAGTCACTCCACCTTGAGGGGGAGTATTAGAGTACAACCCAATAAGCCTATTACGGGGGCTTTAGTTCTAGATAGTACATATTCTCTATCTTCTATTTTCTATATAAAAACAAGCGATCATTCTATTTTCAGTACATAAAACATGTTTTGTCTTTCCAAAAAGACTTATACAAGACATCCATTGGAACCCTTTCAAATGTAGCAAGATTTATTCCCTTTTGAAGGCCTGACTTTCCCCCCTATGATTATTCTCCCAATTTGAGAGTGCTCCTCTCGTACTTGTGGATTAATATAATTCCCATGTACATTTAACAGTTGAAGAGGCTATTGTGTGGTTTTAGAATCTAAATCTTCTTGTAAAGCAAGGATTGTGGATCCAAGTCATTGTTCTACATTTTTCGTGTACTAAAGAAATATCACGAGTGCATGATCCTCTTAGTGGACATGTTTTACCCATTTAATTATTTGATTTCTAGAATGGTTAGGAAAGAATAAACCAATAATAGTTCTAATGGAAGTTGAGACTTAAAAAGCTCTCCAAATTTTTTATCCAAACATCGATTCAAGCGGAAGATGGTGAATCAATCATTCAACAAAGTTAAAGCACCAAAAAAATAGATGATTTTATCATCTATTCTAGATGATCTTATCATCTAGTATATAAGAAAATTCATACTTGCAAGATCATCTGAAGGAGTTCTTCAAATTAATCCCCTAGTGGTATCCATACGATCATTGGACGATTGGATCTCCTCTAGAACACTTGTCACCATGAGAGGGAGAGAAGAGAGGGGAGAATTTTTTTGCTAGGCTCTCATGGGCACCCTTGTTATGATCGTTCTCCCATTATTTATAGACTTTGGGAATGTGAACTTTTCACAAAAACCTTTACATTTATGTCTATATATGGAACCTTGGTCCATATATCTTATCACTTAATGACTCTACAAACCTAACAACACTTATTGGTCTTCCTTATCAATTAAATTTATCAACATATAGATTAATTGATTGAGGATTACTTTAACCCAATCGACAAGTTGAGTAGCTAGCTCGGTGGGGTCCAAGCTACACCATGTGCTCTAGGAGATATGAAGTATATCAGAACTCCTTTATGAAACATTATCATCATTGGTTATCATGTACATATAATCCTTCATCCGCGCGAGACTCATGAATGACTTAGGGTATAGTTAATTTTTAAACCCTAACTGGTCACTTAATTTAGTACTAATGCGAGTAGAAAATCATCAAGAATATCTTCTCTAATATTTCCATTATCTTGGCCAAGGATTTAACCCCATCTCATTCCTTGAGTCGATCTCCTCTGATATCGAGTGCAGATGATCCCATCTTGACCCCTCAATCACCTTTGAGGGCTTCATATTATATATAATCTACGACGTTGTGGAGATCCCGTGGCTATGGATTCATAATTCATAGTCAATACACGATCATCCATCCACAAGATATCTTTGATGTCTCAAGTCAAAAGACCATCTACACAACCGTGACATAAATCAACCTAATTGATAGTGGGGCATAATACAATTCAAGGATTCATACGAATAAATTTAGTGAAATCTTTCTCCAACGAGCCCTTGCTATCTATCCTTGGTGTCTCTACACTGATGGTCACAAGATCATCCATACTCATCATATGAGTCGGATTAGATAATGCTATTCTTTACAAATAATTTGATGCCCTTCTTGAATATCCCACAAATAGGAGTATTTAGAACATATATTTAAAGAACACTAATCACTATATAATGATCTCATCATAATTCTCTTGGTCATTACATATGCTCATAGACTTCATTGCAAGTATCATAAAAAAATGACAATGAATAAAAGTGCATTTCAATGAATATTAAATCATCAAGTTCTTGGGCCCTAAATTAAGGCCCACTATGGGTTTTTTTCTTAGATTTTTTATTATTGGAAATATCATTTTCATTTTAGTTCCATGTTAGAGATATTAAATTAGAAAACTAGAAGAATCTGTATGAAAATAAGAGTATATTTTTATCCTAAAAATAATATATATATATATATATATTGATTTATATAATTTCATCCAACTTGAGGACTTAAATTTTTGGACATGAAGAAATAAAGATACATCTACAGAGCATTCCCTCCTTGTGAGTATCGTGTAAAAAACAAAATCTTGTTGATTATTTTTTCACAAGTATGAGGTTGTGATATCTCATGATATTTGATAACATGCAATTTTTATATGTAATTATATGATTATTAATGCAAATTTAGGTATAAAAAATTCCATTATTGTGTATGTTATCATACTTTGAGTGCATCTCTATCATTTCATACACTTTCAAGTTATAATATCAAAATGCATTATTTTAGGGATAATTATGTATAATTAAAAACAGATATTTTAGAGTAGATTATTCTCATCTATATTTGAGATTATAATTAAGTTTTAATGTTAAATAATAACAAAAAAAATTTATACACTCATTTAATTTTCTAAGAGAAATGAGTATATTTTTTAAATAAAAATTTATTTACTAGTTATTTATTAAATTTGGCTTTTTAAAATAATAGGTTATCTAATTTTTTATCAAACAAGATAAATTTAGATTAATTTAGAGTTTTGATTTTAAAATTTATGAATTTTTTAGTTTTAGGGTTTTTAATTTTTTTCTGAATTTATTTTGGATTTATTTCGAAATTTTAAAATTAAAAAATCATATTTATACCGCATGCTGACATGGCAATTGATGTGAAGGGGGCATCGCCACATGACAACGTGTGTACATGCCACATGGCGACATATGCACATGAGTGTGTGCCTATGTGCGCGTGTGTTCACGCATATGTGTAATTTGTGGGTTAAGCATCCTTTTCACGATATAAGCTGAGCCCATTAATACACACTCTTTATATACTCGCCAGATTGTGTAAATTTCTCTAACATGGGATTCTTTAATTTTATGTGTAGGTGATGTGGCGCGACGGGGAGCGTCTGATTCACGTATTTAATCAAAGCCGTCAATCTTCACTTAAGTAAGGGGGTACGCGGCGCACTCTAATTGGGCAACGATTCATTATAAAATGATTTAATCTCATCCGTTCATCTGATGAGTTATAAAGGATCAGATTAAATGCGCCAGATGAACTTCCGTGAGATGTGTGGTGACATCTCAAGTGTTTGATAAAGATCGAACGATGAACATTAACCGATGATCAAACTTCACGAGATGTCAAACTTCACGCTTTGGACTTCCGCGGTTTCAACTAGGCACTCCATCTTAGATCGAACGGACATGACTTAATGTAAACGATTCACATCCAAGCGTTTCATCTGAGTCATTGATTGAAGAAGAAGAGCCAAATCCAATGGCCACGCCCAAATTACCCTATGAATATATATGTTCTTCGACAATGTAAAGCATTCTTGGATGTTTCAAGCTATCAAACTGTTTAGAAATCTCAATCCTTGAATCTCTTGATTTCTTCCTCTTCTAGACTCATTTTCGTGTCCAAGGAGTGATTCAAATTAAGATTTCATTGAAAGAATAGGGAGAAATCGCCACTTAAATGCTGAATTTCATCTTCAAAATCGTGGAATGAAAAATCCCTTGATCCCTTGATCAATTGGATCATTAAGAGCGCAACTTTGAGTTAGATTATGTGTTTTCCTCCTAATCTTTCATCCTGTACCATTATCTTTCAATTTCGAATCATAGATTAGGTTAATTTTAGATATATTATTGGTTTTCTCTCTCTTCACGTTCAGAAATTCTATCTAATTTTTGCTCCTTGTTTCTCAGCGAATCTTGATCCAAATCAAGTGATTTTTAATTCTGCGAACTAATCTTTGAGTTCTCTTTCTAAAAATACTCAAATCCCTAATTTCTCACCTCAATTCTTCGTCTGATTTTGATCGAATTTGAAGAACACCTTAAAAATACCTTAATTCTCCGTGGATTTGACCCTTATTCACCATTATACTATTGAATTCGTGATTATAATATTAAATTGGTGAGTTTGGAGATTGTTTTAACACGTCTTCATGTGTATTTAATGATTGAACGAATTTATCTCATCAATATTCATTTTAAGTTTATCCATTACGAGGAGATGGACAACTAATTCTTTCTCAACAATGTGGGTGTCATCTACCTCACCTTCCTATGTATTTGTTACCTCTATGGAAATGTTTTTGCAGCCTCAGTTTACTTGTGATATACTTAATTTTCATTTTATTCATATTCTCCAACCTTTCATTCATATTAATTTCCAATGGATACTAATATTTACTAGGGTTCACTAACATGTCTCTGTAATCCAAACCTTTCCCTAAATAAGTCTATATCCATTGAAATCCCCTATCAATAATCTGATGTTTTTCTTGTTAGATTACATTTATTCTTTTAATTTCTATCTTTAAAATCTTGTATTATGATAAAAGGATTGATTTCACCATGAAAACAATGAAGACATCTTTGAGCTTCTCTGTGAAGAACATGCATCTAGCCTTAAATCTTCGACCTCTACCACATTCTATTCATTCATTTTTCATTATTTTCTGGACCATCCAAGATTGTTTAAGATTCAAGAGACACTTACTCAAGCCTCTCTTAATCCTTTTCATTGTGACTCATCCCAATTAGGTAAGCATCATCATGCTACATAGCATCATCTTCTCTATGTTTGGCTTGAAAATATTTTCAACCTTCTACATTATGATGAAGGCAAGCACCCTAGCCCCATCATCTGAGTCGAGCTTTGTCTAATGTTAGGATATATTTTTCTATTTTATTTTTTCATCACCTTACATTTTATTTTAAATTGTAAGTTTCACTTTATCTTTCCTCTTAGGCCTATAAATAGGCCACCCATGTAACAGAATTGATATGCACATTTTGAGTTAAGAGTTCTTCTTCTTCTCAAATGAGTGCCCTCAAGATCTATCGTCACCCCCCATACCAGCTGATGCCATGTCAGATCCCCCCTTGTTCTCTGCTGAGTCTTGCATCACAGTGACATGTTCGGTGTCGAACATGAACTAGCTTGGGATTTCGATGATGATTTTTCTTTACTTCTAAAATAGATCCAAATTTTTTGTGCTTCCTAGGATATATTCATTAAGCTCTAGTTTTTTTACTTTGGGAAAAAAATTTCTCAATAAGAGAAAACATTCCCACATCCCTGATGTGACTTGCACTCTTACTCTTTTGTTTCATATGGTGTTCCTCATTACTTGTGGGGTAATATTTCTTTAAAAGCCAGTTTTTTTATCAATAATCTTCCTACCACTTCTTTGGGTGGAGAGACTGCTCTATCTCACCTTCTTCCGAAAGTTGAGAGTGTTTTCTTTACCTCATGATCTATGCCCATGATCTATCTCCCAATCTTACATGTTTTCTCATTTAAAATCTAGGACATATTTATTTTCTAACCTTGAACTCCTAAATCATGATGCATATACTTATTCAATATGAAAAGATAAGTGTTTCCTTCAGCTGTCACTTTCTTCAACTATGGATACATATGCCTTCCATCTCCTTTCTTGGTCTTTCCTTGTCATCTCTCAATGAAGTTTTTATTGTGCAAGTGCAAGCTAAATTCTAGGCATGTTGGGCCTAACTTTTTGGTCTCAATTCTAATGTTAAAAGATTCATCCCCATCTTAGCCATCATCATTTCCACAAGGTAATGTATATCTTCATGTTTCCCTTTACACATGTAAAGGAATGTTACCAGAATTTTACCTCTTTTTTATTTTTTTATTTTTTTATCTAAATTTTTCTATCATCACCTATGCCCTTTTAATTTGACTCAATTTCCAAGAACAAGATTGATGTATTGAAATTACCAAAATAGAAAGACTTTACGAATGGTCAATTGGGTTATTGTAGTCATGGAATACTTGAGAACTTCTACCAAGTTATTAAAATGTTGATACCATAAAAATATTTTGTGTTTATATCAATTATTATCCTTATGGAAACGTGGCCCTATAGAACGCATGTTTGATGGCTCAAAACTTCACCCAATCTGACAATATCGATTACTCAAAAACCCTCTCTCATGGCTTGATTAAATTCTTTAGAGTTTTACCCTTCATAGTGGTCAAGAAATTTTGGATTATCCCCAAAAAAAAAAAAAAAATTTCTTTGTCTATTGGCCACATAGAGGTGTTTATGGAGAAACCTCCTCGGTACACTACTAGAGGGAAACTTAAAAAAAAAATTGTATATCTCAATCCAGATATTTGTGGCCTCAAATAAAGTCTTTGGGCTTGGTTTGAGAAATTCAACTGCAGTTAGAAATATTTTGGGGCTTATTGTGTTTCTTAGTGGATGCTTATATCCTCATCAAGTGCATTACAAGTGACTGTATTTTTCTAGGAATATTTATTGATGATTTTTTTACTAGCCAAAAAATAAATTTAATGGCATATCCTAGGTGAAAAACTAACTTCAAAATCATTTTTACTCTGTTTTGATGACAAGATCATTATTTCATTATTCAAAGGTTGTCCAAGACATGATGGGTGCTGATTTGGCAATCTATAATCACACTTTTTTTAATATGATGCTTGTGTGGGAAAAAAAATACAAATTTGACGCACTAACGAGGAGAGAGAAAAAGATCAACAAGTGTATACTCTTCATTTTCAAGGCTTGATAACCACAATTTAGAAGAGATTTTGAGCTGAACTTTTGAGGGTAGATATGTTTTTTCGTCTTTTATCCATCCACACCCTCTAATCATAAAAAGGAGCATTGTAACATATGGTTTTTTGAATTTTTTTGCATACTCCTAGTCTTAGCTAGCAAGAAGAAAGAGGAAATTAATGAGTTATCCTTTGTGTTCGGAACATCAATTATTGCAAATTTCCTCTATTTTTCATTCTATGTCTTGGATGTAAGAGGCCTAGTATGGGCAAAGTGTACGAGTTCTAATTGAAACTCTCTCTTTTTATATTCTTGGCGTACTCTTGTTTTGTATTGATTATGGTAAAGAGGGGAATTAAGTTTTGAGAATGAAGCAAAAGTTCGAAGAGTCATCTTCAATAAAAAAAAATATCAAACCCAACTCTTCATCTAATATTAAAGCCTTAAATTATTTATTTGTTTTTACCTTGAAACCTAATTCAGCTTGCCTGATCAATATTTAACATTCTTTACACCAAAATGGTGATCGACATGAAATCATCATAATCCATTGAAATATGAATTGGTTGTAAAGTCATAACTATTAAATTTGTGGGTTTTAATGCACAGAAATGTTGCACATACATTGCATGAAATTGAGTTAATCCAAAGTAGTAACATATAAAGCACAAAATATTTTCAAACCTTCTTATAATGATAGATAAAAATGCACTTCGATTTGTGAGTCCTCTTAACTTTAATTTTGAGGTTATTTGATGCATTCAAAAGATTGACTAAAGTTGTTGGTGGCCTGATATTGCACTCATATCACAGATTCATTTGTCAAAGAACTCACATTTCATGGAGAAGAGTCTTTTTCAGGCAAATAAATCCAACATGTCACTGATGCAGAGCGCAATGGGGAAGAAGGCGAGATGCAAAAGAAATATGCCCATCGATTCTACTACACCAGCGTGTTTATAGTCCTCTTAACTAAAATAAAATAAATGAAAAAAATAGTTAGAAAAGGAAACCCTAATATCAGACGAAGTCGGGTCTGATGATGGGGCTAGGGTGCTTGCTCCCATGCATTACATTGAGCTGGTTCCAACCTCAATTGTCCATGCTCAGCTGGACAATTGAGTCATTAAGAGGGCTCAATGATCTAGAACTCAGTGTAGATCTACACATTCTAAAATTACTTCAATTGTATCTAGAGTAAAAGCAACCACCATCAAAAGATTAAAGAACAATTGAAATACTCACATTGCAAATCTCCTCGGGTCAAAACTCTCCTTTTCAAAACTCAAGTCAAAACTCAACTGATCTTGACTTCATCAGCCCCTTCGACAAGTGTAACGGTTATCATTGAACAAACCTTTCTTGAGTCCAAGTTCTTGTCTACTCTTCTCGTCCTGTGTCCAGGTTGTGTAGTAAACTTGGCAGTGAAGAATTTTTTGCATATGAACCATTGGCCTAATGCTTACTAGTCAGAGTATTGAGGGATGCAGCAGTAATTCATTGGGAGATCATGAAGCAATTCAAGCAATCATATTCAACACATTATTCTCCAACAGTACTACAAGAAATCAAACATTTGAATCTTACCCGAGCATTCTATCATCATCAAAATGATCATCTCTTGGTAGTTTAATAGACCAAACATTCAAAATAAGAATCAATGGGGTGAGGTCCTTGAATCGAACCACATTATCAATCTTGTTCTTAGTGGGAATTAATTTAGTAACCCACTAAAATTATATCTTTCAAAAAGAGAGACTTAAAGAAATCATTGATGCTGTCGAGTTCCATGCTTTTCAGAGAATATATATAACTTATTATCCACCTTAAAATGCATAAAAAATTACTCACTTTCCAATGCAGCTATCCTATGGGAAGCTTCAGATCTCTACAAAAATTTGGGTAGCTGTCTCAAGCCGTTGACTTTTCCTCCTCGCTGACCACTTGACTACCTTCTTCCTCTGTCTTTGCAGGCCCCGGTCCAGCAGACACCTTCACCATGGAGGGCCTCAAAAGCCTGTCCCCAATCTTGAATCCTTTCCTGAATTCTTGGAGTATTACTCCCTCGTCGTACTCCTCAGAATCTTCACGCATGATTGCCTCGTGAAGCTTGTAAACCAAATATAGACATCCAGTCAAATACAACAAACATTTGATCAAGCTTTCATGCTAGATACAAAATAGTCATGGATAATTTTCATATTTTTGTCTGTGCACTACAATTACATTTAAGATTTTACTGAATGAACACAAAATAAAGAAATTGAACCAAGAATTGCTGAGTTGGATAATAAATCTATGACCTCGTCTTGGGATCAAAGAACTAAACTAGATTACGCAAATGAACTGAGTAAATCAAGGAAAATGAGTTTTTAATCATCCTATGACAAAAAAACTCAATTAACACTGAATATATAATTAGGGTTAAGACTCAGCATAGAGATATTAAAAGGGATAATTAGGGTTAAGACCCAGCATAGAGATATTAAAAGGGATAATTAGGGTTAAGACCCAGCATAGAGATATTAAAAGGGATAATTAGGGTTAAGACCCAGCATAGGGTTAAGACCCTATTCAAAACTATAAGTTGCAAATTGAATTTTGAGGAGACTCAAGTCCTATGAGAAAAAAAATTACTGGTGCAAGGAACTAAAGGGAATGATGTTGAGAGCACACAGAGTATTTCTATGGTGCTCCTGCCACAGAATACACAAGTTCCTCCCTAGACTTAGGAACCTTTTTTCTGATTAGTTCTATCAAGGTAAGGGTCAAGAAGTGAATGCTGAAGATTTCACTGAGAGATGTTGAAAATTTCAGGGGAAACTGCTCACAGGTTTGTGGGAGAAAGCAGACTCCATTTTTCCAGATCAAATTAGATGAAGAGCATGCAGAAGGGCATCAATAGATTAGAACTACTGCACATTTCGAACCTTTCTGTCATAGGCTTCAGGTCACATGACTAATTCAGACCAAACGTAAGTATTTTCTGCACTTAGACTCAGGCGCCAGTACATCGTCATTTTCTTACTTACCACCCCTGCCCAAGTAATAAAAGGTCCAAACAACAGATGAAACCTCAATCTTAATGGATTTGGAGGATTTCGGTTTTCATAGACGACATTTTTTTTAATAAGAGTTTTCATAGAGGACATGAGCTGCTTCTGCTGTATCTACTCGTTCCAACAAAATGTTCAACATTATAAATACTTTTCTGCTATGCAAAGGGACAATTTTAGGTCAATATCTAATGATTTAGGACTGAAAATGTATGGAACTTTGTGAATAAGGAACTGAAGGCATTTTAAATGATACAAGAGCCATCATACATATAAAATTAAATAAGTTTGGAAGACTGAGAGGAAATTAAATAAATTTGATAATATAGTAGAGAAAATGCAGACATTGCTTTTCCTTCTGGCAAAGCAAATGACTGAGATACTACCCTACATCAAATCTTGAAAAATTCTTGGAATGAGAGAGAGAGAAAGCTGGCAGTGAGTAAGCAACTCGTGCACTCAGACATGGAATACACATTTGAGAAGAATTCCCATCCGATCCACTAAAAGAGCCAACAAATGATCTATTCCAAGATCGGCACTGATAAGATTAGATAATGGACATATCATGAGAATAAACCATAAAATCTTCCTTAATCGGATATTGGCCCTGAATCTATTTTGAGACAGCTTCAATAATTCTTCAAAATAAGTCCAGTAGAAAAACTAAGTTGAACTAAAGAATAACCTGACATTAACAGACAAAAACGTATTTTGTATATTAAGACAGCAGAGAGATCTAGTCATTTTCAGTTACCTGAATAACATGCGTAGAGCAGAAAATAACATATCCTTAATTTCAAATGTCAATGCTTGAGTAAGAGAACTGACCATGGGATCAAAGGTGATACCAACAGTTTCCACGGTTTCAACTCCAAGCGAGTCCAATATCTCATTAAACTGTTTGTAAATGCTCTGATAGCTGTTATTAACTTTCTCTTCTCCTTCAGTCTCAACCTTGATCTGGGCCTTAGCCCTCTCAAAGTTATCGAGCACTGGCAGCAAGCTCTCCACCACCTCCCCTTGAACGTTTGACATAAGGGAAAGCTTTTCTTTCTCAGTCCTCTTCCTGAAATTGTCAAAGTCAGCACTTATCCTCAGGACCCGGTCCTTCTCCACGGTCAACTCCTCAGTCAGCGCAGCAACTTTGACTTCGAGGGTATTCTTCTCATCTTCAATTGACAGAAGAAAGGTTTCAATCTTGGCGAGCGTGGATTCTTCACCGCTAACTAAAGCTTCTTTGTAGGACTGAAGGGCTGTCAGTACAGCGGATGAAGACGGTTCTTCTCCATTGACAGTAGACGTGGCTCCATCTGTTTCATCGTCTGAGTTTGTCTGCTAAAAGTATGCAGAAATTGTTTAATTCAGAGTACAAAAAAAAGGGAAACATGTCAACAAAGGATTTTGAGAACTCGTGAAAGAAACTATAAGAGAGAAGAGAGCTTTCTGGATATCCTGTTGAGACACAAATCTAGGGTTGAACTCTTTGTAGTGTTAAAATCAGATCAAATCCGTCTCTTTTACTGTAATGTTATCTTCTGTTTCGCAAGTATGTTCTCGTCGCATATTTAAAAACGGAAGGAGTTTAAACTGCAAATAAATTGCACACACGAGACGATTTAGGCACACGGCACGGGCCTAAATCATGATAAAGAAATATATTTCACTTTATCCGGTTCATTAATTCGGTTGGAATTGAAAGGATGAATGACAACCGGGAGTGGAAAATTTTGACGAAATCCCTTACCACGTTCGAAAAACCCTAGCGTTCTTCGAAATTCTACATCGCAAACGAAAAAAAAGACACGGAGATTACATTAAAACGAAAGATTCACGCATACTTAAAATATAAGAGAACAAACGCGAAGCAAAGCTACCTCAGACGTGGTTTCTGCCGCCGCATTCGTCTCAGTTGCTTCCTCGAAAGCGCGGATCGCGGTACGGCTCCGAGAATAGTTCAAAACCTGATGAAAATGCGCGAGACACCGTAGCGGGGGTTTCTGGGCCATTTGCTTGAGACGGATGACTGAAATGGACTTTGTAGTCTCCAGGAAAGTGGAGCTCCGGCACTTCGGAGGAAGCAAAGAAGCGGGAGTCGTAAGGAAGGAAGCCATCTCGAAGTGTCCTCCGAAAAACCGCGAGGATTGATTTTCTGAGGTTTTGCAGCTAAGCTACACACAGGCTCTGAAGATGACGCTGGGGGAGGACTCTAGAAGTGACTGGAGGAATCCTCACCGCCGGGTAAAAGTAACGATTGGAGTTTCACTTCGGTATATTTCAAAATCGACGCGCGTAATATGAATAGGGCATTTTTTCCTCCAGATTTTTCCAGTTTATTAAAGAACCTGCTCCTACTTCATGGTAGATTTTTCTAATAAATTTTTGTTTTTTTTTCAAAATTTAGTCTGCTCAGGACTGAATTATTCAGGATATTTGAACGCAATTTCGCAGATGAAATTCTGAAATTTGAGTGGTTTTCGAAATTTATTTTAATATTTCTTCCATGATAAGTAATATTTACATAATTTTTAACAGATAAATAATGCCTATCGAGAACGTTGGAGTAGGAAATAGGAAGGAGAATCAAATCTTCAGATTTAGAGTAGACAACGACCTGAAATTTAGTCTACAATGTAGAATTTATCAACGGATTGAAGAACATCCCCAGAAAAGAAACGATGTTCTTTGAAGCTCAGCCAATTCTGGAAAAACGTAATATTCCAAAATCTCCGGAACCCCAAAAAAAATTGAAAAAAAAATTAAAAACACAGGCGAATATTAATAATATTTAGTGATTAAAATTCGACAATCGGGTAATTACATGCAAAATTCGGACCATAATCACACCATATTAGGTCTCTGGGGAAGCAAGAGATTGTAAAATTTATCACTCAAAAAGAAGCTCTTACCTTTACTATCTACTGATTTCTTCCAACCACACCAACCCCCGTTGACTACCTTTTTGACTTCATCAACCCCAGTGAAGTGCGGGTCCAGGATAAGGAAAGCGCAATCCCCAGTCAACTCATTGTAGTCAACTCCCAAGAGCGTGTAGGCAAGAACTCCCCCGCCTGGAAAAAGCATTTCCATTTAGATGGATCCAAAGTCCGGCGAATAAATAAAGCGTATGTGAATAACCTATCATGACTGGCGTTCCTTGTGTCTCAAAGTGCAATGCCAGCTCCCGGCATTTCTCTGGGAGCTCAGCTCCAGACCTCACATTCAAGATCTTGCAACTCACCTTTATCCACATAAAGAGATATCCAAGATCACAAAAATATAAATCTACAAATGCTTGAATTTTAATAGGAAGAGTAAACTTCTAAGGCATAGAATCGTTATATGCGCCATGCGTTGATACAAATGCTGCATGATTTGTAGACATGAGCTCAAACAATTATATGGCGATTAGTAGAATATGAGCTTTGGGGATCGGATAAATTTTTATGATCGGATAATTATGGCGATCACAATACATGAAGGCCGCTATATCGGATAATATGAGTACATTGTTTAATGGACAATAAAAGACTGAATAATAATCAACTTCTTCACCCCTGATGCACAAAACAGCATGACTAGTGACGAGAAAAGAGCAAGAAAAACCTTCTCTTTTTCTCAAATCCACTCTGTGAATTTTTCCCATCGAGGTGCATTTCCAGAGCAGTACGCAGGATCTGTCTGAAGACAGTCCCTAAGGGTGGCGAAAATTCTCTCTGTGATCTCTCCTTTCTCAAAAACTCTCTAGATTGAATTGCACTTTCAATTCTAGAACTTCAATTATATCTGATTGAATTTTCCTCGTCTTACCCTTTTCTCATGGTTGAGCGCCACTTACAGTTGGTGATTAAACAGAAGGCCCCAGGGGGTGATTGACAGATTGGTCAAAAACCCTCAATATTGATCAATCAGTTCATCAACTATGGTCTCTAAACCCTAATAGAATACAATAACAATTCATTTTAATACATGGATCATTCAATAATTAGTTATATAGAATGATAGACATCTGTCCCAAAATCATCATTTTTCTTAAAGGAAAATAATTCCTGTTAAAATTAATAAAAGATAAATTTGTTGTGCACTTACACCAAGAAGCTTATCCAAGACAAAACTCAACTCAATTGCTCCAATCCACTCAGATGATCCCACAAATGAGCGCTCCTTATCACCTATATCGACAAGAGCTTGTTGAATCTCCCTGACATTTCACAAATCAGTTCCAGTCAATAGAAATGTAGGTTATATATTCAAGTTATAGAGGAGAATCACCTGTGAGAAGGAACTTCAATAGAACTATAATTTTGAAGTCTGAACCATGAAATAATTGTTTGAAGTGATCGATAAGCACATCCCCAGCCCTACAGATAAACAACAAGTTGCGTCCATTTTAAAGTCATTTGGGGCCCACAAGTTGTGGGCATGTAAAGTGTTTTACTGAAAGTTTGTACTTAAGTAAAAGGCATCCATACATTGTCATCAAATCCGTTCTGAAGGTAATGATAATACTCATAAGATCCATCGATTAACGACACAATTCCTCCAGAAACTGCGATAGATAGAAATGATATTGAATGAAATATGAGTTGAGTGAAAAATTACATAAAGTAAATACATGAGAGAAGATAGATCGGTACTCACCACCACTCCTCGGTATGTCCAAATGCACATTTTTCAGCAGGGCAGAACCTACATTGATCTAATAAATGAGGGAAAACCTCAAAATAATGAAAAATATTACAGGTTACAGAAGTCTACCATTTTTCACTGAATCTCTGTGGGCAGTGACGAGAGTGGAAGTAATTGAGTTTGAAGTGAGAAGGAGAGGACGATCGATGGGTAACCCTAGTCTAAGATGGAGAGATCTTCTGATTTCAACTGTATAATGGTCGATCATAAGTACACGAACATAAGGTAGAGATAACGATGCTAAGAAAATGCAAATGTTCAACATATTAGAGATTATAACCTTGATTGATTTCCATTTCGCCATAGGCCATGTCATAGATGGCCGTTATTGGATGTAAACTACCCGGAGGAGAGAAATGATATGGATATAGCTGAAAATTAAAGGAAGTACTGACGCTTAGTGATCAATGGAGCAGAGAAAGGCGAGAGAGACTTATAACTGAAAGTAGTAGGTTAGTCTTTGCCTAAATGGAGATTAGCAAGCAAACCTTAGAAATATATAAAATACTTGAGTTCCAACGAATAAGATGGAGAATTCAAAGCAAATCTTTAAATCCTGACTGTCAGTTTAATGGGGAGAAGACAGAGATGCTCCTGCAAGTTGAGAAATAGGGTTGTAGAGGAAAACCCGTAACCCTAACTCCCGTAAGTTGAGAAATAGAACTTAGGTTAAATTCGCAGGAGGGCACTGGGTATATATAACCCAGTGCTATACACGAGAAGGGCCCCACTTATTAATAAGTGAAATGGCCCAGTAAGAAAACCATCAGGGTCCACTTATACTTGTGGTCCTGTTACTCTCTAACAGTAATAAAAGTAACTCTCTAACACTGACTAATAGTGATTTAATTTACAGTAGAAATTAAGATTACCTTAGGATGATTTGTTGATAATCTGGGCTTTACACTCTCCTTTACTTTTAATAGCTGATCAATTAAACCTGGAATAACTAATCCAGAAACAGCAGAAGCCAATGGATAATCCCTAGAAGAATAGCAGAGCACATCCAACTTCAATTCGACAATAAAAGTACTTCTCTGGCACAGGTGCTGAAAATTATTTAAAATGCCTTGTTATAGAAATTAGAAGAAAAATTGCTATTGCAGATTCGGTGAAACATGAGTACCTGGAAAATACATAGCGAGGGGAGAAACACAAGCTAGAGTAGTCGCTGACTGATTGGAGAAGAGACTTACCACAATAGTGTCTGCATTCTAAGGGAAGATCGTTTCAAACACAGCAATATCTATCCTAGTTTTTGCAGCTATACCCCTCAGAGATGCATTAAGTTCCAACAGATTCACATGATGGGCAAACAACTGCGGGACTGTACTTAGCAAAGTGAACGAGAAATGAATGTAACTTCTACACTAGAGTTTCTCTCTCTGGTGATTGTGCTAATGTTCGAAGGTTTCAGGGAATTACTTCTTGGCACATGACAATTTTCTCAAGGAAAACAAATTAACAAATGTCAAGTTCAAATAAAATGACAATCGCCAGAACATTATCAGGTTCGTTATCAATTTCAAAGATTGTCCTGTTCATGGACCTTTGATGAAAAAGAAACTTTTTTCCCGGAAAATCCAATTAATGGTCAGTGTCTAGTACCTGACTTATCTCAACCAACTGAACAAATGAACTCAAGAAAAAGCGTATCAAGATTGTACAGCAATTAGTTTTTAGACCAATCAGCAGTTCAAAATACCCTAGTGGCCTTACAATCACCTTAAATAAAAATTTAAACATCTCTGTAAATATACAAATATATTAAAAACAGAAAATTTATAGATATAAACAGAAACATTCATCATGAAGGAATGAACGTTTTGAACTTTCTTTACCAACCTCTATAAATAACGATGTAGGTTTTGATCTTGAAAGGAAGTATGAACACGTTACTGTGCTCTTATTGGTTTCTGAGTCTCCATATTCTGGACGCTCATGACCTTTTTGACACTTGTCCAAACATAATTCGGTGCCACGAAGAACAACAGGTTGAACTGCTTCCTCAGGAGTCATGCTTTTACGTTCTAGCAGAAACAGAGTTTCTGGATTCCTCAATTTTTCAGATGCAGCATCAACTGCAGAAGAAAATGTCTCCCCGGCAACTGAAAGGCAATGACATCTTGTTAGAGAATCTCTTCCGTACCATATATTTTCAAGAGAGAAAAACTGAGTCAGACACTCTTTACATCTATCATGATAAATATTAAAGTAATTTCTTGCAGCGAACCACTAGGATGATTTTTGACCAAAATTTGACTCCTATTAACAGATCAAACAGTAAGTTTGAAATTTAGGTGCATTAATAATTAGAGAATTGAAGTGGACAATTTCACCTCGTGAGGTATAAAGTGAATCAGGTAAAATAATGGTAAAATAACTTGTGCCTCTCAATTAGAAGATAGAGGAAAAGTGTTTCGTCAAAATCCAAAATATTACTTACAACCTGCACATTATCCTTCTGTTAAGTTTCAAGAATGTCGTGACCCTAATCTTCTCCAATCAGAAACACAGAAAGTGAAAGTTAATTTCGGAATTTACTCAGCAGAATTTTTGGCATATAGGTTCCACTTATATGTTTGGGCATAGGTTTGATTTAATATATTACCTCTTAATAGAGTCGTTAGGATCCAATAAGCTTGTCATATTCTCCATCTGTAACTTGATAAATAGGGCTATTTACATCTAATAATGATAACACCCTTTCATATTCCTTGTACATCAAGCTGTCCTCTCTGTACGGTGACCTAGATCTCAACTCAGGCTCCAAATCGACACTACGTTCACACAGGCCACTTTCGCATATACTTGGAATCAGGCCAAGTGAATATTTTTTTATTGTGCTCATTGAACTAAGGACAGGGGCATCCTTCTGGGCCCAATTCCCGTGGACTTTATGTGAGGATGTAACTTTCAGTAAACAAGGTTACTTGCGGCCCTTTTGCCCATACTGCAATAACCTTCTGATATGATTCCACCTTTCATGAACGAGTGAGCCCACTCGAAAGGCTCATTTAGCTGGAGAGAGGGTATAAAACACGGCATGCAGAGGAGCTTGGGGAGAAAAGAAAGAATGAAGAGGACATTGAAGTAGAATAGTTCTGGCCCAGGAATGCAGGACTAGAACTCTCTCTTGTAGTCATTGCAGTAGAATAATTTTGATACATCCCCACCAGGGATGTATCACCTTTTCTGCCAGCACAGCCCCAAGTAGACTTCCCCAACCTTACTCAATCACTTAGGGTAACAAAAGCACACAAGAGCACACAGGAGAGAGATAAAACCACCATGACATAATACACACCCAGTTTTGCTTTCTTTTACAAAGAAAGAAAGTTGGCAGCCAGGGGTATCAAATAAAGGAAGTTTAAGGTACAATCTATTAAAGAGTATCCTCTTTTGGCAGGGCCACCTATTTTAGAAGTTAGAGTATCTTTACTACTGTTAGTGAATTAGGGACTTCCCAGTACTTCGTCTCTCTTTGTAAGCCTATTAAAGACATTCTCATAGGCGAATATGATGAGTTAGTTGTTTGCAATAACTCGGTCCCAGGGCAGCGGCCTCCTCCCATCGCCACCCCCCTGATCTCGATTCCTTAACCTCTCATTCTCTATCCTCTGAACATCATTGGATCTCCAGTTCTAACATGGAATCAGAGGCCTACAAGATCAAGGATTTGAAGCTTCCTCTCTGCAGTGCATTGATTTGTTCAGTGTGCATCGACTTTATTATGCACCAGGGGAGAGGATTCCCAATTAGGACATCAAAAACAGCGTCCCCAGTTCTAATTTCTTCTTCCCCCTGCGGCATTTTTGTTGTGTCCGTGACTTGCTTTCTCTGAGCATGATTAGCCTATCACATGAGCACTCACTTCAGGGAGCACAATTAAGGCAACACGGTATGGCTGTCCTTCTTCTGCAAACATTGATTTTCAAGGGATTTGTTGGGCACGTACAGATATTTGGGGGGTAGAGGATTTGCACCCACCAAGGGGCTTCATCAGCATCACACCAGAAGAGAGAATTTCAGACAAGTTGACTATGTACCAGGCAGCCATGGTTCTGGCAGTTTTTTTTCCACAAAAATCGGGGGCCCGCGTGAAGGCAATGCACTCCATCAGGACAGAGATTCTCTCTCTTTCCCTGGCATGCTTCCTCATGGGCTCTGAGTGCAATTTCAATGCACGCGTTGATCTGTTTCCCGCATGCCTTCAGGGGCTTCTACACTGGCTGGCATCACTCTCCTCTCCAGCATTTTTTCTTCTCAGCACTGATTTCTTCATTACAAATTTCAGCATCTGAGTAAACTTTTCTAGTGACACACAACACCTTTTTCGGGCGTCTGCAGATTTTGTCAAAGGAGAGAACGCCTTCAGTTTTCTTATTGGGTGGAGCTGTCTACCTTCTCGCCAGAGAAAGAGAGCATGGAGAGAGTAGTCAACTCAATGCGCAGGCCTCTGGCATGCATATTTGGTGCACGTGGACTATCCAGGCATGCGTTGACTTTGTTCTCTTCTGCAGGATTATGGAATATTCTCACATGGCTATTGTTCTGGGAAAGCTCTCCTCTGCACGATTGTTGTTTCTCTGAGCGCAGCTCAAATGCAGCCACATCAAAATTAAATCAGCACTTGCACATTCAGGACGTGGAGGAATTTTTCAAACTCCATGCCATGCATCAAGGGATAGGATTGAAGCTGGTGCTCCTTTGCCTAACTCCTAATGCCAGATCGTCACTCTGAAGCTTCCTGCCAGTCACGTCACCAAACATACTCTCTATGACAACCACTATTCCTGGTCGTGCTCCTATTCTCCTTGCTGGCTCCTATTCTTACAGCCAAGGCGGCCACTTGTTGCTGGCAGCTTTGTCTCCTCTTGGGAGTCTTCTGCCAGTCGTTGACCGTGGAATCTGTCACCTGGCCTTTCTGACTCGACTAGCCAGTTCCGCAGCTGGCCTCCTTGATGTCTACTACCAGCTTTCCCATCCCTGACATCTCCGGCGTTTGGTTGCCACCATCTTTGGCATTCGTCACTGATATCTGCAGTACTCTTGGCTGATATTTATGGCATTCCATCACCATCTTGGGGGTGTTTTTTGCAATCTCACTGCTTGTTCCAATGATGAGTTTGAGGGGGCGTGGCATTGACTCCGCTGCTCTGACATCAGCCCCTTCACTTCTGTCTTCTTTCTCTTCCTCAAATATGGCAATATCAGTGATGATTTCTGAGGAGAGAACAGAGGGAAAGAGATCACATGGCTATGCAGATGTCTTGCGCCTGCTGTTTGTTGGTGGCCTTTCTGCCTTGCCAGCCATAATCCACCAACAATCTAGCTGATAGCATCTTTGTTCTGCCTGTGCCACTCTCTTTCACTCCCATTCCCAACCTTGTCAGCCTTTCAACCTCACCAGTGCCTCCGTTCTGCTGGGCCTCTTTACACGGTTGGCTTTCAACCAACTTTGTTCACCTCCCTGATACTGACCCTATTGCCTACTGTTGCTGGCTTTTCCACCGCTGATCTCTTTGCCAGTGGCCTGCCGATGCCAACACTTCTACAACTCTCCTCGATGCATTTTCATCTTCTTCAAGATGGTGAGCCTTATCTACTGCTCCTCTTTCGATATTGCTTTCTTTTATTTCCCTAGTGTTTTGCCTCTCTATCCAGACCTTCTGGCATGCCTCAACTTTTTGGCTCAGCTGGCATGTGGCATTTGTAACCTACCTTCTGTTGAGTCTTCAAGGCTTCTTCTGCCATTTTTGACATCCTTAGATAAAGGCAAAGGTCATTGCAATATGCTTTTCAGTCAGTATCCAGAACTAACCATGGTGATGCAGATATCAAGGGACCACATTCAGTCTTTAAGGCAATGGTGAATTTTGTTCTGATTGTGCTCCACACCTTCTTAAGGTTATCCAGAATCTATGGTGAAACCCACAACACCATAGATTATTCGTCAATTTGGCCTCAGCAGGGACAGCTGTTCGTGACTGCTGCATTGACTGTTGTAATACCATCAGAGCAGATTAGCACCAAGGCAAGCAGAAAGTGAAGATTTCCACTGTTAAGCTAAGGGGGAGTGTTAAAAGTCAGAGTATGTTTACTATTGTAAGTAAATTAGGGAATTCTATGAAATTTGTGTCTCCCTTTGTAAGCCTATTAAAGACATTCTCATAGTCGGATATGATGAGTTATATGTTGGCCCTAATTGCTTTCTAGGGCGGCGGGCTCCTGTTGTCACCCTGCCTCCCAATCTTGATTCCTTAACCTATCTTTCTCCATCCTACAAATGTCATTGGATCTCCAGTTCTAACACATATAACTGCTGGTCCTGGACGATTAGAAACCTGCACTTGCATGTTCGAGGTGGATTAGAATGCCTCACACATACAGTGTATCCTGCCACATTCTCAGCAAGAATCTCATTGTGCTGAATTATCCCGTATTATGACCCCCTGAGCTAATTAAAGTAAGATTAAGCCTGTCAATAGAGAAAATTTGAAGGGCATACCCCTGTGGTCTGAATGGAGGCTATAAATAGGGTCCACCCTATGGTTTTTGGGTGTG
>CM044111.1:4292347-4314663 GCA_024174645.1 Lemna minuta | reverse complement strand
ATGAGTAACTAAAACTAATATTTAGATTTAGTGTCGAATGACTTTATATTAAATAAATTAATAAATTACGAAAAGAATATGAATAATAATGAATAAGAAATAGAGTATAATTGTATTAGCTTGTCATTGAGGTATATCTTTTAGCCAGTGACAATGCACTATAAATACAAAATAAAAGATATCGTGCTTCATAAACAGTATTCATGTGTGATATTTATAAAATTTGAAAATCAGGTGAAATTAAATGTGATGATGATTTACAACTTAAAAAAAATAAAACATAAACTATAAATGTCAACCATGTTAGATTAATGCTTACAAGGATATTAGTAATGATGATTAACAATGATATGAGTAATGATGACACGAATATTAATAATCAATCAATGGTGAAAATCATGAAAGACTGATTAGTTGATATTGATGATGATGGTCTATAATCTCTCAAGTCCAAGAGAGGGTTAAGAATACAAATAGAGAGGTTTGAAAATGACAAAAGGAATAAAATACTAGACCCCAAAATTTAGTCCTTGGAGAGAATACAACTATGTATCAAAATCCCTCTAGACTGTTATTGTGTTTAAAGACTTAATGGTAGATATATACATAATTATGAGGGTTTTTGTGAAAATTTTACATACCAAATATCTGTAAATAAGGGGATAATGAACACAAGTCAAGGCGACCTTGCAACCCTTGTGAGAATTCTCTCCTTTATTATCTTTCTCTCTTGGTGAAGAACATTCAAGAGGAGATCTAACTATCAGGTGATTGTGTGGATATTTCTAGAAGCTAGATACTTCAATAGCTTTAAGAACTCCTTCAAGTGACCTTGTAAGTATGTTTTCTCATACAGATTAGATTATAGGATCATCAATTATTGGTACCTTGGGAGTACACAACCACTGGCGAGTCAACTTGCAGGAGGTAGAGTTAGCCAATCGTGATCGATGTGATAGAAACATTCGAAATAATGATTATCTCTGTGAATTACAAATTTTGGTAGAACAAAAATGACGAAAAATTACATTCTAGAAGAAAATGATGTGCTGCATTTAATAAGGAATCTGAATTAAAAAATTTTGAATTTTCATATCCACTATCGAAAAATCAAGCATGATCTTCAATAAATTATTATCAAATACATAGATATTTTTATGAATCTTAGATATATGAGTAACTAAAACTAATATTTAGATTTAGTGTCGAATGAATTTATATTAAATAAATTAATAAATTATGAAAGAATATGAATAATAGTGAATAAGAAATAGAGCATAATTGTATTGGCTTGACATCGAGGTATATCTTTTAGCCAGCGACAATGTATTATAAATACAAAATAAAATATATTTTGCTTCATAAACAATATTTATATGTGTGATATTTATAAAATTTGAAAATCAGGTGAAATTAAATGTGATGATGATGTACAATTTGAAAAAAGAAAACATAAAGTATAAATGTCAACCATGTTAGGTTAATGCTGACAAGGATATTAGTAATTATGATTAACAATGATATGAGTAATGATGACACGAATATTAATAATCAATCAATGGTGAAAATCATGAAAGACTGATTAGTTGATATTGATGATGATGGTCTATAATCTCTCAAGTCCAAGAGAGGTTTAAGAATACAAATAGAGAGGTTTGAAAATGACAAAAGGAATAAAATACTAGACCCCAACATTTAGTCCTTGGAGAGAATACAATTGTGGATCAAAATTCCTCTAGATTGTTATTGTGTTTAAAGACTTGTTGATAGATATATACATAATTATGAGGGTTTTTGTGAAAATTTTACATACCCAATATCTGTAAATAAGGGGAGAATGACCACAAGTCAAGGTGTTCATGAAACCCTTGTAGGAGTTCTCTCCTTTATTATCTTTCTCTCCTGGTGAAGAACATTCAAGAGGAGATCTAACTATCAGGTGATTGTGTGGATATTGCTAGAAGCTAGATAGTTGAATAGCTTTAAGAACTCCTTCAAGTGACCTTGTAAGTATGTTTTCTCATACAGATTAGATTATAGGACCATCGATTATTGGTACCTTGGTGTTTTTCATATCCAATTTAATGTATTCCATTGGGTTCGATGTTTCGATCAAAAATTTTTAAGGCTTTTCGACCTCAGATCTCAACACTAATAAACCCTAATTGTTCACTCAAGTTAGTACTGATGCATAAAAGAAATAATTAAGAACACTGATAACATAAAATTTCATGCATTAATATCATACATTTTAAACACTTCTCTGTAAAAATATAATCATAAATGCATGTCATCATGATTTAAAATGATTAAAATAATAATTCTTATGTTTAAAAGGATATTTTTACTTTTTTCATGAATTAGTAATATTTTCTAAGCATTTAATGACATTGATTCATCAAGAAGATAATTTTCTCTAATTATAAACTAAAATTTATATTTATTTCCCGTTTAAAATGTCTTTATTCATAATTTTTTTTATAAATTCGTGTTATCATAAATTTTATTAGATAAATTAATTTCTATGAGAAAGTTGACATTTTTCTGGATATTTGGAATTTTTTGGGAATTTAAAGAAGTTAAAATCATTAAGAAATGAATTTATGTCATAGTTTTGGGATTAATTATGACTTGCAAACCTATGTCCCTACATCCACATAACTCATAGAAAATGTGAGAATTCAACCACTTCACTTTGAAAGAGTCAAATGGGATTAGTCTCCTAGTACAAGTAATTGAAAAGAATGATGCATGATATCACATATCTATTTTTTAACCAAATCAGCACTCAATAGATGCAAGTAGAGTATATGAGTAAAATGAAATAATGAATAAAAAAATATCATAAAAACATCATAACGTGCATTATATCAACAAAAATTTTGTGTTAAAACCCATTTATGATGATGAAAATGAATGCATCACTGACACATTATCATGTGTGGATGTGAGCGTGCTTAAGGGGGAGAGTTTTGTTTTTTCTCTCAATCTCTTTCTTTTTTATCTCACTTTTTTATCGACCTTATCTCTCAATCTCTCGATTTTTTCAAGTTTCGACATTCCTCTTTTCACTGCCACATGATCACTCTCTTTCTCTTTTGTGTATGCACATGGAAGAAATTCTCTCGTGCAGCTAGAGAATTTCTTTCACTTCTCTTCTCTCACCATTGCCCGCGCTTGTGCTTTGATCGCGCTTCTCTACTCTTGCTATCAATCATGCATGTGCTTCTCGTCATCACCTGGAGAGAGAGAGAAGAGAAAAGAGAGGAGAGATAATAACATCATTTTTAAAAGTTTGACCAGATAGGAGAGACAAAGCTGAATCAACTGTTCAGATTTCTCTGAATTAAAAGCTTGATATCCAACGATCTTGATGGAGTTTGGAGCTGAAATTTTGTGGGCATGACCATCATTACATCCTTCATCTCGCGCGGTGTGGACGTGGCAACGCGGACACGTGGCAGCGCCATCTGGGCCAACACAGACCCACGTGGCACCTGCGTGGTGTGAAGGGCTAAGCTTATTGGGCACACGGGCATAGTGTTCCCGAGAATCGGGTAGAGAGAGATAAGGGGGGCGTCAAAAGGCCCGTAGGGTGACGCGAAGGCTATAAGCGGTTGCCCCTTATTAAAGCGCCACAATTCTTTTTTTTTTCTTCAATGTGGGACTAAACGTGTCTCTATGTGTCGCAGGTGATTTGGCCACTTGTGAAGCGTTGGATTAAAGCATGCGAATAGGCGCGCGTTGATCTGGTGGAGCTTGGTCCACCAAATTGCGATCAAATGCATGTGTGGAATTCGCCGCCGATCTCATTAGTGAGATCTAACAGCTGCAACTTAATCTCTCACTCGGCGAATGATGGAGTGACATGTGGCGACTTGTGGATACTTCGATGAAGATCAAACGATAGAAATGAAGGAAGGTGGAGCCTACATCATGGGGATCGTGGCCCACTTCTCACGCGTGATGTGGCATCATCTGAGCCGTCCGATTCTCGAAAAGAAAACAGACGGCCAAGATTTAAATCAAGAAATCCTTCTATAAATTCATGTTCTCTCTTACGGAATAGTAACTCTCGATAAAATGTTAAATTGACCATTTTTTAGGAAGATCTTGAGTTCTTCATGATCCCCTTGCATCCTAGACTCAATCGCGCATGGATTGAGGCAAAAAATTCACAAACATTGTGAGAAAATGTTTGGTAATCGCCCCTTGAACGCTGAAATCACGTCGAAGAAGGAATCGGAAAAATTTACAGCAATTAAAGCAATTTGAGGCTCAATCTTCATGTCAATCTAGTTAGTAGTATGATACCTTCGTTATCCTCACGATTTTTATAGTTTAGATTAAGTTTAGATAGGTAATTAGCGTTTAAAAATAAAAAAATCTCATTTTCTCCCAATTTACCGAGTGGATTTTTATTGATTTTTGAATAAGAATTTATCCTTGATCTTAAGTCCAATTCTAATGAATTTGGTTTCATTGGATTCTTTCTTTAGTCAAATTTTTGTGGATATCTGATTCGTAAATTTTCATCAAGGTTTGACCCCTTGATTTGTCTTTAGACCGACTATTGTTCAAAATCAATCCAAATTTGGGTGTTGACTTTCGAGGGCTATTACTACAAATATAGAAGGTGAAATTTGTCAATTTTGGTGTCATTGCAATACTTTGATTGTAAGCTTTCTATGCATAGGTGATTTTCATATTTGGATACCATTTGACCTATCAATTTAAAAGAGTTTGACCGAAACCTTAATTTCGATGATTTAGAGTCCATTGACTTTGAAAAAATCATAGTAAATCCAATTGTGCTCTAAAATCACGATCTTTATATCAAAATTCTTATTTTTCTCTCTAGTTTCTAAAAATATAATTTTTGTAACATTATGTCACCTTTTTCTTCTCTGATTTTACAAAAAGTCAAAGTCAAGTCAAAGTTAATGCTTTGACTTTGAATTTTCTTCTCCAAACATTTTTCATAATTCTAAAAACATATTCTCTCATATATTAGTACTATTTCTATTGATTATATGACATATTCATTTCTTAAAACCTTAATTAGGCTTAAGTTTGACCAAGTCAACCCTTTCAATAAAAGTCAACTGTGCTCTCTATGAATTTGATCCGATCTCATCGTTGTACTTGATTTCTAATTTTTAAATCATCGTGAGTTTGGAATTATAAATACTGTTTGACTGATGATTGTGTATTTCAACGACTGCACGTTTCATCGTTTATCAATTAGAGAGCATTGTTAGAGTATTTTTTGTTATGAATCCTTATATTAGAATCATTTTATATTAATCTTGTCCATTTTCTCCATGTTTTCATCAACATTTTCATATTTTTCACACCCTAAATCATATTTCCACCATCGATAAAGGATTTTAAATCTTCAAAAAGAGTTAGGAAGCATTTGATCAGTTCATTTCATTTACTATGTACATCTTCTTCTTTTCAATGATTATCTTTGCTTACTTAATCTAAAAATACCAAAAAAATCTTTGATTTCAATATTTGAAATTTCCTCACTGTGGACTCAATCTTGACTCACCACTATTCTAAATTTCAAAACTAAATTCAACGAGTTGAGTATAATTTTTGATCTGTGAATATGGGCATTCAATGACTATGATTTTACTCATATCAAACACATTCTCTAACATTTCCAATATTTTGGCAAAGAATTTAACTGCATTTCATTCATTAAGTCAATCTCCTCTTATACCGAGGGTGGATGATCCCATCTTGACCACACAATTATCCTCATGTCGAATCTAATCTATGATGCTTTAGAGATCCTATGTCAAGGGATTAGTAAGTTGTAGTCAAAACGTAATCATCTATATGTAAGATGTCCTTAATGTCTCAAAGTCTAAAGATCGTGGTATGAATTAACATCAGTATATTACTATTAACGGATTCATACAGATCAATTTAATGAACTCTTTCTTCAAAGAGCACCCCCTATCTATCCTTGGTGTCTCTAAACCAATGACCACAGGGTCAGAGATACTCATCATATTAGTTTGATTGCATAGTGCTATTTTTTGTATATATTTTGTTGTCACTCTTGAATAGGAATATTTAGAACCTAAATTTAAAGAGAATTAATCATTACATTATGATCTCATCATAATTCACAGAGTAATTGCATATGCTCATAGACTTCATTGTCAACATCACATGAATAATACCTAATAAAAAAAAATTTATGAATATAAATGAGACATTAGAAGAGTGATTTGGCTCGTATGCCACACACTATCTATTGATGGGATCATGCATGTAGCTAACATATTGCGAGCATGCTCGCTCACAAGAGCGTTGTGCCATTGTCAATAGTCCATACATCTGCATTGACTAAGAATCTCTCTACATCCTTATCCATGAAGAGGCATGTTACATCCTCCTTATCCACCTGAACATCTCAATCATCTAATGGTTGATGACCTTTTTATTGAGAGGGTTGAGGTTGACATGGATGACATATCACCACAACTACTTGGATGAAACACTATTGATGATGCTCCATGGAGTTCTCACCAAACCCATGAAACACACTATGTTATCATTCGTCTCCTCTACTACATGTCTATGCAATGCATGGTATCCTTGCTCCCTTGTCTACATTGCTGAAGGAGTTAGTAATAGGAGTTTGCTTGCCACTGATGCTCGTCAACTTGTTGTGTCTCTATGGATGGATGTTCTTAAAATGTCTCTAGATAACATTTGTGTTCCCATCTACCTATATCTTTATTCACATTCCCTCATGATGGATGAGACATATTTCACATCATTTAGCTATGTGCATGAAGTATTGCACAACAACATATCCTCTAAATTGTTGAGTGGCTTGACAACCAATGGTAGCATCACAAGTAGTCAATTCCTCATTATGAACATGAGAATTCTCAAACACTGACAGAGGGTGGTCATGCGCATCAAAATTAAAACCAAATTCTCTTAAATTCAAGACTAATTATGATTAATTCACTATAAAAGTGAGTAAGGGTCGAATCCACATATGATTAGGGTGTGTTATTGAGATGTTCTAAAATTTGATCAAATTAGATTATGAATTGAGATGAGAAATTAGAGGAAAATACAGATTTTCAAAGAAGACTTGAATATCCATCCAAAAAATCAAAATTTACTAAAATCGGATCTATATCCCCACATAAATCAAAGAATGAAGTTAGAGAGAGAAAATCATTGGTGATGAGAGAGAAAATGATGAAATTGTATAAAATTTGATTAATCTAAGCTTCAAAATTTAAATATAATGCTAAATAACAATCTACTAAGAAGAAATACAAAATCTAACCTAAAAGCATGCTCAAAATGATCAATTTAATTTCTTGATCAAGGATTTTCATTTTGTGATTTTGAAAATGGAGCTTTGGAGTTTAAGAGGTGATTTCTCCTCATTCCCTCAGCGAAATCTTGACGTCAAATGCTCCTTGGGTGCAAAATTGAGTTTAGAACATGATTGAAGTGAGAGATTCAAGGACATAACTGTACAAAAATTTTGATTAACCAAAAAATCTAAGAATGTATACGTCATTCAAGAGAGAGCTTAAATAAGGGCTGATTTGGGTGTGGCCGTTGGATCATTGAAGTGTCTCTTCATTTCAATCTACTGTTGAGATTGATTAGAAGGATATGAATCGTTATGATTATATTATAAGTGTTTGATCTGCATCGAAGTGTCTTGATGGAGCCGGATTATCACGTGAATATCAAGCATTGTTTGATGTCATCCATCAAATTCAGATTTTGCGCTCTAGCTGACACTACATGTTGAGGGGAGTCTATTGCTCACATTCAATCTTGACCATTATAACTGTCGTGATGGATGGTCTAGATTCACTGAGATTTAGAAATGTCATCCCATAAGATGTTGCCATGTACCCCTCCAATTAAGTGATCATTAATGGTAATGATTTAATTTGGAGATTGAATGCTCCATATTGTGCCACATAAGCTATGCTAAAAAATAAAGAACATAGTTCCACATTGAAAATATTAAGGGCATTTTTTAAGTATAAATATAAAATTTGATTTAGACATTAAATCAAAAACCAAATTAACACTAATCCCCTCTCATTGCACCACGCGTGTGTCGCGTGGTGCCCTTACTTGTTGCCACTTGGCGACATGCAGATGTGTGTGCCATGTTAGCATGTACTTAAAAATAAGCTTTTTTTTTATGATTTAAACTAAAATAAATTTAGAAAAATTCAAAATAAATTCAAAGAAATTTTTAAAAATCCCTAAAAATTAGAAATTTCTTATGTTTTAAAATAGAACTCCTTTTTAATCCAAATTTTTGTGTTTGATTATAAATTTAGTATCATATCATCCTATTCAGTTTAATTTAAGAAATATCACGAGAATGAATATTTAACTCCAAAATACACTCAACTTACTTAAAAAATAAAAGTCAATAATATTAGAGTGTGTATACAAATGTTTTTCTCTTATTAATTTGCATTTCAAGCTCAAATAAAATCTCAAATAGAATTTTACTAATCTATTTAAAATTCAACTCTTGATTTATACTCGATTAGCTATTAAAGAATGCAATATCAGATTTTTGATAGAAATTTCACATAATGATGAATATGCATAAGAATGGTATGAATTAAGTGTGAAAATGTACTAATAATCATGTAATTAGAAGTAATTATTGTATGTTATCAAATACCTCACTCAATTTAATTACCACTCAAACTAAAAGGAAGGAATTTGACATGATATTAGGTAAAATATTTGATTCATGGTAAAATAAATTAAAATTTAGGTTGAAAAAGAATAATTCACAATTGTTGAATTTAGGACAATTACATTCATTAAAGTGGATATTGAAATTATTAATGTCAAATTAAAAAAGGTTAAAAATTAAGAACTTTATTGAAATATTGATATTAAGAAATTTTGATACTCATTTTAAATTTATTGAAAGATTTCAAGAAATATTTCAGTGATAAATGCTAAATGAAAAAAATTAAAAAAATTAATGTCCTATCAAAATCATATGTACTATTGAATTTAAAATCATATGTACAAGTCAACAAATTCAATAAAATTTGTATTTGATAAATTTCAAGTTAAAAAATCTAACAACCTAAAACTAATTTTATTTCATCATTATTAAGTGTTAAATTAAAAACAATCAAATATATTAAAGTAAATATTAAAATGATCAGTGGTACATTAATGCTCAATTCATATTTTTTAAATTTTAAAAAATTAAACAAACTAAAATGATATATAATTCGTAATTTAATAAATCTTAAATGGAAACAATTAAAAAAACTAAGCTAAGTATTAGATTTATAAATAGTAAATTAAAGCAATATTAAATTCATAAATCTTAAATGGAATTTTTAAAAAATGATAGAAAATTTGAAATTAAAAGTACTTAATATAAGTAAATTGATTCGACAATTTAAAGTTTAAATAGAATATGACATTTATCAATGATAAATTTGTTAAGAACTTAAAAAATAGAAATATTAAATTAGTGACTTTTAAAATTAAGATATGTAATTAATTTAAAAATTCACAAGTAAGAAAAGAAAATGTAAGATTAATATCATTAAAACTTAGCAGTGATGATACTAATTTTGGAAAATTAGAACTTGGATTCAAAAAAGGGGAAATGGCATTATGTGAAATTGCAAAGCTGGGATTTGGAGCGCTAAGACCTCACTTGATTTTTAAATTCAAACTTCCAATGGCTAGGCAGCCTGATGATAGATGTGGCAGTGTTGATGACGAGACTTGAAGTGATTTGGTAACCCATAGCTTTTGGTGATGTCTTGACGATTAGGTAACTATGAGACATGACGATTGGTTACTGGTGATAGGAGAGCTCAAAAGACATTTCAATAAAGACTCATGACTTATGACTTAATTAAATTTAAAGACTTTAGTTTAGGTATACAATTTAGAGGATTTTAGGACCTTAGTTTACACATCTAGTTTAGAGGAGATTAGCTTATTAATTATTTAGTTTTTTAAATTATTAATATGAGACTATAAGTTTTTTAATTCTTCAATTCTCATTTCATCATTTGGCTGATTTGACATTTTTTCCTTTCAATTCTCATTTGATCTTTATTATTTATTATTTATTAAACTAGGGTTTACTAATATGACTAGAGTCAATTTTTTAAATGTAGTTTAATGTAGTTTTATTCAAATTAAATTCATATAATTATCTTTGATGCTGAATATTGGATATCCACCTTTGATACCCCATATCCACATCTACATGCCATGGATGTAGGAGAATGCTGATATTGAGATGGTATTGAATATTAGTAGGCAGCATAATCGATCCAACATCTGAGAGCAACAGTGGAGATCAAATATTGAATAAGCCTTGATATTAGCAGACTGGATGATGATATTGGTGTCTGATATCTACTTCAATATTGACATTTGATATTATCAATGGGACAATCAATAACTAACCTTCATTGATCGGTTAAGATTTTTTTAAATGAACATAATACAAATTTGTTACCTAGGCAATAAGAGAGAGACAACCTGAGAAATAGAGAGGAAGGGACTTGAAAATAGAGTGTAAAAAAAGTGAGAGAAAAATAGTTTTTTTTGGGGGGAGGGGAGAGGGGGGGGAGGGGTTAGGGGTGTGGAGAAATAGATTAAAGATGAGGGGAGAAAAATGTAGGAGAGAGGGGAAATAGAGAAGATAAGGTTGAGAAAAAAGGAGGAGAAAAATGGGGGAATGATAAGGGAGCGAGGGGAGAGAGTTAGAAGAGAGAGAGGAAGGCAGACAAAGAGAGGATGTTAAATATAAGGGAGAAAAAGCATAAAGGGGGGGGGGAGAGGATGGAAGTAGAGAGGAGAGAGAATCCTATAAAAATGAGGTGAGAGAAATAGGGAAAACTAACGAGAAAGGGGAGGGGGGGGGGGTAAGATTATCTATTCATTTTTATACCCCTATTTAGATCCAAATGTCCACCTACTCAAGCACATGCATGTAACAAGCAAAGTTTGAGGAAACCAAGTCAAACCAGACTCTGGACTAGACACCCAAACATCAAATTCCAGACCTTGATCCTTACTTAGTATTGCACCATTGCGAACAAGTTGACCCTCATATAGGCTTTGATCATGTGACATAAGCTCCCCTAAGTAGAACCTGATTATAGAAAGAACACTTGTGCGCCAAAAAAGTGTGATTGTTTAGTATGCACAATTGTATGTGAAAAATAAATCCCAAGTAGCTTCAGTAGATCATTAATTCTAGTAAAGTTGAAAGCAAGGGTCTAAATCTACAAAGAATAAGCATGGCTTTGAGACATCTTTGAGATCAATCAAAGTGGAAGACGAAAATTGCTTAGGTTTTATGAAAAAGTACTTTAAAAATTAGAGATAATTCTTTTTATTGAAACAAATCAAAGGCAAGTCAACGTTAAAAAAAGAATTGAAGGGAGAATTAAGAAATAGAACGTCTCAAATTACGAGAAAGAAAGCAATGAAAACAACCAAATTATCTAAATCTCATATTACTAGAATTAAAGCTAAAACTAATAATGATAAATAGGAGAAAAATAAGACCAAGAAGTTTCTAGATCAAAGACTTTTTATTCCAAAATTTATTGGCGAGAAATTCAGCATCAAAGGGACAAATTCTCACCAATTTATAGCTTGAAATCTTGATGTACTTAGTCGATGGGGAATGGAGTATGCAACATTTTCAAACAAGGAATCCATGGAAAATTTTGTTTACGCATCTTGATAAATCATGTTTAACCAAGAATGGTTTTCTCAAGAGGAGAGAAAAAGACATATAAGAGGTGTCAGGCGAAATATTTCACAATTATTTTACAAATTTTTTACAAATGTTTTATTCACTAAAAAAATCTAGAATTATACAAATTTTTTCTTCTACTCATCTAGAAGTAAATTTTAAGTTTAATAATCTAATGAGGCAAACGAACCTCTTGTAATGTGAAAATATCAGTTTTTTATTTTTAAAATCATCTAATTTGAAATATTTTCACACGCATGTCTGTTTAAATAAAAGGGGGAGAACGTAAAAAACGGCACAAAGAAATTGATGGCCGACTTCCGATATTCCAGCTACGAAGACCTCTCGATCATCAAGATCGATATTTTTTTTATCCCAATGTGGGTTCAATAAATAAAATATACCTCCACCCTGCAGCCCCTCTCCTTCTCGTCCCCTTTGTCTCTCCCTCGCCCTTCTCCTCCCTTCTGTCTTCTATCTCCCGTTCGCTCTCTCTCACCAAACGTGCTCACTCTAGCTTCCGATTTCAGAAGAGATGGTGTCCAACGCCCGAGCAGCTGATGATAGTTGACGAAATCGAGCGAGTAGGGTTTGACTATCAGAGTATCCAGAGACGTCATCCCAGTACTCAGTATCTCCCTGAGACTTTGCATCCCCTTACCGACATCGAGTACCGATACCGTCATCCAGTTCTGGATGACGTATCGGGTTAAAGGGGGAACCGGCACGTGTAGCTGGGATGGATCCCGCATCGATCCGGTACCGGATAACGGTATCGGGAGATACCGGTACCGGTAATCGAGTTTTCGATCGAACGCCTCTCGTCGCGCCACGTGGCGCGATTTCGATCGAATGCCTCTCGCCGCGCCACGTGTCCTGCAAAACAAGATGTCGGTATCGGTATCGGTTCCGATATCGATATCCGGTATTGACATCCGCTAGCCGTTAGCGGATGTGGGTATCGGATGACGATATCGGAAACCGATACCGACATCCAGTAACCGATACCGACATCTGGATGTCGGTATCGGGTAACGGAGGTATCGGGTACCGTTTAGGACCTTAACGGTACCCGATACCGTTACCGCAATCGATACCGGTATTCGATACCGGTATCGGAACGGGCAAACCCTACGAGCGAGTAAGAACACCCAAACACTCCCAAGCTCACTGCCCAAGCAAGCCGCGCCGCTCATCCCATGCTCTCTGCTGCCCATTTGAGATAGAGAGAGAGAGAGGTGACCGGAGAGAATGACTGGCTTTGGGTAGTATAAGTGATCGTCGATCTGATCAAGCTAAGTCGATCCATTGTCGATCACATGACAGACCGGATAGAATTGAATCGTTCAGTATTCGATTACATCGTCGATCTGATTGATTCAATTCGATTCGATCTGAATGATCCTCTGTAGATCGATCGAAGCCATCGATCTACAGAAAATCAATCATGATCGGATCGCCGTTCCTTATTTTTACCCATCCTCATTTTCCAGAGTTAAAAAGATTGTGGGCCAAGCAGGTAGATGGCCCATTGAGAATTAACGGACCGGATTTGCAGGGAATGTTATACTGGATATTCGATTCGAATACCTATCACGTGCTTTATCACGTGACCTCAAGTAAGTCACCTTGAGACGGTCCATAGATGTTGACCAGGGTTCCATCAACATCTCCACGGATCTGGACCGCTGGCTCGTGGTATTTGATCGGAGATCGACCGTTGAAGTGCCCTCCATACCAATTAGGGCAAACAAGGGGCTTTATTGTACTTCCCTACTGAGATCAGATATTTGCCGCCGGATTTCTTTATTCTCCGCGTGCTCCTCGGCTTTTTTTTTCCCATATAAGGTGACATTCGGCCTCGGGATTGTCGATTCTCGCATTCCGCCTTCATCTAGGTTACCCACTCGATCTTGTTTGCTCCCTTATTTGATATCAACGTTCTTCGATCTGCTCTCATTCCTTTATTTTCAAGGTACATCTGATGCGTTTTGCCCAAAGCTCGATCTTTTGTCTCTGCCATTACTTTTGTAGTCTGATCTTGTTAATCTGATATCTCGTTCACTATCTCTTGCGAAATTGTCGAGAATAATTAGTTTCATTTATAATTTTTTTCGTACTGTTCTATTTTTCAGAAGATTGTCAGCATGGGGAGCACGGATTTCTCGTGGCAGTTGGCCGACCACCCTACGCTCCCGAAAGGAAAGACGATCGCTCTCGTTGTACTGGATGGATGGGGTGAGGCTCAAGCTGACAAGTACAATTGCATCCACGTGGCAGAGACTCCAACCATGGACTCCTTGAAAAACGTGCGCACTACATTGATCTCCCTTTTGCGTTTGTTTTTTCGTCTACAATGAATGGTTGAAAACCAGGGAATCAAACAAGTGCTTATTCACTGGGCTCTGATTAAGTCAAAAAATTTAATTTTAGAATGTGAGAAGCATGAAAATCAGTTTTCTTGTGTATCTTCTTCAGGGTGCTCCAGAGAAGTGGAGATTGGTAAGAGCCCATGGCACTGCGGTGGGTCTTCCGTCAGAGGATGATATGGGCAACAGTGAAGTTGGCCACAACGCCCTTGGCGCTGGAAGGATCTTTGCTCAAGGGTATTAAAATTTTCCTTTATTATCTTCCAAATGAATGATTTGACCATGTAATTTATTGATGGTGTTCGAAATAATCATTATCCTTTTGTACATTCTATTAGTTAGCGTTGATCCAGTTAGGGGCGATCAATGGATATGAACACTTACATGTTAATGATCGGTTGCCAGATGATGAATTAATTTCTGATTCATGGATCTAATATTTATATTTATTGATGATCCGTACATGATACTCTTTCAGTGCTAAGTTAGTGGATTCTGCACTGGCAACGGGAAAAATCTTTGAAGGAGAAGGTTTTAAATACATTCAAGAATGTTTTGCTGAAGGCACCTTGCATCTGATTGGTCTACTTAGTGATGGCGGGGTCCACTCTCGGCTGGATCAGCTCCAAGTATGCTTCTTTATGAGAAAATTCCTGGAAAAAAACAATTCATTTGTGCACATTCAATTCAACTTTCTCTTGTCTCTCGTTGCAATTTTTGTAGTTGCTGCTGAAAGGTGCTAGTGAAAATGGTGCCAAAAGAATCCGTGTCCATGTTCTAACTGATGGGCGCGATGTTCTCGATGGCTCATCTGTAGGCTTTGCAGAAATTCTTGAAAATGATCTCGAAAACCTAAGGTCAAAGGGGATTGATGCCCAAGTTGCATCCGGTGGTGGTCGTATGTATGTGACCATGGACCGTTATGAGGTACCCAAAACTTTGTAAAATCTTGAAAATTATGATGGATCCCACCCATCTTAAGTTGATTTCATTTTTACCTATATATTTTACTTTTTATAGAATGACTGGGAAGTGGTTAAAAGAGGATGGGATGCGCAAGTTCTTGGTGAAGCTCCTTACAAATTCCATAATGTTGTTGAAGCAGTGAAAAAACTGAGGGAGATTCCAAAATCAGTGACCAGTATCTTCCCTTGTGATAGTCAACTGAGGTTGGTGAGCCAGTGGGGCCCATTGTTGATGGAGATGCAGTTGTGACTTTCAACTTCCGTGCAGACCGAATGGTCATGGCTGCCAAGGCCTTTGAATACGAGGACTTTAACAAGTTTGACAGGGTCCAGGTCCCTAAGATCCGTTATGCAGGGATGCTTCAGTATGATGGAGAATTGAAGCTCCCAAGTCACTACCTTGTTTCTCCTCCGGAGATAGAACGCACTTCTGGTGAATACCTGGTTCATAATGGAGTTAAAACTTTTGCTTGCAGGTCAACTCCTTGACCTATCCTTGTTCAGCATTTTTGTTGTGATGATAGCCAACCGATTGTTACTTCTTTTGGCAGTGAGACGGTGAAATTTGGCCATGTCACCTTCTTCTGGAACGGAAACCGCTCTGGTTATTTTTGATTCTTCCATGGAAGAGTATGTGGAAGTTCCAAGTGACTTGGGATCACATTTAATGAGAAGCCGAAGATGAAAGCTCTAGAGATTGCTGAAAAGGCTAGGGATGCCATCCTCAGTGGGAAATTCAACCAGGTACTGCTGGGTCTCCTATTTTAAAATCTTGATACAAAATGTATTGCAAGTTTGTGTCACAGCAGGAATTTCTGGTTCTATCTCCCTTCTCTCTCCCTGTCCCTCTCTCCCACCTTGCTCTCTATCTCTCGTCCTCCCACCTGGCTGTCTATTTTTCTTGCCCTGCCACCTTGCTTTCTGTCTTTTCTTGTACTCTCTTCCTCTCTCTCCTCCTCTTCTATCTATTCACCCATCTCACTCTCTGCTCGATGATGGAGACACGTTCTACCTCTCTATCTCACATTTCTGTATCATTTTCATGCTCTCTTGATTTCATTCCATCTCTCTCCCCACATTATCTGTCTCTTTTTATATCTCTCTCCCCCCTCCATCAACCCCTTTTCACTCTCTGTCACAGACACAGAAATTCTTTCTTTTTCATATGATTGTCTCATTTTCATGCTCTTTCTTGACTCCTATTCCTCTTCCCATGACCTCATATTATGTCCTTTTTATATCTCCCATCTCTCCTCTCTTTCTTATACACTATTCATCTCTTTTAATTCCCACCTACTGCCGCCTCCTCTCTCTCTGTGCGTGATATATGTTGAATACTGATGCAGGTCACGGGTCAACCTTCCCAATGGAGATACAGGTGCACACCGGGGATAGCTGAGGCCACTGTTGTTGCTTGCAAGGCTGCAGATGAGGCTGTCAAGGTGCTCACTCCCATTCAACCCCTGTCTTCTCATACTTTCCTCTGCTTTTTCCTGCTCACTGCCCTAGCACACTGGACTTAAAAAGCCAATGTCTTTAACTCCTATGATTGCAGCTCATTCCCGATGCAGTGGGATGCTGCTGTGTGGATTTTTGTCATCACTGCCGACCATGGCAATGCTGAAGACATGGTGAAGAGAGACAAGAAGGGCTTGCCCCAGCTGGACAAGGCTGGCAACATCCAAGTTCTCTACTTCCACACCTTCAGCTCGGTCATACCTCATCTCTCTCTAGAACCATAATTTGTTGACCACAGACAGGTTCCCCATTGCCTTTTTGACTGCTGCAAGTGGATTTCGACTTTTTGACCTACAGGTACCGCATTGCCATTGGAGGTCCTGGTCTGACTGCTGGTGTCAGATTTCGGCAGGACTGCCCTGACGCTGGCCTTCGCCAATGTGGCATCCAGTGATGAATCTCTCATGGTTTTGTGGCTCCTGCTGATCACGAGCCCACTCTCATTGAAGTCGTTGATCAGTGAGTTCATTTAAAAGTCAAATCTTTTAATTTAGGGCAGAAAGCAGACTTAGTTGTTCCTGATAGTAGTTCAGATGTGGGTGACAAGGCGCCCTCCATTTTGGGTCATGATTGTGACTCATCTTGTGGATAACTGGATAATTTAAATAATTTCCAATAATAACGTGGGGATGATGGAATTTTGTGCTGATTGTTTTTTCGAAATTCACTTATCTATTTCTCAAGGGATTTGAGGGAAAGCTTTTATTCTAAGGAACTTTTGATTCAGTTGAGATAGACATTGACCATCACAAGAAAAACATGTCTTTTTATGAGCGAAACAGAGGAGCGAGGATGCCAACAATGGATTTTCAAATGATTTTTAAATAAGGTGCCAAAATTTGTGTGCCTGCGAAGATTCAAAACCCTGAAATGGTCAGAACAGTGAGCAGGAGCCAGTTAGGAGAAAAAGAGATCAAGAACAAAGTGGGAGAGTATTGAGAAACCGAGACATGCGGTTGGATCAATTTGATGGTCTTGTTGATATATTTCGAGGGATGGTATTCTGCTTTTTAGGCCGCTAGTTGACATTCAGAAAGAAATTTTTCAAATGAGAGTCCGATCGTGGGTTGTAGAAGAGAACACGGCACTCTTCAATCAATGAGGAAAATTCTGGTTCTGACCTGGGCTGGTAGCCTTTCATCATCACCACTAATTGGGTAGAACCAAATTTACTCAATAAACTCCATAAGCCTGATAACCTAAGAAGATACTCAAGAATGAGGTTCATCCTCTACAGTACAACAACACATTGATTTTAAGGATTGAATCCATATGGTTGAGGACATGTATGTATCTAAATCCCTTAAGTCTGTGTAAAGAGCTTTCACTTTGACTTTGCCACACCCTTTGCTAGCCCTTAAAACCCTTAGCTTTGAGCCTTTGGCCAAGTCAAATTTCTTTCCCATCTACAAACTGCTGACCAAGTAAAATCATCTCTCCTAAAATCTTTTAAGAACTTTGGCATATCCCCATTTTCTTCCCAAAAGACAAGTTATTTTCTAACTTAGTCCTTCATTTGACCCAAAGTCAACCCTGATCCAAGGATTTAGGCTTCCCACTCTCCAAAAATTCCCTCAATCTTAGCATGACTTATGGCACCCCTTGAAGGGGAACATCCTTCCTAAAATGGGCAGAGCTTCATTCTCTCTTCTCCAGTGATCTCTTCAAAGGGTGCTTCCTTGATGGGTGGTTGTAAATCACCACCTATAAGATCTATTTTTAACGTTTAGACGTTATTTTGTATATGAAGAATAATTCCTCTCTCTCATTCTCTTTGCAACAATTTCCTATCTTATTTCTTCTCTCCTCCCCATCACCCTTCTCTCTCCTCCCTTTGAGAATTAAGATTCTTTTCCTCTCCTCTTCCTCCTCTTCATTATCTTCTCTAAGGTGGAGTTTCAACAACAAGGAAAGGATTCAATCCTATACCCGTAGAGTCTTCAAGAGATCTCCTAAGATGTCCTCTTTCCCTCTCCTTTTTGTTGTGGTTTTGACAATCCCTGAAACATTCTATTGCTCTTAGCATATTAAATGATCATACAATATCCTCCCTCCACATAATTCGTGATTCCATCTCCCATTTATTTTGATATTCCCAATCTATTTTAGAGCACCTCATTTTCAAGGCAATTAAAAACTATCCTCCAATGTCAAATTGTGGGATTAAATTTGGGAGTTTTGTATCAATACATTTTAAGTCTCCATAAAATCTTTACCCCACCATGCATAAATACATTAATGAATTCCTCTAATATCAAGTTTTTAGGATTAATTTTGGAAGTTCTATATGAATCCGTTTAAAGTCTCATGAAAAATCCAATTATTGATGATGAGGTTTTGAAAACCCTAGAGGGCCTACTTCACGAAAATAGGGGTACATGAGGATATATAAGCACCACCATATAGTGGAGAGGAGAGAGAGAGAGAGAGAGAGAGAGAGAGAGAGAGAGAGAGAGAGAGAGAGAGAGAGAGAACAGATTCTAATGGGCTGGGCGCCCCGATAACACCTCTAGACATTCCCTCTCAAGCTAGAGCATATGCAAGTCAAACATGCTCCAGCTTGGTACACGTGACTTTGTATGAGATCCCCAAGCACGTGAATTTTGGTGAATATCCACAAGCTGATGAGAAGATGCCACATGAGGAGTGGAGATGAATTTGGAAATCACCTTGTTGCGGACAGAATGGTAGTCAATCATGATGCGCTGTGCATTCGTAGAAAGGTGAGTGCGAGAAGTGAAGACGACTAATTGGTTGTCACAATTCATGGGAATTGGAGAAGGAAGAGAGATGCAAAGTTCTTCAAAGAGTGAGAAGAGGCACACTATCTCTTATGCTATCACAACCATTGCTTAATATTGACGCAACACCAGAGCATGATAACATTCTATGCTTCTAGACTACCAAGTAACAAGGTTATCACTTAGCATATGTACAATATGTACTTGGACTTGTCATTGCTCTTATCACATGCATATCCAATGTTTGATTAGACTTCAATCCTAAAAATGCTCATGTCGCCCGTAGGTACTCCTTTTACCAGAGTTTATTTGATGTATGCAAGGACCCATAGAGCTCTCTCCTAGTGAACCCATCATAGGTTCTGCATCAATTGGCTGAAAACACCAATCGTGAATATGATTTTGAGGCAAGTGGTATTGAGGTAGATTAGTGATGCGTAAAATTATGGTCATTGAATATACACGTTCATGTATAAAACATTATACTCAACCCTTAGAATTCAGTTTTTAAATTTAGAATAGTGACGAGTTGAGGTTGAATCTACAAGGAGGAAAGTAAAACGATTGAAATCAAGAGATATTTTTGGTATTTTTAGATTAAGAAAGTAGAGATGATTGAGGAAAGAAGACGATGAATGTATGAAATGAAATGAATTAATCAAATGCTTCCAAACTCCTCTTGAAGATTGAAAACCCTTAATTGATGAGTTGACTTAGGTTCAAAATATGGAAAATGTGAATAAAAATATAAAAAAAATATGGATGGAAAATGATTCTAAAATAAGGATTTTCAATGAAAACATATTGTAGCGATGGTCTCTAATCAAAACACACCTTCGAGATCCCGTAGATCTCTCTAAGACTTGGCGTCTTGCATCTAACATGAGGAATAAATAGAAAAGAGGAAAACTCAGTAGAAATGATGTTCTATACACATGATCAATCAGTCGCTTCTTTTTCTTAGCTAGCCAATGCTAGAAGCATACAATAGAACATTTAAGATCATAAAATTTTCTTTCATCTTAGATTTATAATCAGCCATATAAAGATGTGGAGGATCAATTGACGATGATGCCCTCAAAATTTTAGCTCCAAAAGTTCATTAATATTGTTATATATCAAGATTTTAATTTGGAGAAATCTGAACTATTGATTTTAGCTTTCTCTCTCATCATAAATTACCCAATTTCAGTCAACGATGCTAAATAAGAAAACAAACACGCGTTCTCTCCTCTCTCATCTTTATTCTCTCCTTCTCCTTTCTCTTTTCTCTTCTCCGCCTCTAGGCAATGGCAAAAAGTAGTCAAGGCAGTGATGAAGGAATTCTCTTGTTGCATGGGAGAGTTTCTTCCATGCGCATAGCACCAAAAGAGAAAGACAATGATCGACGCTGTGTAGAAAGAGGAAGTGGGAGTGAGAAAGATGAATAGAGAGGGAGAAGGGTGCATTGGAGGAGGGAGGATAAAAAGAATTTTTCTCTTTCTCTTCCTTACGTGCACACGCGATGCGTAATAGAGCGAGGGAGAGAGAGGGAGCACAAAGAGAGGGGGAGAAAATGTCTCATGCGAAGGCATCTCGTGCAATGGAAAAATCCGTTGCGTGAGAGAAAGAGAGAGAGAAAGCGAGGGAAAGAGAGGGGAAGAGAGGGGGAGAAAATTTTGAAGAGCTGGGGGATCACGGAGCAGAGAGGAGCTTCATGGTAGAGTTGACATCTATGAGGAATATCCATCACAAGAACTTTGTCAAAAACTCTTGCTTCGTATTGTGGTAGCACACAGGGAAAAGAGTTCATGTTGTTAGCCTTATGAGCCAATCCCCAACGGCTCCCTGACTAGTGGATCCACCTGGAGCAGTTTGGAGATTGAAGACCAGGAATTTCTTTCATTGATTTGGAGTATGGTCATCGATGTCTCTTCCGTGATCGAGTATCTTCACCAAAGACATCGATGCTTTGATAATTCATGAGACGAAGCCACAAAATGTTCTTATGGATGAAATGACTGTTCAATCCAGGGATTTTGGACATGCAAACACGTTCTGTGCACAAGAGAGCATGGGAGAGAGAAAAGTGGAGGAGGAGAGGAAGAAAGGAAGAGAAAATTTTCTCCTCGCGGGCATGCACACCTGCATGCACATGAAGAAGGGAGGAGAAGAGAGGATGTAGAGAATGGGAAACTGAGGATAGGGGGACAAAATTTCCTCTCCCCTCATACGTGGGTGAGAGGAAGTGGAAGAGAAGGGTAGACGGCAAGGGGAAATGGAGGAGGTGAAGAAGAGGGCACAAGATGAGAGGAAGAAGAAAGGAAGAAGGAGAGAAGTAGATGGGGAGCTGAGGAAGACACACCCTGGTGATGAAGTGGTTTGTTTTCTGTTGCGAGAGAGGGAGAGAGAGAGAGAGAGAGAGATTGCTCTCTCTCCGCTCTTCTTTTTTCTCTCTCTCAAATTTTATTTCCAGAAAATATGCCGACCAACCATGGGCCAATGTCACCTATTCTTCAAAAGTCAAAAATGAAAATATTTTTCAGTGAAAACTCATTTATTAATGATTTTAACCTCTACTCAAAAATCTTTAAAAAATATAGAAAATCACTTCATGATAGAACTAAATTGAGCTTAAGAAAATTCATGATAACTTTCATTCATAAATTTTCCGCTGTCAATAAAGGCATTTTAAATGGAAAATAAATAGAAATTTAATTTTGTAATAAAAATAAGATTATCATCTTAATGAATCAATGTCAATAAATGTTCAGTAAAAAGATTATGTACAGAGTTAAAATGCTTATTTTGGTGCTTTTACCATTGTTCAGTTGGAGAAAAAAGGGCACCGATCGATCATTCACTACATACCAAACATCATTTTTATTTAGTTCATTCCTCCTATTGAGTAAGCTACCTGCAAGCCTAGACAATGGCCTTTGATAGACCAAAA
>CM044111.1:4207644-4291847 GCA_024174645.1 Lemna minuta | reverse complement strand
ACTTAAAGAAAGAAAAGATACAAAAGTATATAGAGTTGAAGATGCGTACCTTTGCTCTATGAAGTTTTATTTGTAAACAGAAGATTACACAGACAATCAGGTTTCATATCCCAATCTCATAAAATATTATTTGGGTGAAGATGATTATTTTCAGTCCTTGCCATATTACATTGCCAAGTGGAAAAAAAAAATTACTTAATTTATAAAAAAAACCAAAATATAAACTTCTATTTTAAAACATCAGTCACGACTTTGAAATAAATATCTATTAAAGGAAAGTGAATCCTAAACACAAGGAATTTGTAGTTTTGTATGATCCTTAGGAAGGCATCAATGTATGATCCATAATTCTGTAAGTCGTGACTATAGGACAATTTAAATGAAAGTTTATAGCAAAAATGAAAGTTCTAGGATTGAAAAATGAAGAAAACTTACAACACATAATTTTCTAGCTAAAAGATTAAATAAAAAGAATGGGAAAAAAAATACACAAGTAACTACGCATGAAAAAAAATGAAAATCCTCAAATCTTAAAGCAAGAAAATAGATGAAAGTATATAGACTCGAAGGTGCACACTATTGTTCTATGGAATTATATTTGAAAATAGAAGATGACACAAATACGAACAAGTTTCATATCCCAGTATCATAAAATATTGTTTACGTGAAGAGTATTGCGCTCCTTGTCTTATTGCATAACCAAGTGATTGAAGATAAAAAAACATCTACTTAATTTATCAACAAGAAATCAAAATCTAAACATAGTTTCAGAAAATAAGTCAAGTCATTGAAATAAAGATCTATTAAGGGAAAGTGAATCCTAAACACAATGATCTCATAAACATATATGTCTAATGAATATCTTGAAGGTCTAGAGATGTGTGCCTAAAGTGATCATGCAATATCAAGAAAACTCCCTCAAGAAAGTATCAATGTATGATCCATAGTTTTGTAAGTGGGAACTATATAATAGTTGACATTGAAGAAAAGAAAGCTCTACGATTGAAAAATGAACAATAGTTATAACACAGTTTTCTTAAAAAACTTTAAAAGAAATAAATTCTAAACTAAAATACACAAGTTACTAAACATGCAAATAAAAATCTATGTCTTAAATAAATAAAATAAACAAAAGTATATCGAGTTTAAGGTGCATACTTTAATCTATGAACTTCTATTTGCAAATAGAAGATGACACAAATGCAATCACATTTCATATCCCAGTCACATAAAATATCATTGAGCTGAAGCCCATTGCACTCCTTGTCATATTGCACACCCAAGTAGTTAAAAATAAATAATCTACTTAATTTATTTACAAGAAACTGAAATCCAAAAAGTAATTTTAGAAAATAAGTCAAGACACTGAAATAAATGTCTATGAATGGAAATTTAATTCTAAAAATTGAATTCATAAACATAAATGCTTAACGGAGATATTGAATGTCTAGAGATGTGTACCTAAAGTCCCCATGCAATATCAAGGAAACCCCCTCAAGAAAGCATCAATGTATAATCCATAGTTTTGTAAGTGGGGACTTTAATACAACTTTAACTACAAAAAAGAAAGTTCAAAGGTTAACAAATGAACAAAACTTATAATTTTTTTTCCTAGTTAACAGACTTCAATAGAAATAAATTCTAGACTAAAATACACAAGTGACTAAACATGAAAATCGAGAATCTACAAATCTTAAAGAAAAATAAACAAAAGTATGTCAAGTTGGAGGGGCATACTGATAAGAACATGAATAGTAGTTATAACCACCCATTTATTGTTCTTATTTAGCTTTATTAAACTCATGTATACACCATCCCCTCCATTATCTCTTGACTTGATGTGTAGACTATTAATACATCAAAAAGATATTATGTTACATGATCTTATTTTCAGGAACTATACAAAAGGAAGAGTAACAAGACCTTCCAAAATAGAAGGCATAATGGGCTGTCCAAAGCAAGGAAATGAAGAATACAAGAGGATGGGCAGCAAGATCCTCCAAAATGGAAGTGCTTAATGGGCTTAATGGGCTGTCCAAGACAAGCAATTGCAAGCACAGTCAAACAGTGTGAGCCCAGCCGAAGAGATTCTAGAGAATAAAAGAGGGAAAAAGCACTTTCGAGAAGTTTCTTCTTTCTTTTGTTAGCTTCTCCCCGACTCTCCTTCCTCTCCCTTTTTCTTTTTAGGTTGTTCTTTCTCTCTCCTAGGTTTTAGATTTCCTCCGACATTCTTCCTCTTCCTGGCATCGTTTCTTTCCCTGATCTCCGCTTCACGTGCTCATTTTCCATTTCGCTTCCGCGCTTATTTTCTCCCTTACGTGCAATTTCTCTTCTTCATCCTTTTGTTTTTCTTCTCAGTCTCTTCTTGTCTCCCTCTACCTTTCCAACTCTCGATCTTCCTCTCATCTGATTCCTCTTACGCTCCTTAAATTTTTTTTTTTTTTCGTATTCTCGGTCACCAACGCTTCATCGATTTCTCTCTTTCTTTCGTCTCTCTCTCTTTTCTTCATCAAAATTTCGGTTCTACCTTCCTCTTACTTCAGCTCGCATCTCCCTCTACCTCTCCCGAAATCTCCCATTCTCTCTCGTTCTATCGTTCTCTCCGATTTTAGTTTTCTCTCCTCTCCTCTCCTCTCCTACTCTCCCAAAATTTCTCTCTCGGTATTCTTTTTCTCTCTCACATTGTGACCTCGACCCCTCGTGCTGATCTTCCACAGTTCGCTCTCTCTCCCTATCTAACTCTCGTCGCATTCTCTTCTCCAGATAGCATTCTCGTATCCTCTCCATTTTCTCTTTCTCAACTTCTCTCATTTATTCCGTTCCGACCCCCGTCTCCGTTTTATCTTCCTCCAAAATAGTCGCTTCGTATTCCGTTTTATCTCTTCCAATTCCTCTCCCCAGTTCCGTCTTCTATGTTTTCTCCCTTTTTTCTTGAGTTTCGATTTCATCTCCCTCTCCCGAAATTTCCTTAACCATCGTTCTATCGTTCTCCTTCAATCCCGTTTCTTTTCCGTATCTTTTTCGTTCACAATCTATCTTCTTCTTCCTTTCTCTCTCTTCTCTCCCCTCTCTTCTCCTCTCGAATTTCGTCTTCTTCCGATTGATTTTCCAGCTGAATCCCTTTCTATCTACCTCTCTCGCTACCTCTCTCTCTCTCTCTCGCGATCTTTTCTCTCTCCTGCATTTTCTTCTTGCCTCCCATCTCGTTCTCTCCTTTCCGTCCCATTTTTCCGCTAAATCTCTCTCTAAAACCCGCTGTTTTGTTCTTCTCTCTCCCTCAGTTTTTCTCTCTCTCACACGATCTCACTTCCGCTATCTCATTTTCTATTTCTGTTTCTTTCTTTTCGCTTACAGCCATTCAATTTCTCTTCCTCCTTTCACCTCTTCCGATTCTACTTCCACCCTATTATCGTTCTCCAAAAAAATTACATTCACGCGTTCTCTCACTCTTAGTTTTCTCTCTCTCACTGTGCGCACCCTCCCTCGCACACGTTTTCCAGCATCCGCATCTCTCTCTCTCTCTCTCTCTCTCGCTACTTTCGGTTTCCTCCTGCTCTCTCCGATTTTCTCTTTCCCTCTTCCTCTTTTCCGATTTCGTCAATTCTATCACTTGTTTCTCTCTTTCTTCCGCTTCTCTCCCTCTCTCTTGCAATCTCATTCTTTTCCGAATACCCCCTCACACACTCTCCGTCACTTTGTTCCTCTTTCTCCCTCTAAGTTTCTCTTCCTCTCTCTTACCGCTCACTCCCAATCTGCATTTCTCTCTAGCGTTCTCTCTCTCGTCCTACCTCTTAATTTTCTTTTCTCTCCCTAATTCGCTCTCCTAATTTTATCTCTCTCCTAATTCTCTCCCTCTTTCGTTCTCTCTCTCTTTTCCTCCCGCACTCTCGCTTCTCTCTCCTAATCTTCCCTCACGGTCAATCTCTCCTTTCTCCCGCTCAATTATTCCAGCCGCCTTTCTTCTTGCATTTTAATTTCCACTCTCCATCCCTCTCTTATTTCCGATTTTTTCACTCTCTTTCAATCAATCTTTCCTCTTATTTCACGGCTATTTCAATCCAATCTTTCCTCTCTTTCAGGTCTTCCAATCTTGATATTTCTCTCTTTCTCTTATCGCTCTCCCTCTCACTCTCTCTCATTCTAGATCTAGCTCCCTCTCTAACTCCCTCTCTCTCTTACTACTCTTCCCTCCTGTTTGCCCAACTTGTCATCTCATTCTCTCTTTCTCCTTCCCCCTCTTATTTCTTTTCTTTCTACATGGTTTAGATTTCCTTAGTTAGTCATTCCAATACCTTCTTTGTACTCTGAATTCAAGATCGTTGCAATTGTAGGTTTACTTAAATCACCCATTAAAACTCCTTCCCACAGTCAACTCGAAAGAGTTTACCACCAATCCTTCATCATCACCCTCATCTCTACTTCTATTATTGATATTTTCATGCCCTAGAATCCTTGTGGATTGACCTAGAAAGCTATACGCCTTTATTAGCTCCATCCGGACTTAGTTTTCTCGAGTATAAATAGTATATTTGTAGGGCTTAAACATACGACGACTTGAGCCTATCACATACCTTTGTCCTGTGAAGTTTTATTTGAAAATAGAAGATGACACAAATACGATCGGGTTTCATATCCCTAATCTCATAAAATATCATTTTGGTGAAGACCATTGCACTCCTTTTCTTAGTGTACACCCAAGAAGAAAACGATCTACTAAATTTACTAACAAAAAACTGAAATCTAAACATTAGTTTTCGGAAATAAGTGAAGACACTTATATATATATATATGTATGTATTATAGGAAAGTGAATCTTAAACACCAAAGAGTTCTTATACATAAATTTTATAAAGAGAAAAAAAGATCAACTAAATTTATAATTTAGAAAACTGAAATCTAAACATTAGTTTTAGGAAATAAGTGAAGACACTAAAATATATATGTATTATTGGAAAGCTAATCTTAAACACAAAGAGTTCTTATACATAAATGCCTATAGCAGATCTTTAAGGTCTAGAGATTTGTACCTAAAGTCCTCATGCAATGTCCAACAAACCCCCTCAAGAAAGCATCCGTGTATGGTACATTGTTTTTTAAATGGTGACTATATTGGAAGTTAAATGGCAAAAACAATGTTCTAGAATTGAAAAATAAAAAAAGCCTGCAACACACAATTTTTGAGCTAAAAATCTTCAACATAAATAAATTCTAAAGTAAAATACTAGAAGTAACTAAACATGAAAAATAAAAATATACAAATCTTAAAGATAGAAAATAAAAAAAAGTATATCGAGTTGAAGGTGCATACCTTTTTTCTATGAAGTTTTATTTTGTAAATAGAAGCTGAGACAAATATGATCATGTTTCATATCCCAGTCTCATAAAATGTCATTTAGGTGAAGACAATTGCACTCCTTGTCATATTGCACTGAAGTAGTTAAAAATAAAAAAAATCTTCTTATATTATCAACAAGAAACCCAAATCTAAACATTAGCTTTAGAAAATAAGTCAAGACACAGAAAATAAATATATATTAAAGCAAAGTGAATCCTACACACAAAGAATTCATAAACATAAAATGCTTAATGAAGATATTGAAGGTCTTGAGATCTGAACGTAAAGTCCCCATGCAATATCAAGCAAACCCCAAAAGAAAGCATCAATGCATGATCCATAGTTTTGTAAATGGGGACTATAGTGTAATTTAAATTGCAGAAAAGAAAGCTCTAAGATGGAAAAATGAACAAAACTTATACCACATAACTTTCTAGTTAAAAATTTTCAATAGAAATAAAGTCTAAACAAAAATACACATGTAACTAAACATGAAAAATGAAAATATTAAAATCTTAAAGAAAGAAAATAAACAAAAGTATATCGAGTTTGAAGGTCGATACCTTTGTTCTATGTAAGTTTATTTGCAAATATATGATTGCACAAATGCAATCATGTTTCATATCCCAGTCTCATCAAATATCATTTAGGTGAAGACCATTGCACTCTGTGTAATATTGCACACCCAAGTAGTTAAAGAAAAACTCTACTAGATTTATCAACAATTAATATTGGAAAAAATTTCAAGATACTTAAATAAATATCTAGTGAAGGAAAGTGAATCCTAAACACAAAGAATTTATAAACACAAATGCTTAAGGAAGATGTTGAAGGTCTAAAGATGTGTACTTCAAGTCTCCATGAAATGCAAAGCAAAGCTTCTCAAGGAAAGCATTAATGTATGATCCATATTTTTATAAATGAGAACTATAATACAACTTAAATTTCAGAAAAGAAAGTTCAAAGATTGAAAAATGAACAAACCTTATAACACATAACTTTCTAGTGAAAAAACATCAATAGAAAGTAAAATCTAAAGTAAAACACAACTAACTAAACATGAAAAATGAAAATCTACAAATCTTATTAAAAAACAAAAGTATGTTAAGTTGAAGGTGTACTTGAAGTCTAAAGATGTGTACTTGAAGTGTCATAGCAATATCAAACAAACCCCCTTAGGAAAACATCAATATATGATTCATAGCTTTGTAAATCCTAACTGTAGTACAATCTAAATGGAAAAATTAAAAGTTCTAGGATTGAAAATAGAGAAAACTTAAAACACAATATTCTTGCTTAAAGATAAAACAAAAATAATTGGAAACAAAATTGCACAAGTTACTGCACATGAAAAATGAAAATCTACAAATCTTAAAAGAAGAAAAATCAAAAAAAGTATATAGAGTTGCATGTGTGTACCCTTGTTCTATGAACTTCTATTTGCCAATAGAAGATGAGACAAATCTGATCAGGTTTCATATCCCAATGTCATAAAGGTGAAAGTTCCCGATACAGTGGTGATGCTAACTTACAAGGGGGGGGGGTGAATTAGTTAGTAGTGAATCTTTGTGTTGTCTAAGTTCCTTCTTAGGCAATTCGTTGTTTATCACTCATCGGTTTGCCTCACAATGCACAAATGATTTTATACAGGTTGGGGGACCTGACGTCTCTTAATCTGGTCTCGACTGCTGTCACCTCAGAGCCTCCAATCTTACCAAAAAGGAAACCTAATCCTCTCACCCCACAGATGGGTGAAGGATAATGTTTATACAAAGTTGAAGCTTTGCCCCCAACGGTGACCCTGACACTCACCTTTACCTGATCCTACGACACTACCCCCTAGGCCTTGAGCTCCTCAACTTCTTAACGCCCCGAACCTCTCGGGCTGATCTCCACACTAGATCGTCCGTCTCTGCAACTCTTGTCGTGCCTCTTCTGATTGTGCCAGTCGACCTCCAGTAATGTAAGATCTTGTCTTTCGATTCCTTCTCGACTTCTCACTCTAGAGACTCAACTCCTCAATGCCTCAACCAATGAGACATGTCCAAGTATCTAAGTGTATGTGTGAATGCAGATATATGTCTATCTAGATGATACTAATTATACTAGATGCAACACATGAGATAAGGCAAAATATAATTGAAAAGCTGAATACTTGCAATGGAGAGACTTGTTTCCTAACTCACTTGAGAATGTTGACTTTAACCAAGTAAGGTCAACATTTGACTAATCGGGTTGACTCAGATTGAAAATGGTTGACTTTGACTAATTGTGTTGAGTTGGAATAAGAATGTTGACTTTGACTAATTTGGTTGACTTTGACTAATAGGGTTGACTCTGGCTATGTATGGTTGACTTTGACTAATAAAGTTGACTTTGACTCAATATGGTTGACTGTGACCTATAAGGTTGACTCTGACTCTTTGCTTGGGTTGATCTTGAGGATGGACTAATTTGATTGGGTCACCTTTCGAGAAATTAGTCACTATCTAATTACCACTAAATGTAAGAGGGAACTAACAAATTGAAGATACATACAATGCATGAAATTAGATTATTATAACAGAAATATGCAAGCTTGAATCCAACACTAACTAGATTATGATAAATGAAGAGAACTTGAATGTTGTAGATGATGTTTCACTTAGTTTGGATTGATAATCTCAGACAAAATAACTTTGAAGATAATCAAAATTATGTGAATGACTAAGAAAAGGACTAATAGCAATAGAGCTTCAAATGACTATAGCTCTGTCAAATTAATTGTGATTGAGAAGGTAGATGACTAAAATAAATGACCAATGTCTATAAATATGTGAAATCAACTCAAAATTAAATTGAACACTTATATGAAAAATTGAAATGGTCCATGAAAAACTCTAATATAGTTAGAGAGAGACAGGAAATATATTTTTAGAGAGATTGACGACTATAATTACATAGAAGAATAGTTAAGAAATGGAGTTCGGATGTAATGGTATCGTTTGAAGATTATGTAGGGGGCAAACAGATAGATAAATTTATTCTGAAAGAGATTTGTCACTGCAGTTAAGATTCTCGGACCACAATTTGATGATTCAATATTACTTAATAAGGAGAAACATAAAACAATGGTCATGGATCTAAACTAAAGAAAATCTTAATTTTGATGAATAGAGATTGCACCTCAAAAATAGAAAAAAATGATGAAAATTGAAGGATGAAAGTTTAAAAGATTCAAATCAAATAGTTAGAACCAAGAGAATAATAAATAAAAAAATCGGGCAAATGGACAAACGATTAGAATAACGCGTAGAAAATGCTAGTGAACAAATGAAAGGTAGAAAAGATAAATGAGGAATATATGGAGGTCCGTCAAAAGCAAAAATGCGAAGAGTCGTGAGATTTATAGACGAGAAGTGACCACGAGAGGGAAAGAGCTTGCTATCAGCTGAATGTCAAAGATGGTTATGCAAATCAATGTTAGAATGCTGCAGGAGGCATTTTTTGTCTGCCGTTGTGAAGAATGAGAGAGACACGAAAGGTTTGTTGTCTTCTTGATCACGATCATCACAAGACTGTTTTTCTTCTATTTCGAGGAAAATCACTCTTTTTGTCAAATTTCTTCAGATCAAACCCTAATGCTTTTATAGTAAGTCAGTTTAGAAGGAGGGAGAGAAAATTAAGATAATACCCTCAATGGTAACACAGACAATGTAAAATGGAACTAAGCATATAAATGAAAATTTACAACATTTATATTTATATTCATAGTTATCTACAAAATTTATAAAACTGATTGTATGATAGAAAACATAGCCATGAACCACAAATGGAAATAGGTATAAGAGTATAATAGAGATGAGCAAATCACTGATTGTAGGATATGATGATTGTGAGTGTATGCATAAAGGATATGAGTGAGGAGATTATTTCTATTTCCCTGAAATCAAATACACCCATGAACCTCAAATAAGAGCATTGGTGGGTTAGTCCAAAATAATCATGAAAATTATAAGATAGTAATGAATCAACCTAATAACAAGATAAAGAGAAACATAAACTTAGTGATTCTTAATTATACCAATGGAAATTCAAGAAAAAAATATTTACATCAAAACTATCGCTCTAACAAAAAAATCATTTAGGTTAAGACCATTGCACTTGTTGTCTTATTGCGCAACCAATTTGTTAAAAATATAAAAAAATCTACTTAATTTATCAACTAAAAACCAAAATCTAAACCTCAATTGAAGAAAATAAGTCAAGGCATTGAAATAAAATTCAGCATAGGAAAGTGTCTCCTAAACGCAAAAATTTGTAAACATAAATACCTAAAGAAGGTCTTTAAGGTCGAGATATATGTACCTCAAGTCTGAAAGCAATATTGAGCAAACTACATAGTAAAGCATTATTATATGGTCCATAGTTTTGTAAATGTTTACTATATTACAATTTAAATGACTAAAAAGAATTATCTAGAATTGAAAAATAAAGAAAACTTACAACACATACTTAACTAAAAGCCCTCAAATGAAAATCGATTCAAAACTAAAATACATATCTAACTACACATGAAAAAGAAAATTCTACAAATATTAAAGAAAGAAAATAAACATAAATAAATAGAGTTAAATATGTGTACCTTAGTTCTATGAAGTATTCTTCATATCGCAATCTCATAAATATAATTTACGTGGACCATTCCAGCCCTTGTCTTATTGCATAGCCTAATGGTTAAAAAAAGTCGACATCAAATTATCAACGAAAAACTAAAATCTAAATGTTCAGTTTAGAAAATGAAGTCAAGACACTAAAATAAATATCTCTTAATAGAAAGTGAATCCTAGACACAAAGAATTTGTAGACATAAATGTTTAAAGAAAATGTATCAAGGTTTAGAGATGTGTACCTAGAGTCCCATGCAATATCAAGCAAACCCCCACAAGAAAATGACATTATATGATCCATAGTTTTGTAAATGGAGTGTATAGTACAATTTAAATGGCCAAAAGTAAAATTCTTCGATTGGAAAATGAAAAAGACTTAGAACACATAATTTTCAAGGAAAAAGACTAAATAAAAATAATAAAAAATCAAAATACAGAAAGTAACAACACATGTCAAATGAAAATCCACAAATCTTAAAAGAAGAAAATAAAAAAAAAGTATATAGAGTTGAAGATGCGTACCATTGTTCTATGAAGTTTTATTTGTAAATAGAAAATATCAGTAAGGCTAAGACCATTGCACTCCTTGTCTTCAAGCATAGGCAAATGGCAGCTACATAATTTTTCAACAAAAAACCAAAATCTATGCGTTAATTTTAGAAAATGAAGTCAAGACACTGAAACTACATATCTATTAAAACAAAGTGAAACCTGAACACAAAGAAATCATTGACATACATGCTTAAAGAAAATCTTAAAGGTCTAGAGATGTGCTCTTGAAGTCCCATGAAATATCAAAACAACCCCCTTAAGAAAGCGTCAGTATATGATCCATAGATTTGTAAATCAGGACAATAGTACAATTTGAATGGAAAAATAAATTTATAGGATTGGAAAATCAAGAAAACTTACAATAAAGAATTTTCTAGCTAAAAGATTAAATAAAAAGAGTTGTATATGAAAATAAACAAGTAACTACACATGAAAAATGACAATCTACAAATCATAATAGAAGAAAATAAACAAAGTATGTAGAGTTGAAGGTGCGTAGTTTTTTTTTTATGAAATTTTATTTGAAAATATAATATGAGACAAATCCGTTCAAGTTTCATATCCCAATCTCATAAAATATCATTTATGTCAAGACCATTGCACCTCTGTCTTATTTCATAATTAAATAGTTAAAAATAAAAAGAAAATCTACATAATTTATCAAGAAAAAACCAAAACTGAAACGTTAAGTTTACAAAATAAAATTAAGTCATAAAAATAAGTATCTATGAAAGCAAAGTAAATCATAAACACACATAATTCATAGACACACATGCTTGAAGAGAAATCTTGAAGGTGTAGAGATGTGCACTTGAAATCCCATGCAATATGAAGGAAATCCCCTCAAGAAAGCTTCAATATATGATCCATAATTTTGTAAATGGGGACTATCGTACAATTTTAATGGCGAAAAAGAAATTTCTAGGATTAAAAATGAAGAAAACTTACAACCCATAATTTTCTAGCTAAAAGATAACATAAAAATAATTGTAAACAAAAATACAGAAAAAACTAAATATGAAAAATGAAAACCTAGAAATATCTAAGAATAAAAAAAAGAAAAGTATATTGAGAAGAAGGTAAATACTATTGTTATATAAGGTTTTATATGGAAATAGAAAATGACACAAATACAAGTCGGCTTTCATATACTAATCTCGTAGAATACTATTTATGAGAAGACCATTGCACTCCTTGTCTTATGGCACAACCAAATCGATAAAAAGAAAGCTACATAAATTATCAACAAAAAACTTAAATCAAAAACTAAATTAATAAAATAAAGTAAAAACACTGAAATAAATAACTATTAAAGGAAAGTGAATCCTAAACACAACGAATTGTAGACATAAATGCTTAAAGAAAATCTTGAAAGTCTAGAGATGTGTACCTGAAGTCCCATGCAATACCAAACAAATTCCGTCAAGAAAGCATGAATATACGATCCATAATTTTGTAAATGGGGAGTGCAGTACAATTTCAATGGCAAAAAGGAAATTTCTAGGATTGGAAAATGAACAAAACTTACAACACATAATTTTCTAGCTATAATACTAAGTAAAAAGAATTTGTAAACGAAAATACACAAGTACTTACACATGAAAAATGAAATTCAAATAATAAAGAAAGAAAATAATCAAAAGTATATAGAGTTGAATATGTGTACCTTCGGTCTGTGATTTTTACTATTTGTAAATAGAAGATGACACAAATCCGATCCGGTTTTATATCCCAATCTTATAAAATATCATTTAGGTGAAGACCATTGCACTTGTTTTCTTATTACATATCCACCTACTCTAAAACAAGAAAATCTACATAATTTCTCAACAAAAATCCAAAATCTAAACAAATTTTTGCAAAATAAAGTCAAGACACTGAAATAAATTTCTATTCAAGGAAAGTGCATCCTAATCACGAAGAGTGTATTTATGTTTGTATACATAAATGGTGAAAGAAAATCTTGTAGGTCTGGAGATGTGTATTTGAAGTCTCATGCAATATCATGGAAATTCTTTCTAGAAAGCATCAATATATAATCAATAGTTTTCTAAATGGGAACTATAGTACAATTTAAATGCCATAAAAGAAATTTTCGATGATTGAAAAATGAAGAAAATTTACAACACATAATTTTCTGGCTAAAACATTAACTAAAAAGAATTGTAAAAAAAAAAATACACTACTAACTACACATGAAAAATCAAAATCCTCAAATCATAAAGAAAGAAAATAAACAAAAGTATATAGAGTTGAAGATGCGTACCTTTGTTCTAAGAAGTTTTATTTCTAAGTAGAAGATGACAAAAATCCGATCAGGTTTCATATCCCCATCTCACAAAGTATCATTTAGGCGAAAGACCATTGCACTCCTTGTCTTATTGCATAGCTAAATGGTTAAAAAAAAAAAAATTTAAAATCTACATAATTTATCGACAAAAAACAAAAATCTAAATGTTAAGCGTAGAAATTAAATACAAGAATGAAATAAATATCTATTTAAGGAAAGTGAATCCTAAATACAAAGAATTGTAGACATAAATGCCTAAAGAAAATCTTGAAGGTCTAGACATGTGTACCTCAAGTCCCATGCAATATCAAGAAAATCCCTTGAAGAAAGCGTCAATATATGGACCATAGGTTTTTTTAAATCGGGACTGTCATATAATTTAATAGTCAAAACAGAAATTTCTAGGATTGAAAAATTGAACAAAGCTTACAACACATAACTTTCTAGCTAAAAATTAAATACCAAAGAATTGTACACAAAAATACACAAGTAACTACACCTGAAAAATGTAAATCCACAAATTATTTAAAAAGAAAACAAACAAAAGTATATAGAGTTGAATATGCGCACCTTCATTCAATGAAGTTCTAATTGTAAATAGAAAATCACATAATCTCGATCAGGTTTCATATCCCTATCTCATAAAATATCATTTAGATGAAGACCATTGCACTTCTTGTCTTATTACTTAGTTCAATGGTTAAAAAAATAAATAAAATTTACATAATTTATCAACAAAAAACCAAAAATCTAAATGTTAAGCTTAAAAATAAGGTCAAGACAAATGAAATAAATATCTATTCAAGGAAAGTGCATCCTAATCACAAAGAATTGGTACATAGAAGGTAGACATAATTGCAAAAGAAAATCTACATAATTGCTAAAAGAAAATCTTGAAGGTCTAGAGATGTGTACCTGAAGTCCCATGCAATATCAAGTAAATCCCTCGCAGAAAGCATCAATATATAATCCATAGTTTGGTAAGTGGGTACTATATTGAAATTAAAATGTTATAAAAGAAATTTCTAGGATTGAAAAATAAAAAAAACCTAAAACACATAATTTTCTAGCTAAAAAATTAAATAAGCATACTTGTAAACCAAAATATACAAGTAACTACACATGAAAAATGAAAATACACAAATTATAAAGAGAGAAAATAAACAAAAATATATAGAGGTGAAGATGCGTACCTGCGTTCAATGAAGTTCTATTTGTGAATAGAAAATCACACAATCTCGATCCGGTTTCATATCCCAATCTCATAAAATATCATTTAGGTGAAGACCATTGCACTGCTTGTCTTGTTGCATAGTTCAATAGTTATAAATAAAAATAAAAATAAAATCTAAATAATTTATCAACAAAAAACCAAGAATCTAAATCTTGAGTTTACAAAATAAAGTCAAGACATTGAAATACATATCTATTCAAGGAAAATGAATCCTAATCAGAAAGAATTCGTAGACATAAATGCTGAAAGAAACTCTTGAAGGTCTAAAGATGTGTACCTGAAGTCCCACGCAATATTAAGCAAAGTACCTTGAAGAAAGCATCAATATATAATCCATAGTTTTGTAAATGGGAACCATAGAACAGTTTAAATGCCATAAATCCAATTTCTAAGATTGGAAAATAAACAAAACTTACAAACACATAAAAGGAATTGTAAATGAAATTACATAACCAGCTACGCATGAAAAACGGAAATCTACAAATAATAAAGAAAAAAAAGAAGTATATGGATTTGAAAATGCGTACCTTCAATCTATGAAAGTTTTATTTGTAAATAGAAGATGAAAAAAAGTCCGATCAACTTTCATATCCCAATCTCATAAAGTATCATTTAGGTGAAGACCATTGCACTCCTTGTCTTATTGCTTAGTTCACTGTTGAAAAAGAAAAACTACATACTTTATCAACAAAAACCCAAAAATCTAAAGGTGAAAGTTTACAAATTAACGTGAGGACACTTAAATAAATATCTATTCAAGGAGAATAAATCCTAATCACAAAGAATTCGTAGAAATAAAACAAAATCTTATAGATTTGGAGATGTGTAACTAAATTCCGATGCAATATCAAGCAAAAAGGAATTGTAGTAAGTATCAATAAGTAATCCATAGTTTGGTAAAAAGGAATTATAGTACAATATAAATGGAATAAATGAAATTACTAGGATTGAAAAATGCGGAAAACTTACAACACATAATTTTCTTGCTAAAAGAATAAGTAAACGAAAATACACAAGTAACTCCCCATGAAAAATTCAAATCCACAAATTATAAAGAAAAAACAAAAGTATATAGAGTTGAAGATGCATACCTTCGTTCAATGAAGTTCTATTTGTAAATAGAAACTCATAAGAACCCGATCAGGCTTCAAATCCCAATCCCATAAAATATCATTTAGGTGAAGACCATTGCACTCGTTGTGTTATTGCATAGTTGAATAGTTAAAAATAAAAAGAAAATCTACACAATTTATCTAGAAAAAACTAAAAATTTAAATGTTGAGTTTACCAAATATAGTCAAGACACTCAAATAAATATCTAATGAAGGAATCTGAATCCTAATCACAAAGAATTCGCAGACGTAAATTCTCAAAGAAAATCTTTAAGGTCTAGAGATGTGTACATGAAGTCCTATGCAATAGCAAGCGAATCCCTTGCAGAATGTATCAATATATTATCCATAGTTTTGTAAATGGGTACTATAGTACAATACAAATGGCATAAGACCAATTTCTAAAATTAGAAAATAAAAAAAATGTAAAAAAGTTCCTATTTAGAAGATTCAATAAGAGGAATTGTAAACGAAAATATGCAAGTGACTACACATGAAAAACACAAATCTACAAATAGTAGGGAAAGAAAATAAATAAAAGTATATAGAGTTGAAGACGTGTACCTTTGTTGTTAGAAGTTTTATTTGTAAATACAATATTACAAAAATCAAATCACCTTTCATATCCCAATCTCTTAAAGTATTATTTAGGAGAAGACCATTTCACTCCTTGTCTTATTGGTTAGTTCAATCGTTGAAAAAGAATAAACCTACATAATTTATCAACAAAAAACCAAAAATCTAAACGTTTAGTTGAAAACCTAAAGTCAAGACACTAAAATAAATATCTATTCAAGGAAAGTGCATCCTAATCACAAAGAATTCTTAGACATAAATGCTGAAAGAAAATCTTGTAGGTTTGAAGATGTGTACCCGAAGTCCCATTCAATATCAAGGACATCCCCTCTAGAAAGTGCCAATATGTAATCCATAGTTTTGTAAATGGGAAATATAGTACAATTTAAATCCCATAAAAGAAATTTCTAGGATTGTACATATAGAAAACATAGAACAAATACTTTTCTAGCTAAAAGAGTAAATAAAAAGAATTGTGAACAAAAATACACGAGTAACTTCCCGTGAAAAATGAAAATCCATAAATCATAAAGAATGAAAATAAACAAAGTATACAGAGTTGAAGATGCACAACTTCGTTCAATGAAGTTCTATTTGTAAATAGAAACTCACAATAACCCTGATGAGTTTTCATATTCTAACCCCATAGAAATATCAAAAATCTAAACATTAAGTTTACAAAACTAAATTTGAGACAAAGAGAATCCTAATCACAAAGAGTTCGTAGACATAAATGTTGAAAGAAAATCTTGAAGGTCTAGAGAAGTGTAGTTGAAGTCCCATGCAATATCAAGCAAATCCCCTTCAAAAAGCATCAATATATAATCCATAGCTTTTTAAATGGGGACTATAATACAATTTAAATGGTATATAAAAAATTTTCAAATGAAAAATAAATAAAACGTACAACACAATTTGTCTAACTAGAAGATTTAGGAAAAGGAATAGTAAACATAAATACACAAGTATACATACACATGAAAAATTAAAATTTATAAATAGTAAGGAAAGAAAAATAGAAAAATTAGACGGAGTTGAAGATGCGTACCTTCATTCTACGAAGTTTTATTTGTGAATAGAAGATGCCAAAAATTTGATTAGTTTTCATATCCCCATCTCATAAAGTATCATTTAGGTGAAGGCCATTGCACTGCTTGTCTTATTGCATAGTAAAATGGTTAAAAATAAAAGGAAGATCTACGAAATTTATCCACAAAAAACCAAAAATCTATACATTCAGTTTACAAAATGAAATTGAAAGACACTGAAATAAATATCTATTCAAGGAAAGTGCATCCTAATCACAAAGACTTGGTCGCCATAAATGCTGAAGGAAAATCTTGTATGGTTTACGAGATGTCTACCTGAAGTCTCAAGCAACATGAAGCCAATCCCCTCCAAAAAGCATCACTATGTAATCCATAGTTTTTTAAATAAGAACTATAGTACAATTTAAATGCCCTAAATGAAATTTCTAGGATTGAAAAATAAATAAAACTTACAACACATAATTTTCTAGCTGAAAGATTATAAAAAAAGATTTGTAACGAAAACACACAAGTAACTTCTGATGAAAAATAAAATTCCACAAATTATAAACAAAGAAAATAAACAAAAGTATATAGACTTGAAGATGCGTACCTTTGTTCAATGAAGTTCTATTTGTAAATACAAAATCACAATAACCCAATCAAGTTTCATATCCTAATCACATAAAATATCATTTAGGTGAAGACCATTGCACTCCTTGTCCTATTGCATGATTAAATGGTTAAAAATAAACAGAAAATCTACATAATTTATCTTAAAAAAACTAAAAATCTAAACGTTAAAGTTTACAAAATAAAAGTGAAGACACTGAAATAAATATCTAGTCAACGAATTTAAATCTGAATCACAAAGAATTCGTAGACATAAATTCTGAAAGAAAATCTTGAAGGTCTAGAGATATGTACTTGAAGTCCCATGCAATACAAGGAAATACCCTCTAGAAAGCATGAATATATAATCCATAGTTTTGTTAATGGGGACTCTAATACAACTTTTAATGGCATATAACAAAACATCTAAGATTGGAAATATTCCAAAAACTTATAAAGAAATGTTTTCTAACTAGAAGATTCATTAAAAGAAATTGTAAACGAAAGAACACAAGTAACTACACATGAAAACGCAAATCTACAAAATAATAAAGAAAAAAACCAAAAGTTTGTGGATTTGATGATGCGTACCTTCGTTCCAAGAAGTTTTATTAGTAAATAGAAGATGACAAAAATCAGACCGGGTTTCATATCCAAATCTCATACAGTATCATTTAGGTAAAGACCATTGCAGTCCTTGTCACACTACTTAGTTCAATGGTTAAAAAAAAAAAATCTACATAAATTATCCACCAAGACCAAAATTCTAAACGTTAAGTTTACAAAATAAAGTGAAGACACTGAAATAAATATCTATTCAAGGAATAGTGAATCCTAATTATAAAGAATTCCTAGACATAAATGCTGAAACATAAATCTTTAAGGTCTACAGATGGGTACCTGAAGTCCCATGCAATGTCAAGTAAATTCTCTCTAGAAAGCGTCAACATATAATTCATTGCTTTGTAAATGGGGACTATAGTACAAATTTAAATGACATAAAACAAATTTATAAGAGTGGAAAATAAATAAAACTTACAACACATAGTTTTCTTACTAGAAGATTTAGTAAAAGAAATTGTAAACAAAAATACACAAGTATCTACACATGATTAAAATCTACAAATAATAAGGAAAGAAAATATGCCAAAGTATATGGAATTGAAGATGTGTACCTTAGTTCTAAGAGGTTTGATTTGTAAATAGAAGATGACAAAATATTTGATCAGGTTTCATATTCCAATCTCATAAAGTATAATTTTGGTGAAGACCATTGCACTCTTTGTCTTATTGCTTAGTTCAATGGGTAAAAATAAAAAAAATTTACATAATTTATAAAAAAACAAAAAATCTAAATGTTAAGTTTAAAAAATATAGTCAAGATAGTGACATAAATATCTATTCAAGGAAAGTGCATCCTAATCACAAAGAATTGGTAGACATAAATGCTGAAAGAAAATCATGTAGGTCTGGATGATGTGTACCGAAGAACCATGCAATATCCAGCACATCCTCTCTAGAAAGTGCCAATATGTAACCCATAGTTTTGTAAATGGGAATTATAGTACAATTTTAAATGCCATAAATGAAATTTCTAGTATTCAAAATGAAGAAAACTTACAACACATAATTTTATAGCAAAAAGATTAAATAAAAATAATTCTAAACGAAAATACATGAGTAACTTCCCATGAAAAATGAAAATCTAAAAATTGCAATGAATGAAAATAAACACAATTATAGAGAGTTGAAGATGCGTACCTTCATTCATTAAAATTCTATTTGTAAATAGAAAATCACAATAATCCGATCAGGTTTTCTATCCAATTCTCATAAAATATCATTTTAGGTGACTACCATTGCACTCCTTATCTTATTGCATAGCTCAATGGTTCAAAAGAAAAAGAAAATCTACATAATTTATCAACTAAAAAATAAAATCTAAATGTCAAGTTTAAAAAATAAAGTCAAGACACTCAAATAAATGTCTATTAACGTAAGGTGAATCCTAGACACAAAGAGTTCATAGACATAAATGGTTAAGCAAAAGCTTGAAGTTCTAGAGTTGTGTACCTGAAGTCTTATGCAATATCAACAAAACCCTCCCAAGAAAGTGTCAAGAGATGATCCATAGTTATCTAATAAGGGAGAATAGTACAATTTTATATGGAAAAAAAGAAATTTCTTAGACTGGAAAATAAAGAAAACTAACAACACATATTTTTCTACTAAAAAGATTAAACAAAAAGAATTGTAAACAAAAATACACAAGTAGTTAGACATGAAAAATGACACACTAAAAATAATAAGGAAAGAAAATAAACTAAAGTATATATAGTTGAAGATGTGTACCTTCATTCTGATGAAGTTTTATTTCTAAATAGAAGATGACACAATACAATCAGATTTCATATCCCAATCTCAAAAAATATCAATAAGGTTAAAACCATTGCACTCCTTGTCTTATTGCGTAGCCAAATGTTACAGAAAAAGCTACATAATTTCTAAACACAAAGAATTTGTAGAAATAAATTCTTAAAGAAAATATTGAAGGTCTAGAGATGTGTACTTGAAGTCCCATGAAATATCAAGCAAATCCCCACAACAAAGCATCAATGTATGATCCATAGTGTTGTAAATGGGGACTATAGTACAAATTTACATGCAAAAATGAATATTGCTAGGATTGGAAAAATGAAACAAAACTTATACAAATAGAATATTCAACCTAAAAAGATTAAATAAAAGAAATTGTAAATAAAAATACACACATAAATTATACATCAAAATGAAAATCGACAAATTAAAAAGAAAAAACAAAAAGTATATAGAGTTGAAGATGCGTACCTTTGTTCCATGAAGTTTTTTAGATACAAATAGAAAGATGACACAAATATGAGTCAGTTTTCATATCCCAAATCTCATAAAGTCATCATTTCAGGTGAAGACTATTGCACTTCTTATCTTATTGCATAGCCCAAATAGTTAAAAATAAAAATAAAATCTACATAATTTATCAACAAAAAAACAAAAAAATCTAGACATTTGAGTTTCAGAAAATAAAGTCAAGACACTGAAATAAATATCGTATTAAAAACAAGTGAATCCTTAACACAAAGACTTTATAGACATAAATGCATAAAGAAAAATCTTTAAGGGTCTAGAGATGTGTACCTTGAAGTCTCCATGCAATATCAAGCAAAATCCCTCTCAAGAAAGTACCAATATATGATCCATAGTTTTTGTAAATGGGGACATATAGTACAATTTAAAGTGGCAAAAAAAGAAATATTGTAGGATTGGAAAATAAACAAAACTATACAAAAAGGACATATTTATAGCTAAAAAGATTAAATAAAGGAAATTGTAAATAAAATACATAGCAACTACACATGAAAAATTAAAATCTACAAATAATAAAGAAAGAAAATAAACAAAAGTAGATAGAGTTGAAGATACGTACCTTGGCTCCATGATTTTCATATACAAATAGAAGATGACACAAATATAGTCCGCTTTCATATCCAAATGTCATAACACATAATTTAGGTTAAGATCCTTTCACTTCCTGTCTTATGGCATACCCAAGTACGTAAAAATAAAAAAATCTACTTAACTTATCAACAAGAAACAAAAAAATCTAAATAGATTTTAGACAGAAAAAAGGGAAGACATTGAAATAAATATGTACTAAAATAAATTGAATCCTAAAAACAAAGACTTTATAAACATAAATGCTTAAAGAAAATTTTAAGGGTCTAGAGATGTGTACCTTAAATCTCCATGCAATATCGAGCAAAATCGTCTCAAGAAAGTACCAATATATGATCCATACTTGTGTAAATGGGGACAATAGTACAATTTAAAGTGCGAAAAATGAATATTGTAGGATTGGAAAATAAAAAATTATACAAAAAGGAATATTCAAGCTAAAAGATTAAATAAAGGAAATTTAAATAAAATATACAACAGAAAACTACTCATAATAAAAGGAAAATAAACAAAAGTAGATGGAGTTGAAGATACGTACCTTGGCTCCATGATTTTCAAATAACAAATAGAAGATGACACAAATATAGTCCGCTTTCATTTCCAAATGTCATAACACATAATTTCGGTTAAGATCCTTCACTTCCTGTCTTATGGCATACCCAAGTAGTTGAAAAATAAAAAAATATACTTAACTTATCAACAAGAAAGGAAAATCTAAATAGATTTAGACAAAAAAAGGGAAGACATTGAAATAAATATGTACTAAAATAAATTGAATCCTAATAACAAAGACTTTATAAGCATAAATGCTTAAAGAAAAATTTAAGGGTCTAGAGATGTGTACCTTAAATCTCCATGCAATATCGAGCAAATCGTCTCAAGAAAGTACCAATATATGATCCATACTTGTGTAAATGGGGACAATAGTACAATTTAAAGTGCGAAAAATGAATATTGTAGGATTGGAAAATAAAAAATTATACAAAAAAAGGAATATTTCAAGCTAAAGAATTAAATAAAGGAAATTTAAATAAAATATACAACAGAAACTTTACTCATAATAAAAGGAAAATAAACAAAAGTAGATGGAGTTGAAGATACGTACCTTGGCTCCATGATTTTCAAATAACAAATAGAAGATGACACAAATATAGTCCGCTTTCATTTCCAAATGTCATAACACATAATTTTCGGTTAAGACCCTTCACTTCCTGTCTTATGGCATACCCAAGTAGTTGAAAATAAAAAAATATACTTAACTTATCAACAAGAAAGGAAAATCTAAATAGATTTAGACAGAAAAAGGGAAGACATTGAAATAAATATGTACTAAAATAAATTGAATCCTAATAACAAAGACTTTATAAGCATAAATGCTTAAAGAAAACTTTAAGGGTGTAGAGATGTGTACCTTAAATCTCCATGCAATTTCGAGCAAATCGTCTCAAGAAAGTACCAATATATGATCCATACTTGTGTAAATGGGGACAATAGTACAATTTAAAGTGCGAAAAATGAATATTGTAGGATTGGAAAATAAAAAATTATACAAAAAGGAATATTCAAGGTAAAGGATTAAATAAAGGAAATTTAAATAAAATATACAACAGAAAACTACTCATAATAAAAGGAAAATAAACAAAAGTAGATGGAGTTGAAGATACGTACCTTGGCTCCATGATTTTCAAATAACAAATAGAAGATGACACAAATATAGTCCGCTTTCATATCCAAATGTCATAACACATAATTTCGGTTAAGACCCTTCACTTCCTGTCTTATGGCATACCCAAGTAGTTGAAAATAAAAAAAATCTACTTAACTTATCAACAAGAAACAAAAATCTAAATAATAAATTTTAGACAGAAAAAGGGAAGACATTGAAATAAATATGTATTAAAATAAATTGAATCCTAATAACAAAGACTTTATAAACATAAATGCTTAAAGAAAATTTTAAGGGTCTAGAGATGTGTACCTTAAATCTCCATGCAATATCGAGCAAATCGTCTCAAGAAAGTACCAATATATGATCCATACTTGTGTAAATGGGGACAATAGTACAATTTAAAGTGCGAAAAATGAATATTGTAGGATTGGAAAATAAAAAATTATACAAAAAGGAATATTCAAGCTAAAAGATTAAATAAAGGAAATTTAAATAAAATATACAACAGAAACTACTCATAATAAAAGGAAAATAAACAAAAAGTAGATCGAGTTGAAGATACGTACCTTGGCTCCATGATTTTCAAATTACAAATAGAAGATGACACAAATATAGTCCGCTTTCATATCCAAATGTCATAACACATAATTTAGGTTAAGACTCTTTCACTTCCTGTCTTATGGCATACCCAAGTAGTTGAAAATAAAAAAATCTACTTAACTTATCAACAAGAAAGAAAAATCTAAATAATAATTTTAGAAAGAAAAAGGGAAGACATTGAAAATAAATATGTATTAAAATAAACTGAATCCTAAAAACAAAGACTTTATAAACATAAATGCTTAAAGAAAATTTTAAGGGTCTAGAGATGTGTACCTTAAATCTCCATGCAATATCGAGCAAATCGTCTCAAGAAAGTACCAATATATGATCCATACTTGTGTAAATGGGGACAATAGTACAATTTAAAGTGCGAAAATGAATATTGTAGGATTGGAAAAATAAAAAAATTATACAAAAAGGAATATTCAAGCTAAAAGATTAAATAAAGGAAAATTTAAATAAAATATACAACAGAAACTACACATAATAAAAGGAAAAATAAACAAAAGTAGATCGAGTTGAAGATACGTACCTTGGCTCCATGATTTTCAAATTACAAATAGAAGATGACACAAATATAGTCCGCTTTCATATCCAAATGTCATAACACATAATTTTAGGGTTAAGACTCTTTCACTTCCTGTCTTATGGCATACCCAAGTAGTTGAAAATAAAAAAATCTACTTAACTTATCAACAAGAAACAAAAATCTAAATAATAATTTTAGACAGAAAAAGGGAAGACACTGAAAATAAATATGTATTAAAATAAACTGAATCCTAAAAACAAAGACTTTATAAACATAAATGCTTAAAGAAAATTTTAAGGGTCTAGAGATGTGTACCTTAAATCTCCATGCAATATCGAGCAAATCGTCTCAAGAAAGTACCAATATATGATCCATACTTGTGTAAATGGGGACAATAGTACAATTTAAAGTGCGAAAAATGAATATTGTAGGATTGGAAAATAAAAAATTATACAAAAAGGAATATTCAAGCTAAAAGATTAAATAAAGGAAAATTTAAATAAAATATACAACAGAAACTACTCATAATAAAAGGAAAATAAACAAAAGTAGATGGAGTTGAAGATACGTACCTTGGCTCCATGATTTTCAAATTACAAATAGAAGATGACACAAATATAGTCCGCTTTCATATCCAAATGTCATAACACATAATTTAGGTTAAGACTCTTTCACTTCCTGTCTTATGGCATACCCAAGTAGTTGAAAATAAAAAAATCTAAATAATAAATTTTAGACAGAAAAAAATGGAAGACACTGAAATAAATATGTATTTAAATAAACTGAATCCTAAAAACAAAGACTATATAAACATAAATGCTTAAAGAAAATTTTAAGGGTCTAGAGATGTGTACCTTAAATCTCCATGCAATATCGAGCAAATCGTCTCAAGAAAGTACCAATATATGATCCATACTTGTGTAAATGGGGACAATAGTACAATTTAAAGTGCGAAAAATGAATATTGTAGGATTGGAAAAAAAAAAATTATACAAAAAAAGGAATATTTAAGCTAAAGAATTAAATAAAGGAAATTTAAATAAAATATACAACAGAAACTTTACTCATAATAAAAGGAAAATAAACAAAAGTAGATGGAGTTGAAGATACGTACCTTGGCTCCATGATTTTCAAATAACAAATAGAAGATGACACAAATATAGTCCGCTTTCATTTCCAAATGTCATAACACATAATTTCGGTTAAGATCCTTCACTTCCTGTCTTATGGCATACCCAAGTAGTTGAAAAATAAAAAAAAATATACTTAACTTATCAACAAGAAAGGAAAATCTAAATAGATTTTAGACAGAAAAAGGGAAGACATTGAAATAAATATGTACTAAAAATAAATTGAATCCTAATAACAAAGACTTTATAAGCATAAATGCTTAAAGAAAATTTTAAGGGTCTAGAGATGTGTACCTTAAATCTCCATGCAATATCGAGCAAATCGTCTCAAGAAAGTACCAATATATGATCCATACTTGTGTAAATGGGGACAATAGTACAATTTAAAGTGCGAAAATGAATATTGTAGGATTGGAAAATAAAAAATTATACAAAAAGGAATATTCAAGGTAAAGGATTAAACAAAGGAAATTTAAATAAAATATACAACAGAAACTACTCATAATAAAAGGAAAATAAACAAAAGTAGATGGAGTTGAAGATACGTACCTTGGCTCCATGATTTTCAAATAACAAATAGAAGATGACACAAATATAGTCCGCTTTCATATCCAAATGTCATAACACATAATTTAGGTTAAGACTCTTTCACTTCCTGTCTTATGGCATACCCAAGTAGTTGGAAATAAAAAAATCTACTTAACTTATCAACAAGAAAGAAAAATCTAAATAATAGTTTTAGAAAGAAAAAGGGAAGACACTGAAATAAATATGTATTAAAATAAACTGAATCCTTGAAACAAAGACTTTATAAACATAGATGTTTAAAGCAAATTTTAAGGGTCTTGAGATTTGTACCTTAAATCCCCATGCAATATCGAGCAAATCCTCTCAAGAAAGTACCCAATATATGATCCATATGAAGATGGCACAAATATAGTCCGCTTTCATATCCAAATTTCATAACACATAATTTAGGTAAAGACTCTTTCGCTTCCTGTCTTATGGCATACCCAATTAGTTGAAAAATAAAAAAAAATCTACTTAACTTATCAACAAGAAACAAAAAAATCTAAAAATAAATTTTAGAAAGAAAAAGGGAAGAGATTGAAATAAATATGTATTAAAATAAATTGAATCCTAATAACATAGATTTTATAAACATAAATGCTTCAAGAAAATTTTAAGGGTCTAGAGATGTGTACCTTAAATCCCGATGCAATATTGAGCAAATCCTCTCAAGAAAGTACCAATATATGATCCATAGTTGTGTAAATGGGGACAATAGTACAATTTAAAGTGCGAAAATGAATATTTTAGGATTGGAAAATAAAAAATTATACAAAAAGGAATATTCAAGCTAAAAGATTAAATAAGGAAAATTCAAATAACATATACAACAGAAAACTACACATAATAAAAGGAAAAATAAACAAAAGTAGATCGAGTTGAAGATACGTACCTTGGCTCCATGATTTTCAAATTACAAATAGAAGATGACACAAATATAGTCCGCTTTCATATCCAAATGTCATAACACATAATTTAGGTTAAGACTCTTTCACTTCCTGTCTTATGGCATACCCAAGTAGTTGAAAATAAAAAAATCTACTTAACTTATCAACAAGAAACAAAAATCTAAATAATAATTTTAGAAAGAAAAAAAGGGAAGACACTGAAATAAATATGTATTAAAATAAACTGAATCCCTAAAAACAAAGACTTTATAAACATAAATGCTTAAAGAAATATTAAGGGTCTAGAGATGTGTACCTTAAGTCTCCATGCAATATCAAGCAAATCCTCTCAAGAAAGTACCAATATCTGATCCATAGTTTTGTAAATGGGGACAATCGTACAATTTATAAAGGTAATATTTAATTTTAAAGATTAAATAAAATAAATTCAAATAAAATATACAAGAGCAAGTACACATAATAAAGGAAAATAAATTTCATAACACATAATTTAGGGTAAGACCCTTTCACTTCCTGTCTTATTGCGTACTGAAGTAGTTAAAAATAAAAAATCTACGTAACTTATCAACAAGAAACAAAAATCTAAACAATAATTTTAGGAAACAAAAAGGGAAGACAGAGAAAAAAATATACTAATTTTAGAAACAAAAAGGGAAGACAGTAAAATATACGGAATTCTAAAGATCAAGGCCTTCCACATCCTCATCTAAAGACCAGAACTAATTCTATCCAAAGAAGAGCTATCTAGAGGATATGGAAGATATCTTTGGCCTCCACGTCTGACGAAGAATGGAAGAATCACCCTGCGCTACTCTCTTTTTACCTACCAGGGTGACCCACATGAAGAGCTATCATCACGAAACAACTCCACTGAAATACAAGACTAAAGTCTAAGTTCTACTTGTGTACAGAGATGATGCATGAATGCCGCCAGAAGATCAAGGCGTTGACCTGTCATAATAGCGATGCAAGACAAGAAGATCTTCCTCAGACAACTTTACGAAAAATGATCATTACTGTCACGCAATCTTTGGAGAAGACAGTATTCGAAATAACTTGCAGCAAGAAGGCGTGTCGACACTGTCCCAACCCTTCTTTGATTTCTTTTACCGAACCAACAGAAATCTCTCCTACCTTCATTTCGCCGCCAACCGTCCCAGATTACTCCTCAACTTGCCTCGAAGACTCTCGCGAGAATACAACAGGAAATTGGGAAATTTCTGAAGCAACCGGATCGCCAGTACATCGTGTCAAGATCCTCAATATAAAAATCTACCCTGAGGTCGACACGAGCTAGAGAAACTTTCCGCTACCTTCGTGGCTTGCCATCCACGCGGAGATTCGTGACAAGAGGCGTCGAACTCGAGACGACGGAAATAGTTGAGGCCTTCCAGAAACTCATCGCCAACAAAAGAGACAGAGACCGAATCAACTCCCGCTAAATCTTCATCCCCAGATAACGACGATAAGCCGAGACTTCCAAAGAAGTCCAGTCCACGTATTCAACCCCGCAACCGTTGACTTATCATTGACCAAAGAGCATAATTTCTTTGCCAAACTGCCATTACGAAATCCACATATGAAAACAAGAAATATCGTGAATCGCGTAGTTTATCACACGCGAATAACCGCCACAAAGCGTCCCGTCGTTTCAACGCCCTCCTCTTCATCCTTAAAAGGACGATTGTAGATTGAAAGAGACAGTTTTTTTGAATGAAAAGTTTGGTTACCTTGGTTCGTTTTCCCTATGTTTGTGTTCCCTCGTATCTCCATCATTCTTCTCCCGCAACCTCTTCATCTCCGCGTTCTATCTCCCTTCCTTCTCTCCCTCCATTCTGTCGCCTTTCATCTTCATCTCAGTAAGAAGCAAACGGGGTAATCTATTGGATCGTATCTTGAATTCGGAAGCAGTTATTTCACGTCAGATCCAGGTAATATCCTCATTCTATTCAAGGTGAAGAATAGTTTGTATCCGAGATCATAAGTCCAACATCAGACCGTCCTTCTCTTATCTGTTTTCTCATGCCGACTATTCCCTCTCTTCACTAATTTCCTATATCGTCACTAATTATATTATTTAATATACATTCTCCTTTCATTATCTAATATACATTATTTAATGTATTTAATATCCATTATCTATTTCATTCCCTCCTCACCCGTTAGACTCTTGCTATCTCTCTTTTCATAAATCTCAGTCAGTCCATTGTCATAACTATTTTCATTCATCTCCTCTCCATAATAACACAACTCTTCCCAACCTAAATCATCTAATCCATTATCCTTTTCACTATTATACACCATTATTCCCTTTTGATATCATTCATAGATCCTCACACATTTTTAGCATATTTCTCAATTACCATCATTAAATATTCTTATCTTATTCCTCTCACTTCTCCATATCTACACCATCATATTCATACATATAATCATTCTAAAATATCCTACATCACATAATTTAGTGTAAGACCCATTCACTTCCTGTCTTATTGCATACTGAAGTAGTTGAAAATAAAAAATATACTTAACTTATCAACAAGAAACAAAAATCTAAACAATAATTTTAGAAAAAAAAAGGGAAGACAGTGAAATAAATCTATACTAAAGTAAACTGAATTCTAAGAACAAAGACTTTATAAAAATATATACATAAAGAAATATTAAACGTCTAGAGATGTGTACCTGAAGTCCATGTGCAATTTCAAGCAAAACCACTCAAGAAAGTACCAATAAATAATTCATAGTTTTGTAAATTGGGAAAATAGTACAATTTAAGATGGAAAATAAATATTGTAGAACAGGGAAATGAAAAATAATATATAAAGAAATATTCAAGCTTAAAGATTATATAAAAAATTCAAAGAAAATAAAGGAAAATAAATTACAGTAGATCAAGTTAAAGATGTGTACCTTGGCTCCATAATTTTTAATTTGGAAATAAAAAGATGACACAAATATAGTCCGCTTTCATATCCAAGTGTCATAACACACAATTTAGGGTAAGACCCTTTCTTTTCCTATGTTATTGCGTATGAAGTAGTTGAAAATAAAAAATCTACTTAACTTATTAACAAGAAACAAAAATCTAAACAACAATTTTACAAACAAAAAGGGAAGACAGTGAAATAAATATATACTAAAATAAACAGAATTCTAAAAACAAGAACTTTATAAAAATAAATACATAAAGAAATATTAAGCGTCTAGAGATGTGCACCAGAAGTCCATGTGCAATATCAAGCAAATCCTCTCAAGAAAAGTACCAATATATAATTCATAGTTTTGTAAATTGGGAACATAGTACCATTTAAAATGGAAAATAAATATTGTAGGACTGGAAAATGAAAAATTATACAAAAAGTAATATTCAAGCTTAAAGATTAAAGAAAGAAATTCAAAGAAAATATCCAAGAGCAAGTACACCTAATAAAGGAAAATAAATTACAGTAGATGGAGTTAAAGATGTGTACCTTGGCTCCATAATTTTTAATTTGCAAACAAACGATGACACAAATATAGTCCGCTTTCATATCCAAATGTCATAACACATAATTTAGGGTAAGACCCTCTCACTTCCTGTCTTATTGCGTACTGAAGTAGTTGAAAATAAAAAATCTACTTAACTTATCAACAAGAAAACAAAAATCTAAACAATAATTTTACAAACAAAAAGGGAAGACAGTGAAATAAATATATACTAAAATATACGGAATTCTAAAAAAAGAGACTTTATAAAAATAAATACATATAGAAACATTAAGTGTCTAGAGATGTGTACCTAAATTCCTTGTGCAATATCAAGAAAATCCTCTCAAGAAAGTACCAATTTATAATTCATAGTTTTGTAAATTGGGAACGTAGTACAATTTAAAATGGAAAATAAATATTGTAGGACTGGAAAATGAAAAATTATACAAAAAGTAATATTCAAGCTTAAACATTAAATAAAGAAATTCATAGAAAATATCCAAGAGCAAACTACACATAATAAAAGGAAAAATAAATTACAGTAGATGGAGTTAAAGATGCGTACCTTGGCTCCATAATTTTTCAAATTTACAAAACAAACGATGACACAAATATAGTCCGCTTTCTTATCCAAATGTCATAACACATAATTTAGGGTAAGACCCTTTCACTTCCCGTCTTATTGCATACTCAAGTAGTTGAAAATAAAAAAATCTAGTTAACTTATCAACAAGAAACAAAAATCTAAACAATAATTTTACAAACAAAAAGGGAAGACAGTGAAATAAATATATACTAAAATAAACTGACTTTTAAGAACAAAGACTTTATAAAAATAAATATAAAAAGAAATATTAAGCGTCTAGAGATGTGTATCAGAAGTCCATATGCAATTTCAAGCAAACCCACTCAAGAAAGTACCAATATATAACTCATAGTTTTGTAAATTGGGAAAATAGTACAATTTAAGATGGAAAATAAATATTGTAGGACTCGGAAATGAAAAATTATGCAAAAAAATATTCAAGCTAAAAGATAAAATAAAATAAATTCAAAGAAAATATACAAGAGCAAGTACACATAATAAAGGAAAATAAATTAAAGTAGATCGAGTTGAAGATGCGTACCTTGGCTCCATAATTTTTAATTTACAAATAGAAGATGACACAAATATACTCCAATTTCATATCCAAATGTCATAACACATAATTTATGGTCAAGACCCTTTCACTTGTGTGTTATTGCATACCCAAGTAGTTGAAAATAAAAAAATCTGCTTAAGTTATCAACAAGAAAAAAAATCTAAACAATAATTTTAGAAACAAAAAGGGAGGACACTGAAATAAATATGTACTAAAATAAACTGAATTCTAAAAACAAAAAATTTATGAACATAAATGCTTAAAGAAATATTAATGGTTTAGAGATGTGTAGCTGAAGTCCTCAGGCAAATCCTCTGAAGAAAGTACCAGTATATGATCCATAGTTTTGTAAATTGGGGACAAATAGTACAATTTAAAATGAGAAAAATAAATATTGTAGGATTGGAAAATGAAAAATTATACAAAAATAATATTCAAGCTTAAAAGATTAAATAAAGAAATTCAAAGAAAATATCCAAGAGCAACTACACATAATAAAAGGAAAATAAATTACAGTAGATGGAGTTGAAAGATGTGTACCTTGGCTCCACAATTTTTAATTTACAAATAAAAAATGATATAAATATAGTCCGCTTTGATATCCAAGTGCCATAACACATAATTTAGAGTATGACCCTTTCGCTTCCCGTCTTATTGCGTATTGAAATAGTTGAAAATAAAACATCTACTAAACTTATCAACTAGAAACAAAAATCTAAATAATAATTTTACAAACAAAATGGGAAGACAGTGAAATATATATATACTAAAAAGTAAACTGAATTCTAAAAACAAAGACTTTTTAAACATAAATGCATAAAGAAATATTAAGGGTCTAGAGATGTGTACCTGAAGTGCCCATGCAATATCAAGCAAATCCTCTCAAGAAAGTACCAATATATGATCCATAGTTTTGTAAATGGGGAAAATAGTACAATTTAAAATGCAAAATGAATATTGTAGGATTGAAAAATGAAAAATTATGCAAAAGTTAATATTCAAGCTAAAAGACTAAATAAAATAAATTTCAAATAAAATATACAAGAGCAAGTACACATAATAAAAGGAAAATAAATTACAGTAGATTGAGTTAAAGATGTGTACCTTGGCTCCATAATTTTTTTCAAATTTTACAAATAAAAACGATGACACAAATATAGTCCGCTTTCATATTCAAATGTCATAACCCATAATTTAGGGTAAGACCCTTTCACTTTCTGTCTTATTGCGTACATAAGTAGTTGAAAATAAAAAAATCTACTAAACTTATCAACTAGAAACAAAAATCTAAACAACAATTTTATAAACAAAAAGGGCAGACAGTGAAATAAATATATACTAAAGTAAACTGAATTCAAAAAATAAAGACTTTATAAAAATAATTACATAAAGAAATGTTAAGCGTCTAGAGATGTGTACCTGAAGTCCATGTGCAATATCAAGCAAATCCTCTGAAGAAAGTACAAATATAATTCATAGTTTTTGTAAAGTGCGAAATTACTACAATTTAAGATAGAAAATAAATGTTGTAGGACTGAAAAATGAAAAATTATATAAAAAGTAATATTCAAGCTTTAAGACTAATTAAAGAAATTTAAAGAAAATATCCATGGGCACCTACACATAATAAAGGAAAATAAATTACAATAAATTGAGTTAAAGATGTGTACAAATGATAATTTTTAATTTGCAAACAAACGATGTCACAAATATAGTCCGCTTTCATATCCAAATGTCGTAACACATAATTTAGGGTAAGACCCTCTCACTTCCTGTCTTATTGTGTACTAAAGTAGTTAAAAATAAAAAATCTACTTAACTTATCAACAAGAAACAAAAATCTAAACAATAATTTTAGAAACAAAAAGGGAAGACAGTGAAATAAATATATACTTAAAGTAAACTGAATTCTAAAAATAAAGACTTTATAAAACATAAATACTATAAAGAAATATTAAGCGTCTAGAGATGTGTACCTGAAGTCTCATGTGCAATATCAAGCAAATCCTCTCAAGAAAGTACCAATATATGATTCATAGTTTTTGTAAATTGGGGAAAAATAGTACAAATTTAAAGATGGAAAAATAAATATTGTAGGACTGGAAAATGAAAAATTATACAAAAAAAGTAATATTCAAGCTTAAAAGATTAAATAAAGAAATTCAAAGAAAAATATCCAAGAGCAACTACACATAATAAAAGGAAAAATAAATTACAGTAGATTGAGTTAAGGATGTGTACCTTGGCTCCATAATTTTTAATTTGCAAACAAACGATGACACAAATATAGTCCGCTTTCATATCCAAATGTCATAACACATAATTTAGGGTAAGACCCTCTCACTTCCTATCTTATTGGGTACTGAAGTAGTTGAAAATAAAAAATCTACTTAACTTATCAACAAGAAACAAAAATCTAAACAATAATTTTACAAACAAAAGGGGAAGCCAGTGAAATAAATATACACTAAAGTAAACTGAATTATAAAAATAAAGACTTTATAAAAATAAATATATAAAGAAATATTAAGTGTCTAGAGATGTGCACCTGAAGTCCATGTGCAATATCAAGCAAATCCTCTCAAGAAAGTACCAATATATAATTCATAGTTTTGTGAATTGCGAAAATAGTACAATTTAAGATGGAAAATAAATATTGTAGGACAGGAAAATGATAAATTACATAAAAAGTAATATTCAAGCTTAAAGATTGAACAAAGAAATTCAAAGAAAATATCCAAGGGCAACTACACATAATAAAGGAAAATAAATTACAGTAGATTGAGTTAAGGATGTGTACCTTGGCTCCATAATTTTTAATTTGCAAACAAACGATGACACAAATATAGTCCGCTTTCATATCCAAATGTCATAACACATAATTTAGGGTAAGACCCTCTCACATCTTGTCTTATTGTATACTGAAGTAGTTGAAAATAAAAAATCTACGTAACTTATCAACAAGAAACAAAAATCTAAACAATAATTTTACAAACAAAAGGGGAAGCCAGGGAAATAAATATATATTAAAGTAAACTGAATTATAAAAATACAGACTTTATAAAAATAAATATATAAAGAAATATTAAGCGTCTAGAGATGTGTACCTGAAGTCCATGTGCAATATCAAGCAAATCGTCTCAAGAAAGTACCAATTTATAATTCATAGTTTTGTAAATTGGGAACGTAGTACAATTTAAAATGGAAAATAAAGATTGTAGGACTGGAAAATGAAAAATTATAGAAAAAGTAATATTCAAGCTTAAAGATTAAATAAAGAAATTCATAGAAAATATCCAAGAGAAGTACACATAATAAAGGAAAATAAATTACAGTAGATGGAGTTAAAGATGTGTACCTTGGCTCCATAATTTTTAATTTCCGAATAAAAAATGAGATAAATATTGTCCGCTTTGATATCCAAGTGTCATAACACATAATTTAGGGTAAGACCCTTTCACTTATGTTTTTTTGCGTACTGAAGTAGTTGAAAATAAAAAATGTACTAAACTTATCAACTAGAAACAAAAATCTAAACAATAATTTTATAAACAAAAACGGAAGACTGTGAAATAAATATGTACTAAAATAAACTGAATTCTAAAAACAAAGACTTTATAAAAATAAATACATAAAGAAATATTAAGCGTCTAGAGATGTGTACCTAAAAGTCCATGTGCAATATCAAGCAAATCCTCTCAAGAAAGTACCAATATATAATTCATAGTTTTGTAAATGACAAAAATAGTAAAATTTAAGATGGAAAATAAATATTGTAGGACTCGAAAATGGAAATTTATACAAAAAGTAAGATTCAAGCTTAGAGATTAAATAAATAAATTCAAAGAAAATATCCAAGGGAAACTACACATAATAAAAGGAAAAATAAATTACAGTAGATTGAGTTAAAGATGTGTACCTTGGCTCCATAATTTTTAATTTCCAAATCAAAAATGATATAAATGTAGTCCGCTTTGATATCCAAGTGTCATAACTCATAATTTAGGGTAAGACCCTTTCACTTCCCGTTTTTTGCGTACTGAAGTAGTTGAAAATAAAAAATGTACTAAACTTATCAACTAGAAACAAAAATCTAAACAATAATTTTACAAACAAAAACGGAAGACAGTGAAATAAATATGTACTAAAATAAACTGAATTCTAAAAACAAAGACTTTATAAAAATAAATACATAAAGAAATATTAAGCGTCTAGAGATGTGTACCTAAAGTCCATGTGCAATATCAAGCAAAATCCTCTCAAGAAAGTACCAATTTATACTTCATAGTTTTATAAATTGGGAACATAGTACAATTTAAAATGGAAAATAAATAATGTAGGACTGGCAAATGAAAAATTATACAAAAAGTAATATTCAAGCTTAAAGATTAAATAAAAAAATTCATAGAAAATATCCAAGAGCAAGTACACATAATAAAGGAAAATAAATTACAGTAGATGGAGTTAGAGATGTGTACCTTGGCTCCATAATTTTTAATTTCCAAATAAAAAATGATATGAATATAGTCTGCTTTCATATCCAAGTGTCATAACACATAATTTAGGGTAAGACCCTTTCACTTCCCGTTTTTTTGTGTACTGAAGTAGTTGAAAATAAAAAATCTACTAAACTTATCAACTAGAATAAAAAATCTAAACAATAATTTTTTAAACAAAAAGGAAAGACAGTGAAATAAATATGTACTAAAATAAACTAAATTCTAAAAGTAAAGAAATATTAAGCATCTAGAGATGTGCACTAAAAGTCCATGTGCAATATCAAGCAAATCCACTCAAGAAAGTACCAATATATAATTCATATTTTTGGAAATTGCAAAAATAGTACAATTTAAGATGGAAAATAAATATTGGACTGGAAAATGAAAAATTATATAAAAATTAATATTCAAGCTTAAAAATGGAACAAAGAAATTCAAAGAAAATATTTGAGGCCAACTACACATAAAAAAGGAAAATAAATTACAGTAGATTGAGTTAAAGATGTGTACCTTGGTTCCACAATTTTTAATTTGCAAACAAACGATGACACAAATATAGTCCGCTTTCATATCCAAATGTCATAACACATAATTTAGGGTAAGACCCTCTCAATTCCTGTTTTATTGCGTACTGAAGTAGTTGAAAATAAAAAATCTACTTAAGTTACCAACAAGAAACCAAAATCTAAAAAATAATTTTACAAACAAAAAGGGAAGACATTGAAATAAATATATACTAAAGTAAACTGAATTCTAAAAATAAAGACTTTATAAAAATAAATATATAAAGAAATTTTAAGCGTCTAGAGATGTGTACCTGAAGTCCATGTGCAATATCAAGCAAATCCTCTCAAGAAAGTACCAATATATAATTCATAGTTTTGTAAATTGCAAAAATTGTACAATTTAAGATGGACAATAAATATTGTAGGACTGGAAAATGAAAAATTATATAAAAAGTAATATTCAAGCTTAAAGATTAAATAAAAAAATTCAAAGAAAATATTTCAAGGGCAACTACACATAATAAAGGAAAATAAATTATAGTAGATCGAGTTAAAGATGTGTACGTTGGCTCCATAATTTTTAATTTGCAAACAAACGATGACACAAATATAGCTTGCCTTCATATCAAAATTCATAACACAATTTAGGGTAAGACCCTCTCACATCTTGTCTTATTGCATAGTGAAGTAGTTGAAAATAAAAAATCTACTTAACTTATCAACAAGAAACCAAAATCTAATCAATAATTTTACAAACAAAAAGGGAAGCCAGTGAAATAAATATCTAATAAAGTAAATTAAATTCTAAAAATAAAGACTTTATAAAAATCAATACATAAAGAAATGTTAAGCGACTAGAGATGTGTACCTAATGTTCATGTGCAATATCAAACAAATCCTCTCAAGAAAGTACCAGTATATAATTCATAGTTTTCTCAATTGGGATAATAGTACAATTTAAAATGGAAAATAAATATTGTAGGACTGGAAAATGGAAAAATTATACAAAAAAAGTAATATTCAAGCTTAAAAGATTAAATAAAGGAAATTCAAAGAAAATATCCAAGAGGGAACTACACATAATAAAAGGAAAAATAAATTACAAAGTAGATCGAGTTGAAGATGTGTACCTTGGCTCCATAATTTTTAATTTACAAATAGAAGATGACACAAATATAGTCCGCTTTCATACCCAAATGTCATAACACATAATTTAGGTTAAGACCCTTTCACTTCCTGTCTTATTGCATACCAAAGTAGTTGAAAATAAAAAAATCTACTTAACTTATCAACAAGAAACAAAAAATCTAAACAATAATTTTACAAACAAAAAGGGAAGACATTGAAATAAATATGTACGAAAATAAACTGAATTCTAAAAATAAAGACTTTATAAAAATAAATACATAAAGAAATGATAAGCGTCTAGAGATGTGTACTTAAGGTCCATGTGCAATATGAAGCAAATCCTCTCAAGAAAGTACCAATATACAATTCATAGTTTTGTAAATTGAAAAAATAGTAAAATTTAAGATGGAAAATAAATATTGTAGGACTGGCAAATGATAAATTACATAAAAAGTAATATTCAAGCTTAAAGATGAACAAAGAAATTCAAAGAAAATATCCAAGAGCAACTACACATAATAAAGGAAAATAAATTACAGTAGATGGAGTTAAAGATGTGTACCTTGGCTCCATAATTTTCAATATCCAAATAAAAACTGATATAAAAATAGTCCGCTTTGATATCCAAGTGCCATAACACATAATTTAGGGTAAGACCCTTTCACTTTCGGTCTTATTGCGTAATGAAGTAGTTGAAAATCAAAAAATATACTTAAACTTATCAACAAAGAAACAAAAAAATCTAAAACAATAATTTTACAAACAAAAAGGGAAGACACTGAAATAAATATATACTTAAAGTAAACTGAATTCTAAAAATAAAGACTTTATAAACATAAATGCATAAAGAAATATTAAGGGTCTAGAGATGTGTACCTGAAGTCCTCATGCAATATCAAGCAAATCCTCTCAAAAAAAGTACCAATATATGATCCATAGTTTTATAAATGGGGAAAATAGTACAGTTTAAAATGAAAAATGAAGATTGTAGGATTGGAAAATGAAAATTTTACAAAAAATAATATTCAAGCTTCAAGATTAAATAAAAGAAATTCAAAGAGAATATACAAGAACAAGTATCCATAATAAAAGGAAAATAAAAAAAAGTAGATTGAATTCAAGAGGCGTACCTTGGGTCCATAATTTTTAATTTACAAATATAAGATGACACAAATATAGTCCGCTTTCATATCCAAATGTCATAACACATAATTTAGGGTAAGACCCTTTCACTTCCTGTCTTATTGCATACTTAAGTAGTTCAAAATAAAAAATCTACTTCACTTATCAACAAGAAACAAAAATCTAAACAATAATTTTACAAACAAAAAGGGAAGACAGTGAAATAAATATATACTAAAGTAAACTGAATTCTAAAAATAAACACTTTATAAAATAAATACATAAAGAAATTTTAAGCATGTACAGATGTGTACCTGATGTCCATGTGCAATATCAAGCAAATCCTCTCAAGAAAGTACCAATATATAATTCATAGTTTTTGTAAATTGGGGATAATAGTACAATTTAAAATGGAAAATAAATATTGTAGGATTGGAAAATGGAAAAATTATACAAAAAAAGTAATATTCAAGCTTAAAAGATTAAATAAAGAAATTCAAAGAAAATATCCAAGGGGAACTACACATAATAAAGGAAAATAAATTACAGTAGATTGAGTTTAAAGATGTGTACCTTGGCTCCACAATTTTTAATTTGCAAACAAACGATGACACAAATATAGTCCGCTTTCATATCCAAATGCCATAACACATATTTAGGGTAAGACCCTCTCACATCCTGTCTTATTGCGTACTGAAGTAGTTGAAAATCAAAAATCTACTGAACTTATCAACAAGAAAGCCAAAATCTAAGCAGTAATTTCACAAACAAAAAGGGAAGACAGTGAAATAAATATATACTAAGGTAAACTGAATTCTAAAAATAAAGACTTTATAAAACTAAATACATAAAAAAATGTTAAGCGTCTAGAGATGTGTACCTGAAGTCCATGTGCAATATAAAACAAATCCTCTCAAGAAAGTACCAATGTATAATTCATACTTTTGTAAATTGGGATAATAGTACAATTCAAAATGGAAAATAAATATTGTAGGACTGGAAAATGGAAAATTATACAGAAAAAGTACTATTCAAGCTTAAAGATTAAATAAAAGAAAATTCAAAGAAAAATATCCAAGGGGCAACTACACATAATAAAAGGAAAATAAATTACAGTAGATTGAGTTAAAGATGTGTACCTTGGCTCCATAATTTTTTCAAATTTGCAAACAAAACGATGACACAAATATAGTCCGCTTTCATATCCAAATGTCATAACACATAATTAAGGGTAAGACCCTCTCACATCCTGTCTTATTGCGTACTAAAGTAGTTGAAATAAAAAAATCTACTTAACTTATCAACAAGAAACAAAAATGTAAACAATAATTTTACAAACAAAGAGGGAAGACAGTGAAATAAATATTTACTAAAGTAAACTGAATTCTGAAAACAAAGACTTTATAAAATAAAGACATAAAGAAATGTTAAGTATCTAGAGATGTGTACCTTAAGTCCATGTGCAATATCAAGCAAATCCTCTCAAGAAAGTACCAATATATAATTCATAGTTTTGTAAATTGCAAAAATAGTACAATTTAAAAAGGAAAGTAAATATTGAAGGACTGGAAAATGGAAAACAATACAAAAAGTAATATTCAAGCTTGAAGATTGAACAAAGAAATTCAAAGAAAATATCCAAGGGGAACTACACATAATAAAGGAAAATAAATTACAGTAGATTGAGTTAAAGATGTGTACCTTGGCTCCATAATTTTTAATTTGCAAACAAACGATGACACAAATATAGTCCGCTTTCATATCCAAATGCCATAACACATAATTTAGGGTAAGACCCTTTCACTTCGTGTCTTATTGCGTACTCAAGTAGTTGAAAATAAAAAATCTACTTAACTTATCAACAAGAAACCATAATCTAAACAATAATTTTACAAACAAAAAGGGAAGACAGTGAAATAAATATATACTAAAGTAAACTGAATTCTAAAAGTAAAGACTTAAAAAAATGAATACATAAAGAAATGTTAAGCATCTAGAGATGTGTATCTGAAGTCCATGTGCAATATCAAGCAAATCCTCTCAAGAAAGTACCAATATATAATTCATAGTTTTGTAAATTGGGATAATAGTACAATTTAAGATGGAAAATAAATATTGTAGGACTGGAAAATGTATAATTATACAAAAAGTAATATTCAAGCTTAAAGATTAAGTAAATAAATTCAAAGAAAATATTTGAGGGCAACTACACATAATAAAGGAAATTAAATTACAGTAGATTGAGTTAAAGATGTGTACCTTGGCTCCACAATTTTTAATTTGCAAACAAACGATGACACAAATATAGTCCGCTTTCATTTCCAAATGCCATAACACATAATTTAGGGTAAGACCCTCTCACATCTTGTCTTATTGCGTACTGAAGTAGTTGAAAATAAAAAATCTACTTATCTTATCAACAAGAAACAAAAATCTAAACTAGAATTTTACAAACAAAAAGGGAAGACAGTGAAATAAATATATACTAAAGTAAACTGAATTCTAAAAATAAAAACTTTATAAAATAAATACATAAAGAAATGTTAAGCGTCTAGAGATGTGTACCTGATGTCCATGTGCAATATCAAGCAAATCCTCTCAAGAAAGTACCAATATATAATTCATAGTTTTGTAAATTGGGATAATAGTACAATTTAAAATGGAAAATAAATATTGTAGGACTGGAAAATGAAAAATTATATAAAAAGTAATATTCAAGCTTAAAGATTAAATAAAGAAATTCAAAGAAAATATCCAAGGGTAACTACACATAATAAAGGAAAATAAATTACAGTAGATTGAGTTAAAGATGTGTACCTTGGCTCCACAATTTTTAATTTTTAAATAAACGATGAAACAAATATAGTCCGCTTTCATATCCAAATGCCATAACAGATAATTGAGGGTAAGACCCTCTCACATCCTGTTTTATTGCGTACTTAAGTAGTTGAAAATCAAAAATCTAATTAACTTATCAACAAGAAACCAAAATCTAAGCAGTAATTTTACAAACAAAAAGGGAAGACAGTGAAATAAATATATACTAAAGTAAACTGAATTCTCGAAATAAAGATTTTATAAAAATAAATACATAAAGAAATGTTAAGCATCTAGAGATGTGTACCTGAAGTCCATGTGCAATGTCAAGCAAATCCTTTGAAGAAAGTACCAATATATAATTCATAGTTTTGTAAATTGCAAAAATAGTAGAATTTAAAATGGAAAATAAATATTGTAGGAGAGGAAAATGGAAAATTATAAAAAAAGTACTATTCAAGCTTAAAGATTAAATAAAGGAAATTCAAAGAAAATATCCAAGGGGCAACTACACATAATAAAGGAAAAATAAATTACAGTAGATTGAGTTAAAGATGTGTACCTTGGCTCCATAATTTTTTTAATTTGCAAACAAACGATGACACAAATATAGTCCGCTTTCATATCCAAATGTCATAACACATAATTTTAGGGTAAGACCCTTTCACTTCCTGTCTTATTGCGTACTCAAAGTAGTTGAAAAATAAAAAAATCTACTTAACTTATCAACAAAGAAACCAAAAATCTAAAACAATAATGTTACAAACAAAAAGGGAAGACAGTGAAATAAATATATACTAAAGTAAACTGAATTCTAAAAGTAAAGACTTTAAAAAATAAATACATAAAGAAATGTTAAGCATCTACAGATGTGTACCTGATGTCCATGTGCAATATCAAGCAAATCCACTCAAGAAAGTACAAATATATAATTCATAATTTTGTACATCGCAAAAATAGTACAATTTAAGATGCAAAATAAATATTGTAGGACTGGAAAATGGAAAATTATACAAAAAGTAATATTCAAGCTTAAAGCTTAAATAAAGAAATTCAAAAAAAATATCCAAGGGGAACTACACATAATAAAGGAAAATAAATTACAGTAGATTGAGTTAAAGATGTGTACCTTGGCTCCATAATTTTTAATTTGCAAACAAACGATGACACAAATATAGTCCGCTTTCATATCCAAATGCCATAACACATAATTTAGGGTAAGACCCTTTCTCTTCCTCTCTTATTGCGTACTAAAGTAGTTGAAAATAAAAAATCTACTTAACTTATCAACAAGAAACCATAATCTAAACAATAATTTTATAAACAAAAAGGGAAGACATTGAAATAAATATATACTAAAGTAAACTGAATTCTAAAAGTAAAGACTTAAAAAAATAAATACATAAAGAAATGTTAAGCGTCTAGAGATGTGTACCTGATGTCCATGTGCAATATCAAGCAAATCCTCTCAAGAAAGTACCAATATATAATTCAGAGTTTTTTAAATTGGGATAATAGTACAATTTAAAATGGAAAGTAAATATTGAAGGACTAGAAAATGTATAATTATACAAAAAGTAATATTCAAGCTTAAAGATTAAATAAAGAAATTCAAAGAAAATATCCAAGGGGAACTAGACATAATAAAGGAAAATAAATTACACTAGATTGAGTTAAAGATGTGTACCTTGGCTCCATAATTTTTGATTTGCAAAAAAAACGATGACACAAATATAGTCTGCTTTCATATCCTAATGCCATGCCACATAATTTAGGGTAAGACCGTTTCTCTTCCTCTCTTATTGCCTACTTAAGTACTTGAAAATAAAAAATCTACCTAACTTATAAAGCAGAAACCATAATCCAAAAAATAACGTCATAAACAAAAAGGGAAGACGGTGAAATAAAGATTTACTAAAGTAAACTGGATTCTAAAAGTAAAGACTTTAAAAAAATAAATACATAAAGAAATGTTAAGCGTCTAGAGATGTGTACCTGATGTCCATGTGCAATATCAAGCAAATCCTCTCAAGAAAGTACCAATATATAATTCAGAGTTTTTTAAATTGGGATAATAGTACAATTTAAAATGGAAAATAAATATTGAAGGACTAGAAAATGGAAAATTATACAAAAAGTAATATTCAAGCTTAAAGATTAAATAAAGAAATTCAAAGAAAATATCCAAGGGGAACTACACATAATAAAGGAAAATAAATTACAGTAGATTGAGTTAAAGATGTGTACCTTGGCTCCATAATTTTTAATTTGCAAACAAACGATGACACAAATATAGTCTGCTTTCATATCCAAATGCCATAACACATAATTTAGGGTAACACCGTTTCTCATCCTCTCTTATTGCGTACTAAAGAACTTGAAAATAAAAAATCTACTTAACTTATAAAAAAGAAACCATAGTCAAAACAATAATTTTATAAACAAAAAGGGAAGACAGTGAAATAAATATATACTAAAGTAAACTGAATTCTAAAAGTAAAGACTTAAAAAAATAAATACATAAAGAAATGTTAAGTGTCTAGAGATGTGTACCTGATGTCCATGTGCAATATCAAGCAAATCCTCTCAAGAAAGTACCAATATATAATTCAGAGTTTTTTAAATTGGGATAATAGTACAATTTAAAATGGAAAATAAATATTGAAGGACTGGAAAATGGAAAATTATACAAAAAGTAATATTCAAGCTTAAAGATTAAATAAAAAAATTCAAAGAAAATATCCAAGGGGAACTACACATAATAAAGGAAAATAAATTACAGTAGATTGAGTTAAAGATGTGTACCTTGGCTCCATAATTTTTAGTTTGCAAACAAAAGATGACACAAATATAGTCCGCTTTCATATCCAAATGCCATAACACATAATTTAGGGTAAGACCCTTTCTCCTCCTGTGTTATTGTGTACTGAAGTAGTTGAAAATAGAAAAATCTACTTAACTTATCAACAAGAAACATAAATCTAAACAATAATTTTCCAAACAAAAAGGGAAGACACTGAAAATAAATATTTACTAAAGTAAACTGAATTCTAAAAACAAAGACTTTATAAAATAAAGACATAAAGAAATGTTGAGTATCTAGAGATGTGTACCTGATGTCCATGTGCAATATCAAACAAATCCTCTCAAGAAAGTACCAATATATAACTCATAGTTTTGTAAATTGCAAAAATAGTACAATTTAAAATGGAAAATAAATATTGAAGGACTGGAAAATGGAAAATTATACAAAAAGTAATATTCAAGCTTAAAGATTAAATAAAGAAAATTCAAAGAAAATATCCAAGGGGAACTACACATAATAAAGGAAAATAAATTACAGTAGATTGAGTTAAAGATGTGTACCTTGGCTCCATAATTTTTAATTTGCAAACAAACGATGACACAAATATAGTCCGCTTTCATATCCAAATGCCATAACACATAATTTAGGGTAAGACCCTTTCTCCTCCTGTCTTATTGCGTACTGAAGTAGTTGAAAATAAAAAATCTACTTAACTTATCAACAAGAAACCATAAATCTAAACAATAATTTTACAAACAAAAAGGGAAGACAGTGAAATAAATATATACTAAAGTAAAGTGAATTCTAAAAGTAAATACTTTACAAAATAAATACATAAAGGAATGTTAAGCGTCTAGAGATATGTACCTGATGTCCATGTGCAAGATCAAGCAAATCCTCTCAAGAAAGTACCAATATATAATTCATAGTTATGTAAACTGGGATAATAGTACAATTTAAAATGGAAAATCAATATTGTAAGATTGGAAAATGCAAAATTAAACAAAAATTAATGTTCAAGCCTACAGATTAATTAAAGAAATTCAAAGAAAATATCCAAGGGGAACTACACATAATAAAGGAAAACAAATTATAGTAGATTGAGTTAAAGATGTGTACCTCGGCTCCATAATTTTTAACTTGCAAACAAACGATGACACAAATATAGTCCGCTTTCATATCCAAATGCCATAACACATAATTTAGGGTAAGACCCTTTCTGCTCCTGTGTTATTGTGTACTGAAGTAGTTGAAAATAAAAAATCTACTTAACTTATCAACAAGAAACAAAAATCTAAACAATAATTTTACAAACAAAGAGGGACGACAGTGAAATAAATCTTTACTAAAGTAAACTGAATTCCAAAAACAAAGACTTTATAAAATAAAGACATAAAGAAATGTTAAGTATCTAGAGATGTGTACCTGATGTCCATGTGCAATATCAAGCAAATCCTCTCAAGAAAGTACCAATATATAATTCATAGTTTTGTAAATTGGGATAATAGTACAATTTAAAATGGAAAATAAATATTGTAGGACTGGAAAATGGAAAATTATACAAAAAGTAATATTCAAGCTTAAAGATTAAATAAAGAAATTCAAAGAAAATATCCAAGGGGAACTACACATAATAAAGGAAAATAAATTACAGTAGATTGAGTTAAAGATGTGTACCTTGGCTCCATAATTTTTAATTTACAAACAAACGATGACACAAATATAGTCCGCTTTCATATCCAAATGCCATAACACATAATTTAGGGTAAGACCCTTTCTCCTCCTGTATTATTGTGTACTGAAGTAGTTGAAAATAAAAAATCTACTTAACTTATCAACAAGAAACAAAAATCTAAACAATAATTTTACAAACAAAAAGGGAAGACAGTAAAATAAATATTTACTAAAGTAAACTGAATTCTAAAAACAAAGACTTTATAAAATAAAGACATAAAGAAATGTTAAGTATCTAGAGATGTGTACCTGATGTCCATGTGCAATATCAAGCAAATCCTCTCAAGAAAGTACCAATATAATTCATAGTTTTGTAAATTGCAAAAATAGTACAATTTAAAATGGAAAAAAAATATTATAGGACTGGAAAATGAAAAATTATATAAAAATTAATATTCAAGCTTAAAGATTAAATAAAAGAAAATTCAAAGAAAATATCCAAGGGAAACTACACATAATAAAAGGAAAATAAATTACAGTAGATTGAGTTAAAGATGTGTACCTTGGCTCCATAGTTTTTAATTTGCAAACAAACGATGACACAAATATAGTCTGCTTTTCATATCCAAATGCCATAACACATAATTTAGGGTAAGACCCTTTCACTTCCCGTCTTATTGCGTACTGAAGTAGTTGAAAATAAAAAATCTACTTAACTTATCAAGAGTAAACCATAATCTAAACAATAATTTTACAAACAAAAAGGGAAGACAGTGAAATAAATATATACTAAAGTAAACTGAATTTTAAAAATAAAGACTTTAGAAAATAAATACATAAAGAAATGTTAAGCGTCTAGAGATGTGTACCTGATGTCCATGTGCAATATCAAGCAAATCCTTTCAAGAAAGTACCAATATTTAATTCATAGTTTTGTAAATTTGGATAATAGTACAATTTATAATGGAAAATAAATATTGAAGGACTGGAAAATGGAAAATTATACAAAAAGTAATATTCAAGCTTAAAGATTATATAAAGAAATTCAAAGAAAATATCCAAGGGCAACTACACATAGTAAAGGAAAATGAATTACAGTAGATTGAGTTAAAGATGTGTACCTTGGCTCCATAATTTTTAATTTGCAAACAAACGATGACACAAATATAGTCCGCTTTCATATCCAAATGTCATAACACATAATTTAGGGTAAGCCCCTTTCTCTTCCTGTCTTATTGCGTACTGAAGTAGTTGAAAATAAAAAATCTACTTAACTTATCAACAAGAAACCATAGTCTAAACAATAATTTTATAAACAAAAAGGGAAGACAGTGAAATAAATATACTTTGAAGTAAATAGTTAAAAATAACAAATATTTACTTAATTTATCAACATGAAACCCAAATCTGAACATTAATTTTAGAAACTAAGTCAAGACACTAAAATAAATATCTATTACAGGAAAGTGAATCGTAAACACAAACTCTTCATAAACATAAATGCTTAAGGAGAGATGATAGAAAATCGCTATTTGAAATGAATAGAAAACATAAAGAATTTAAGGAGATGATAAACATAAAGCGTTATCTGAATGAAGCAGATGATAGAAAATGAATTAAATACCCAATCTCTCAAATATTCATGGAAATGAATAGCATTGCACTTTTTGAGTTAAAACAGAAACTAGATATTTGATGATACAGACAATCAAGTAGGTATTTAGAGGACAATTGAACATATAAATAATAAATGAGATACTTTTAAAATAGAAAAAATTCAAAAACTAAAATAGTAGAAGAAAATCTTTAGAGTTCAGAGGAGTGTGTCCATGAAGGGCAAGGAATGATAGTAATTAAAAGGACCATAGCAAAATGATGAAGTGGAATCCATAATTTTGGAATGCTGATGGTGATAAAATTAAACATTTCAAAATAAAGTTCTTGAATTGAAATAATTGAAGAAAAAATAAGGTATTAAAAAGAACTTAAAAGAAAAAATGGAAATATAAAATATAAATGAAATACAATATTTATAAGGAATGCACAACTCAAAGAAAGCTGAAGGAGGAAAAATAAAAGTATTAACTCTAGAAAAAGGGCTATAATTGTTTGAAAGTGCAAAAATTAACCTCATAGAGTGAGACCTAAAGGAAAAGGATGAGAGACAATTCATCCAATGCGGAGTAGTTAATCTCTCTAATAAAAATATTAATTGATATAAAATTTGGTAAGTTTATGATAAAAGTGTACTACTAAACTCCCAGAAGTTTATCTTATAGGAATCAAATGTGACGCAAACTGCATGATTTTAGGCTTACAGGAAAATACAATTTTACGGGGGACACAATTATTCCAGTGTCCTCCGGGAAATTTATGACAGTGAAAAATAAAACTTTAAAAATACTGAAAAATAAAAATACGGCGAAGAACAGAATCTCGTCACCGTGAAATCCAACTTGTAAAAGACTCTGGAGCGACTTATGGAACAATAACTACAATTTCATGAATTTCATGTCTCAATTTGATTATGGAACGATCAAGATAATGCAAAACGATTATATATTAGTCGTAGGTTGTAAATGAAGAAGGCAATTTTGCGGGCTGATTCATTAAAAATATGCAGCGGGAAAAAGAAAACCAGCCGAACCAAAAAATAAAGAGCAAGAAGAACGTCGGGGAAGGAGGAGACGTACGTTCTTGCACGCCTGTTATACGTGCGTCGCTCTCCTCCTCCCATCCTGGCGCTGCGGCAGAGAGCACTGATCCCCTTCTGCCGACCAGTGACTGTGAAGAGCCCTCGGTGACGTTCTTTTCCAGCGAGGAAGGGCGATAAAGTTACTATTTTTTTTGGGTCAAAAGAAGGAAAGAGTTCCCAGTTCTGGAGAGCGCAAGAAGATAACGGCAGCTCCTTTCCCTCGCTGGCAAGAGCCGAGGAAGACATTCGAACGATGGACTGGGCGGCAAACGGATTGCCCGCTTAAAATCCTTCCTCAACGGTAACGTCGACAGCTTGGATGATTTCTTTTCTTTTCTTTTCTTACTAAATCTTCGACAACAGAAGGAAACATCGGCGGCTTATTTCTTTTATTTAAATAAAGCAGATATTGTTCAATTTTAGAAATGACCGAACGGTTTTAGATAAACTAAAATCTGTCTATAAATTCTGGAATTCTTAACTACTAATTTCAGTTAAGAAAAAAAATAAGTCCGAGAAAAAGAAGAGAACAAATAGGTCTAGAATATCCATGAACCGAGAGTTGTATATTTAGTGTACAAAACACTGAAGATAAAAAATAATAAATTTTCTAAATAGATTTCATGCGAAAGGCCATACTTTCTCATCCTACTCGTTCCTACTCGTTCGCAAGAGCTGGAAAGGCCACACTTTCTCATGCCACGGACATTTTAAGATACTTGACTGAATCTCTCTCTCTCTCTATCTATAGATCTATCTATCTATCAATCTATCTTTATCTCTATCTCTGACTGTAGGCTTTTCAAATAAAGAATACACCAATGATCTGACTGATTTTCCAACAGATTGTGTCTTTGTATATTTGCATGGTAGATTCACTCAGTAGAACATTCTTATGCTTTGCCCTAAGGGCGCTCATTTCAACTCATCAAATTACAATACTTTTGTTCTATGGATGCTTGGAGCCCAAATGGGTCCTCTTGCTATTATATCATCCATCATTACAAAACATTATAAAACACACTAGATCCTTGGAAAGAGAATTTTTAGGTAATTGATAGAAAAAGTCAAGGTCAACTCAAGGCCCAATTTAGCACCAAGTCAACTTGAAGTCATCATGAGAGCAAGTCAAGGTCAAATCAAGGGTTAAGTCAGAGTCAACCACATTCAAGGTTCAATACCAAAGTCAGCTTATACTCAAGGGCCAAGTCAAGCTCAACAATGTTCAAGGGTAATGTAAGCCCTTGCATGTACTAAGACCACAGCACGTACCTGTGGACATGGCCATTGCTAGACCAAAGACATGACCTCACTCTTGTCAATTGTTAGGGTTTAGTTTTCTACTTTATTTTCTAATTTCCTTTTCATTTTAATTTTCTCTTGGAATTTCTCTTTCCTCCAAGGCATATAAATAGGCCTCGCATGTAATAAGATTAATAGGCATATTTTTAGTTAAGAATTTTTTTCTTCTACTCATAAGAGTGCCCTCGGGATCTGCCCCTAACCCATAGCCACCTTCCTCAAGTCCAATTTTGTACTCTTCTCTGCTGCATTAGACATCAATTTGGTATTTATATAATTGGGCTTCTTCATCTACATTTGAGGGAATTGAGTTCTCCCAACCCAAGGGGAACTCGTGGGTATGATCCTAACCCCACCTCGAGAGAGGACAACCTTGCTACCTTTGCACATCACCAACCGTAGAGCAAAAGATCGTGACCCCACTGTAGTCTATTATGAGGGTTTATTTTTTAATTTATTTTCTAATTTTATTTCATTTTATTTTATATGAAATTTGTCTTTTTTTCAACACCTATAAATTGGCCTGCTATGTAGTACAATTGATAGGTCTATTATTTGAGTGAAGAACTATTTTCTTCTCCTCAATAGAGTTTCCTTTGGATCCTCCATCACTATCGCTCAAAAGAGTTAAGAGTTTTAATATATAGTGCATTATAGGATCATCAGCTAGACAAGGTCAAGAACTTGAGAGGAGCAAACCAGCCCAAAGGGAGTAGGAGCTATGAGCAAAACTCTTGAAGCTGACTTGTAGGTTGGAAGATGACCTGTGGAAAAATCTCAAAGATGTCTTCAGATTTGAGTATATTAACCCATGCGCACAACTCAAATATTGCATTTGTGAACACAACAATTGTTTATCAATTTTATCACAATCATTTGAAGTTGGCGGAACTCCCGAGAAGATGGAAGTATGATACAATTGGTGATCAAACTAGTGTATAAATTTTCTATTCACTAAGAAACCAAATGCAAGAGAATTATCAAGGAATCTAATAACATGCATTTATAACCCAAATTCTTATCCTAATTAACTCATATTCATGTTTATTTTATGTGAATATGATGCATGTTATCATACTTTTTAGGAATTTTCTCCATTGGTATGTCATTTCACTGAAGTCGATATTTATGCATAAATTAGAGATAATTTCATGTTTAATAGATGATTAATCTTTTGTTAAGTTTAAATTCATAAAAGTTAATCTCTTTTATTTAATGATTTTGACTTTAGTGCATGTTTTGAAGGATAATTTCAAGATGAATTTATGATTTAGAACATTTATTAAGAAATGAGTTAAGTAAATTCTAATTCATCTTGATTTCTTCTTTGAAAATATATTTTAAATGACACGATGTTAAAAATGAAGGAATTTGTGATCCAATGGAGAAAATTTGGATTAAAAGGAGTTGTATATTTTAAGTTATGAATTTTTTAAGTTTGTCCTTTTTTTTTTATTTGATTTTTCATTAATTTTTATTAGGTTTTTCTTATTTAAAATCGCAAAAAGGGGGTTTTACTTACCTGCGATGATGACTTGGTGAGCGGGTCCAGGTGGCAAGCTAACGTGGCGCGCAGGACCACCACCGGATGCGACGCGGCACTGAAGCCACGTGGCAGGGCCGCGGGTGGCCCACGCGAGGCGCAGGTGGCACAGAGGGTGCGGACACGTGGCAGGAGGCCACGTGTGTCCACGCGGGTCCAGCACATGCCCGTGTGGGGCGCCACGTGGCAGGGGGGCTGGCGATTGGTGGGCCCACGGGTTAGTGGGCCCTGGTTAGGAATTGGGGGCGGTAACGCAAATGCGTTACCGCACCCCACTATTTAAGCTCACATATCGCTACATTTTCTTCCGTGTGGGACTATGTCCCACACGTTTCTTACCTTTTGCAGGCGACGTGGATGCACAGAGGGCGTTGGATTCGATCAGGACGGCGGAAATGGCGTGGACCCTGACGTATCGTTTTCGTGCGTCGTTAAAACACAAAGATGATGGTCAAAAAAAATTTATAAAACCGAACTCACAAAGATAAGATATAATAATCAAGTATTGTATAAGTATCGGGTCGATCCATAGAGAGCAGGGTTGACTTTAATCGCAGACTTGACTTGGTCAAACTTAGGTTTAAAACGAGTTTTAAATATAAGAAAATAAGATGCAAGGAATGGAAATCATATAAATAAGCTAAATAAGAAGTTTTAAGAATTTAATTCTCGCATTTGACAGAGAAAAGTCAAAAGTCAAAGTCAAAGCGTTGACTTTGACCAATAGTAGGTGTTCTGTAAAATCAGAGAACCAAAAAGAGTCATAAGATTATGAAAATTAGACATTTCGAAACTAAAGACAGAATGGAATTTATTGATATATATTTCGTAATTTTTGGATAAGAAATGGATTTATTATGAATTATTAAAAATCAACTACTAGAAAATCCCCAAAATTAACACCTCAGAGGAAATATTCAAATTGAATGGTCAAATGAAATCCAGATCTTAAAATTTCTATGTCAATAGAAAGCTAAGAACTAGAGGAATCTAACAAGACCAAAATTATCGAATTCTGATTTGTAAATCAAAAGTAATTGACCCCGAAAGTCAACATTTGACTTCTGATGAAAGATGAACAGTCCTTGGTCAAACGTTAAATTGGAGGGTCAAATGAACTCGGAATTCGATGAATTTTCTATCCACGGAAAGCTGATGAAAAGAGAAATCAAATCAATGAAACCAAAATAAAGTGATTTGGAATTATAATAAAATAGATATACTATTTTCAAAATCAGCAACTTTTTCAGAACTAAAATTTGGGGAAAATGAGGAACACTATGAACTAATTTGCAAAATTAAACTTCTAAATCTAATTAAAACTCAAATTACCTCCTGATAATCGATTGAATCTCACAACTAACCCGATTGCCGCAAGAATGGGGCTTCAATTCTCGTGGATTGAAGCGAATTTTCTCGGATTCTTCCTTGCGGACGTTCGGAATTCAAGGGTAAAATTCGATGAAATCAAGGAGAAATTGGCGATCAATCCCGCTCCGATTGCTTCGCAATCGAGTCTAAACGCGGGGGGATCACGATGAACTAGAGATCTTCCTTGAAATTAGCTTAATTCCTTCACGAATCGATCAAAAGTTCAAAAACAAAAGAAGATATTTTTTTGTAGTTGGTTTGATTAATAGATTGATATAAAAGGAAGGAAATGTCCTAAGATTAACACATAAACCCTAAGTGTCGGTCAATTCGTCTAATCGTGATGCAGTCATCATCATTCTACCGGAGCTTGAATTAACGCCCAAGCTTGGCGTCTATCACGATAGAATAATGAGCTGAATAAGCAACTAGAACTCTCATAGTATCAACCTTGCCCCCTATCCTCAGTCCTCATGAGGCTAAGACCCTCGCCCTAGCCTTGAGCGGGATCTCAGTGACAAGGCCCTCTAACTTTCTCGAGATCGATTCAACCGATGGTGATTAATTCTAAACACGATAAGAAGATAAAACCTGATCCACCGGTGCTCCCTTGGCCTTTCGACACAAAACACTCTTGCTATAGAACAAGCGATCACAAAGGAGGATACGAAGAAGCAAGTCGGGTATCTAGATGCACTCGGTTCGTCACGCCGTGCAATCCTAGATACCAGGCAAATACACAAGAACATAAGAAGAACAAACAATAATTAAACATACCAAGATAGTTGATCCCTAGCAGCCTTGATCCCAATGGCCAACCTCCAAAAGGAGGCTAATTAGAAGATAAAAAACAAGGTCTTCCCGTGCCCTATTTATAGACCAAAAGGCATGGATGGAAAGAGGGGAGAGAGAGGAAGTTGCCCCCAAAATTTGGGCTTGATCCGCCTTCTGGATCGCCAGATATCGCGTCTAGAAGTTGGATAAATCTGAGCCGTCGATTTGATTCTCTCTCATACTTTGACTTGGCACGGATTGATGATAGCATTAATTTCCGTGCCTTGATTTTCATGAACGAGAATAACTGCCTCTCCGATCCGCGTGAAATGATTCCTTCAATCATGGCCTGACACGTCGCATCATCGTCAGCGATGCGCGTGAAATGATTTGTTCAATCATGGGCCGACACATCATGTCACGCGTCAGCGATCCTCTGAAATGCTCTTGTCCAATCCGCTTTTTCGCCACGTCATCCTCGCGCCTACAAAATAAATAAAAAAAAGAAAAGACATCTTTGTCTTATTAGGCGGGGGAAAGTCCTCTTTTTCATTGGCCGCCGCCTCCTCCTCGACTGACGTGCATCGATTTAGGCGGGAGAAAGTCTTCTTTGTCTTATTAGGCGGGAGAAAGTCTTCCTTTTTTTCATTGGCCTCCGCCCTTCTTGACTGACACGGCTCGGTTATAGACGTGTCAGTCAGAAAAAAACGCGTGCCCAATCATTGGGCCGACGTCCTTCTTGACTGACACGTGTCTCGATTTGATGATCGCGTGGACTCAGGTCCACGCGATCTTCGCTGTTCTGATCGAATCCAACGCCCGCCGTGCGTCCACGTCACCTGCAAAAGGTAAGTGTCCTGTGGGACATAGTCCCACACAGAAAAAAAGGTAGAGAAGGACGCGATTAAATAGGGGGGCGCGAATGGAATTAATTCGCGTTACCGCCCCCCTCTCTTACCAGGGTCCCACTATACCCGTGGACCCTCCCACTACCGTCCTTACCTGCCACGTGGCGCCCCGCACGGGCGCCCCCATGGACCCTCGTGGTCGCGTGGCCCCTGCCACGTGGCCGCGCACTGTGCACCTTCTGCGCCTCGCGTGGGCCACTGACGGCTCTGCCACGTGGCCTTCAGCGCCGCATCGCACCTGTGCGGTGGTCTCGCATGCCACGTGTCAGCTCACCGGAGCTCCCGCTCGCCACGTCAGCTCCTGCAGGTAAGAACCCCTTTTTTGCAATTTTTTTAATAAAAAATGCTTTAAAACTTCATTTAAAAATCAAATAAAAATCAGAAAAAGGTATAAACTTTAGAAATTCATAACTTTAAATATACAACTCCTTTTTAATCCAAATTTTCTCCATTGGGTCACAAATTTCTTTCTTTTTAACATCATGTCATTTAAAATATATTTTGAAAGAAGAAATCAAGATGAATTAGAATTTACTTAAATCATTTCTCATTAAACATTCTAAATCATAAATTCATTATGAAATTATCTTTCCAAACATTTACTAAAGTCAAAAATCATTCAATAACAGAGATTAACTTCTATTAATTTAAAAAAAATATTAATCATCTATTAAGCATGAAATTATACCTAATTTGTGCATAAATATCAACTTTAGTGAAATGACATGCCAATGGAGAAAATTCCTAAAAAGTATGATAACATGCATCATATTCACATAAAATAAGCATGAATATGAGTTAATTAGGATAAGAATTCAAGTTATAAATGCATGCTATCAGACCCGAGTCCACGCGATCTTAATTACAACACGTGCGCTCAAATGTGGCTTAAGTGAGGTGGATCAATGTCTCACCTGGCGACACGTGGACGCACAAGGAGAGCCTGATCTTCATCGGACGAATGATGATTGAAGAAAGGCTGCGATCTTCAGTGCATCCATTGGGAGCGCCCAATCTTCATCATAACTCGATCGCTTCGTCGGACAGACGTGATTTTTTGCGATTAGAGAAACGGCATGGACGGTCACGATCTTTCGCGATCGGAGGCATTGCGTGGACACATTTCGTCCGTGCGATCTCCATCAGATGGCCAAGATCTTCATCTCACTTGGGCGATGTGTGGGACTCTCTGGAGCACCGGATCTTCATCGGACGGTAGCGACGACCCAAGACTCACGATCGTGGCTCACGATCGCGGTTCGATCGTGGCCTTATCGCCCCGCGATCGGGGCTGATTTATCGTGAAATTGAAGCCACAATCACCACCAAGTGATAAATCCACTCCCACGACCGATCGTGGCCATCAATCCGCTCCCATGAACGGATCAAACGACCGCAAAAATCGGGCGAAAAATTCCCTTTAAATGACAATGCATTTGTCTCTTGTTCTTCAACTTTTGAACGATTTTTTAAGTGAATTAAGCGAATTTTGAGGAAGATCTCTAGTTCATCATGATTCCCCCACGTTTAGACTCAATTGCGAAGCAATTGGAGCACGATTGATCACGAATTCCTCCTTGATTTCATCAAATTTTTCCCTTGAATTCCGAACATCCACGAGGAAGAATCCGAGCCAATTCGCTTCAATCCACGAGAATTTAAGCTCCCATTCTTGCGGAAATTGGGTAAGTAGTGAGATTTGATCGATTATCAGGAGGTAATTTGAGTGTTTATTAGATTTAGAAGTTTAATTTTGCAAATTCGTTTCTTAGTGTTCTTCATTTTCCCCAAATTCGAGTCTGAAAAATTGCTGATTTTTGAAAATATAATATATCTCTGATTATAATTCCAAATCACTTTATTTGGGTTTCATTGGATTCCTCTTTTCATCAGCTTTCTGTGGATAGCAAATTCATCAAATTCCGAGTTCATTTGACCCTCGTATTTGATGTTTGACCGAGGACTATTCATCTTTCATCAGAAGTCAAACATTGAATTTCGGGCTCAATTACTTTTAATTTACAGATTAGAATTTAATAATTTTGGTCTTTTTAGATTCCTCTAGTTCTTAGCTTTCCATTGACATATAAATTGCAAGATTTGGATTTCATTTGACCAGTCAATTTGAAGATTTCCTCTGAGGTGTTCACTTCGGGGATTTTCTGATATTTGATTTTCAATAATTCACAGTAAATCCATTTCTTATCCAAAAATCACGAATTATATATCAATAAATTCCATTTTCTCTCTATTTTTCAAATATATAATTTTCGTAATCTTCTGACTCTGTTTGATTCTCTGATTTTACAGAACACCTACTGTTGGTCAAAGTCAATGCTTTGACTTTGACTTTTGACTTTTCTCTGTCAAACCCGAGAATTAAATTCTTAAAAATTCTTATTTAGCTTATTTATATCATTTCCACTCAATAATTCTTATTTTTAATTATTTAAAACCCCTTTTAAACCTAAGTTTGACCAAGTCAACTCTGCAATTAAAGTCAACCCTGCTCTCTGTGGATCGACCCGATACTTACACATTACTTGATTTTATATCTTATCTTTGTTATTTCGGTTTTATAAATTTTTTTTAACCGGCGTTTTTGTGATTTAACAACGCATAAAAAAACGCAACGTCCGAATCCACGATTGATTAAAGAAATACAAAAAAATATTGAATTAACTTAATGACCTCTCTCCTCTTATTTACATCACTGTCATGTAGTGACTTTACATATGTTGTTGATTATTTGGGGACTTCACTAGTGGTAAGGTTTGAGACTATAAAAAAATGATATTATCTAATATTTCTCAAATGGAGTGGAAAGTTTATCAATTTGATGTTAAGTCATATTTCTTTAATGGTTTTTTTATATGAGATGAGTATGGTGAATGACTTGAAAGTTTTATTGCCCAAGGAATAATGAAAATTTTTACAATGTAGAGATGTCATCACAAGGACTTAGGAAAGCATGAAGATTTGGTATGGTAGATTACTTTCATATTTTTCTGAAAAATAAATTTTTAAAGATGTGAGAATCAGCAATAAGGACAATGATATTCTTATCATTTGCATTTATGTGGATCATGGTATTGAGAAGTTCATCTCAATATCTCATTGGCAGGTTAAAAACCTCAATTACATCTTAATATGGCATGAGAAATTTAGGTTTCCTCCATTTTTTTCTTCAATTTATCAAGGTGATGATGGTATTCTTCTTTCTCAAAAAAACAAGAGTTAGATATGATGAAGAACTTTAAAGTGTAAAATTGCAAGATAATTCTATATTCATTAATGCAAGTGAAAAGTTGTGAATTTCATGGTGGTAAGTCAAAGATAGATGAATGGTACTTTAGACGAGTCTTCCTTTCAGATATTATGTTTACTGATATGATGATATCATAGTTTATACATTAGCCTTCATTACATCATATTTTATCTACAATGAGGATACTTTGATCTATGTGTGGCAAAACTAATAATTGATAACTCTAAAATATATGTCACATTCATGCATCATTTATCATGTTTAACTTCTAATAAAGATTGTAATAATGACAATATCCATTCATATATAGCTAAATGTGGTGAAAATATGAATAAGTCCTATCATGAATCGTTTCGTACATTTTGATTACATTATGAGACTAACCCCATTTGACTTCTTGGATTCTCAAATAGTTGAATTCTCACATTTTTTATGAGTTATGCAAATGCAAGGGCTTAGGTGAAGTTTAATGGGAGCGTAGATGCAAATTATCCAAGAAGAGAAGAAGAAAATGGGTACTCCACCTTTACGAGGTTGATCAGCCTTATCCATATTTTTAGGAGGTTAGTCAAATGTTTTTACCTTTTTAGGAGGATGGTCAAGTCATTCCACCTGTTTAGGAGGTCAGTCAAACCTTACCACTCCTTTAAGATGATGACTGATAACATGCATTTATAACTTGAATTCTTATCTTAATTAACTCATATTCATGCCTATTTTATGTGAATATGATGCATGTTATCATACTTTTTAGGAATTTTCTCCATTGGCATGTCATTTCACTAAAGTTGATATTTATGCATAAATTAGGGATAATTTCATGCTTAATAGATGATTAATCTTTTGTTTAAGGTAATAGAAGTTAATCTCTGTTATGGGATGCATTTTGACTTTGGTAAATGTTTAGAAGGATGATTTTTGGATGAATTTATGATTTGAAATACTTAATGAGAAATGATTTAAGTAAATTATAAATCATCTTGATTTCTTCTTTCTAAATATATTTTAAATGGCATAATATTAAAAAGGAAAGAATTTACGATCCAATGGAGAAAATTTCAATTAAAAAGGAGTTGTATATTTTAAATTATGAATTTCTGAAGTTTTAGGCCTCTTTTTCGAATTTTATTTGATTTTTCAATCGAATTTTCAATTTAAAATCGCGAAAAAGGGGGGTACTTTGGTCCACAAGTACCCGACTGATGACGTGGCAGGCGAACCCAGGTGGCGGCTGACGTGGCGCGCGGGACCACCGCGCCGTTACGACGTGGCACTGAGGCCACGTGGCAGGACGCGTGTGGCCCACGCAAGAGGCGCACCGGGCGCGCCAAATGGCAGGGAGGCCACGCAGCCACGTGGGCGCCCGTGTGGGGCGCCACGTGTTGCAGAGTAGAGAGGAAATATTAGGATAGTTAATAGGGGAATCTTCTCCCCTATTTAACCGCATCCTCTCCCTCCTTTTAATCCGTGAAGGACTATGTTCCCACACGATTTTGTTTATTGCAGGTGACGTGGCGACGCGACGAGCGTCGGATGCGGGCGGAACGGCTGAGATCGCGTGGACCTAAGTCCACGCGATCAGCAATCAGACACGTGCTGAATTCGAGGAATAAGTGAACTTGATGAGCAGCTCACCTTTAGACACGTGGCATCACAAGAAGCTCCTGATCGTCATCCAACGGTGAATGCTCCATCAGGCGATAGATCTTCATCGGACGGCCACTGCAAGTTGATCAAAAGCGACAAAGATCGGACGGCTTACCTGATCGATATCGGACGGCTCACGTAATCTTCATTGGACGGCTGATCTACATCGCAATAGCGGCGCACGGGATCGGTTAATCATGATCGTCCCAGCCCAGCGGTTAACCACGATCGAGCGGCGCAGACAAAACGGGAAGAACCCCAGGATCGCGGTCCGATCGAGCCGCGATCGAGCCGCGATCGCATGATTTCCGCGACGGAATCGCTCTCACCTGACTCGATGCTGATCGGCGGAAACCTAGGACCACGATCGAACCCCGATCTTGGCTCGATCGTGGCCCGATCGTGGTCCGATCGTGGTGCTAAAATCGTGGAAATAGGAGCTAAATCCACCGCTGAAATTGGTCAAAATTGTTGCGGAATTGAAGCGGCATCCTCGCTCCAAGGAATCGCCTCCACGACGCCTTCAAACGACGCCCACGACCGCTTCCAATGGCCACGATTTCGGGCCTAATTCCCTCTTTAAAAGCATGTATGTCCCTCTCTTTGTTCTTTAACTTTTGATCGACTCGTGAAGAAATTAAGCGAGTTTCGAGGAAGGTCTTAAGTTCTCGTGATCCTCTGCTTCCAAGAGTGTAGAGACGCAGCCATTGAAGCATGATAATCATGATTTCACCTCTTGATTTCATCGAATTTTCCCCTTGAATTCCGAACGTCCACGAGGAAGAATCCGAGCAAATACGCTTTAATCCACGAGAATTGAGGCCCCATTCTTGCGGCAATCGAGTTAGTAGTGAGGTTCGATCGATTATCAAGAGGTAATTTGTATTGTTATTAGGTTTAGATCTTTAATTTTGCAAATTAGTTCATAGTGTTCTTCATTTTCCCCAATTTTAGGTCCGAAAAGTCGCTGATTTTGAAAATAGGATATCTCTTTGATTATAATTCCAAATCACTTGATTTTAGTTTCATTTGATTCCTCTTTTCATCAGCTTTCCGTGGATAGCAAATTCATCAAATTCTGACTTCATTTGACCCTCCAATTTAACGTTTGACCAAGGACTGTTCATCTTTCATCAGAAGTCAAATGTTAACTTTCGGGGTCAATTACTTTTTATTGAAAAATCCAAATTTGATAATTTCGGTCTTGTTGGATTCCTCTGGTTCTTAGCTTTCCATTGACATATAAATTGCAAGATTTGGATTTCATTTGGGCATTCAATTTGAAGATTTCCTCTGAGGTGTTAATTTCGGGGATTTTCTGATCATTGATTTTCAATAATTCATAATAAATCCATTTCTTATTCAAAAATTACGAAATATATATAAATAAATTACATTTTCTCTCTAGTTTCCAAATATCTAATTTTCGTAATCTTCTGATTCTGTTTGATTCTCTGATTTTGCAGAACACTTACTGCTGGTCAAAGTCAACGCTTTGACTTTGACTTTTGACTTTTCTCTGTCAAATCCAAGATTTCAATTGTTAAAACTTCTTATTTATCTTATTTATATCATTTCCACATCTTAAATCTTATTTTATTTTATTTAAAACTCATTTTAAACCTAAGTCTGACCAAGTCAACTCTGCGATTAAAGTCAACCCTGCTCTCTGTGGATCGACCCGATACTTACCGAATACTTGATTATTATATCTTGTCTTTGTGAGTTCGGTTTTATAAATTTTTTTTGTCTATCGTCTTTGTGTTTTAACGACGCACGAAAATGACACGTCAATGACCAAGCCTTTCTACCTTTTTAGGAGGTTGGTCAAACCTTCTCTTATATTTAGGAGTATGGTCAAACCTTGTCATATAGTTAAGAGGTTGATCAGACCTATTCACCTTTCTAGGAGGTTAGTCAACTACCTTCTTAGGTGGGTCAACTCATTTTACCATTTTAGGAGACTACTCACTCCCTTTCTCATAGACGTCAATGATGGTCAACATGATTCTTGACAAGTTAAAGGTGGTCATAGTCATTCTTTAAGGGTCAAAGAGGTTAAATTTATTCTCTTTTATTTATTACTAATCAATATAGGAGGAGTCTACATTTCTACGAGGAGAGAGAGGTAAGCCCACCTTTTAGAGTGGTAAGGTTACCGCCTCATACAGAGTGGTCAACCTAATCCCTTAGGAGCTAGTTGTGGGGCCCACCTCCTTAAGATAACTCGCCCATCTCCTTAGGAGGTGATTATAGTTGTGGCCTATGGATTTAATCTCTACCATTCATTTGGTGGTACCCAAAAAGACTAAATCTCCACCATTAATTTAAAGGAAACTATTAACCTAACATATAAAATAATCGTGTTCTCATTTTGTTGCTTTTTCACTCTCTTTTAGCATCAAGCTACCAGAAGACAAGGGAGAGGCGTAGTCCCAAGCATAGAATTATTTGGTGTTCAATTTTTTTCTCAAGGCAAGATCATGTAGAGGATTGAGATTTTAATGAGTCTACCATCACCCCACCTAGGACTACCATAAAAAATGGAGATGGTGTGAGGATTTGGATATGATTTTCTCTTGTAATCCCTCCATGGATAGTTTAGACCTTATTTCCCTTTTTCTATTTTAGATATTTTTCTCTTTTCCTCAAAGAATCTCTCATCTTTACCTAGTTTCCCTATTTCTCATCTTTCTTCCATCATTTTCAATTCAATCATTCCATTTCATCATTCCATTCTCAATCATTTTCTTATCATTTATCATAGAATATAAATATATTTTTTATTTCTAATTTCATCCGTACCATATTTCTCCAAAATCCCTTCTATAGTTATTTTTCCCTATAATAGCATCTCTACTCCCCAAAAGCATTAATCTCATTACCTAGGCTCCCCAAGGATTAGACCTTTACTTTACCATTATAAAAAGTGACGATTTATAAATATTTTTGTTTCATGAAATTGATTCAAAGCAATGATTAAAAGCCAGAGTTGTATATTTAGTGTACAAACCACTTAAGATAAAAAATAATAAATTTCATAAAAATATTTCATGCAAATAACAACATGAAACTCATCCTACATGTTAGCAAGAGCTGGAAAAGCCACACTTTCTCATGCCAAGGAAATTTTAAGGTACTTGGCTGAATCTCTCTCTCTGTCTATAGATCTAGCTATCTCTCTCTATTTATGTCTTATTTCTATTTATCAGTCTATCTTTATCTCTCTCTCTCTCTATGAATGTAGCCTTTTTTATGGATATTATGTGGCCTATAAGCTAATCACACTTTTATGTATCTTGTTTATGTTCATTGAAATCATATTTATTCATTGTCATTCTTGTGTGATGTTTGCAATGAAGTCCATGTGCATGTGCAATGACTAAGTGAATTATGATGAGATCATAATATAGTGATCACTAGTCTTTAAACATATGTTCTAAACTTTCCTATTCATGAGATATTTGAGAAGGACGTCTAATTATCTGGAAAGAATAGCACTATCTAATCCAACTCATATGATGAGTATGGCTAATCCTATAGCCATCGGTGTGGAGACACTAAGGATAGATAATGGGTGTTCTTTGGAGAAAGAGTTCACTAAATTGATCCGTATGAATCCTTGAATGGTATTATACCTAACTGTCAATCAGGTTGATTCATGTCATGGTTGTGTATGTGATCCTTTGACTTGAGATACCAAAGACATCTTGTGGATTGATGATCGTGTCTTGATTATGACTTACGAATCCCTAGCCACGGGATATCTAAAATTTTCATATATTGGATCCGATATGAAGTCCACGAAGATGATTATGTGATCAAGATGGGATCATCCACCCTCTATATTTGAGGAGATTGACTCAAGGAATGAAATGCGATGAAATCCTTTGCCGGTATTAGAAATATCATAGGAGTTCCTGATGATTTCTACACGCATTAGTACTAACTTGAGTGACTGAATAGGGTTTGACAATTGACTATACCCTAATTCATTCATGAGTCTAATGTGGATGAAGGATTATACATACATGGTAATCGATGATGGGAAGGTTCCATAAGTGAGTTCTTACATACTCCATATCTCCTAGTGTACGTGGTGTAGCTTGCCACCCAATGGGCTGGCAACTCAACCTATCGATTGGGTTAAATTGATCCTTGATTAATTAATCTATATGTGGATGTAGATAATTAATTAAGGTTGACCAATAAGGTGTTATTTGGTCTATAAAGTTATTAACTAGTGAGATATATGGACCTAAACGGTCACACACATAAGGTCTATGGATGTTGGTATATATAGATATAATTATGAGGGTTTTTATGAAAAAACCTCATACCAAATGTCTATAAATAGGGGGAGAACGACCACAACTCAAGGTGCCCATACAAGGCTTGTGAGAATTCTCTCCTTTCTTCTCTTTCTTTCTTGGTAAAGAGCTTTGAAGAAGAGATCCAACCATCTGGAGACCGTGTGGATACCACTAGAGGCTAGACACTTGAATAGCTTCAAGAACTCCTTCAAGGAAACCCTGTCAGTAAGTTTTCTCATACATACTAGATGATAGGATTATCTGTTCTTGATGGCTTAGTGTTTTGAAAATCCGATTCAATATTTTCCGTTGCATTCGATGTTTTGATCGAAATTTTGAAAGTTTATCGACATTAGAACCTAATACTTTTCAAATAAAGAATACACCACTGTTTTGAGTGATCTTCCAAAATATTGTGTCTTTGAATATTTGCATGGTAGATTCACTTAGTAGAACATTCTTATGGTTTTCCCTAAGGGCACCCATCTCAACTCATCAAATTACAATACTTTTTATATATGGATGCATGGAGCCCAAATGGGTCCTCATGATATTATATCATCCAACATTATATTATTTTATTACATAAACATTATAAAACACACTATATCCTTGGAAAGAGAATTTTTAGGTAATTGATAGAAAAATTCAAGGTCAACTCAAGGCCCAATTTTGCACCAAGTCAACTTTAAGTCATCATGAGAGCAAGTCAAGATCAAATCAAAGGTTAACTCAAAGTCAAAGTCAACCACATTTAAACGGATATCCTCCAAAGGAAATTGCATTCTAAATGGGAAACATAAGTAAATCAAAATGCTTAAAGCTAATATTTAGGGTCTAGAGATGTGTACTTGAAGCATGCATGCAATATCAAGCAAAGTGCCTAGGTAAAACTTCAATATATGATCCACATTTTGGTAAATGGTAACTTTATTTCAATTTAAATGTCATCAAATAAAGTTCTCTAATTGAAAAATGAAAATAACTTACAACACATAAGTCTTTGGCTAAAAAGTTAAGTAAAAATAATGTCCAAATTAAAATGTGAACCAAACTAAATACATAAGATGAAAAGGTAGAAATCTTAAAAGAAGAAAAGAAAAAAATTCTAGATTTTAAGGTGTGAACCTTTGGGACTTGCAACAACAAAACAACACAAATATGGTGAGATCCACATCTTATAATATACCAATAAAAAGAAAACCAGAGCACTCCTTGTCCTCTTGCATATCCAAGCGACTAAAAATATTATGTGGCCTATGAGCCAATCACAATTCCATGTATCTTATTTATGTTTATTGAAATGAAATGAAATTTATTTATTGTCATTCATGTGAGATGTTTGCAATGAAGTCCATGAGCATATGCAATGACTAAGTGAATTATAATGAGATCATAATATAGTGATTACTAGTCTAAACATATGTTCTAAACATTCATATTTGTGGGATATTCTAGAAGGGATATCAAACTATTCAGAAAAATAGCACTATTTGATCCAACTCATATGATGAGTATGGTTGATCTTGTAGCCATCAGTGTAGAGACACTAAGGATAGATAGTAGGTGTTCTTTGGAGATATAGACACTATGGATAAATTGATCCGTATGAATCCCTAAATGGTATTATACCTAACTTTCAATCAGGTTTATTCATATCATGGTTGTGTGTGTGGTCCTTTGACTTGAGACACCAAAGACATCTTGTGGATGGATGATTGTGTTTTGATTATGACTTACGAAATCCCTAGCCACTAGATATCTAAAACGTCATATATGATATACGACATGAAGTCCACAAAGATGATTGAGGAGATTGGACTCTCTCTCTTGATCAAGATGGGATCATCCGCCCTCGGTATTTGAGGAGATTGACTCAAGGAATGAGATGTGATGAAATCCTTGGCCAGTGTAGTAGAAAAAAATTGGAGGAGTTCCTGATGATTTCTACACGCATCAGTACTAACTTGAGTGACCAATTAGGGTTTCACAATTGCCTATACCCTAAGTCATTCATGAGTCTCATGCAGATGAAGGATTATACATACATGATAATCCATGACGGAAAAGGTTCTATAAGTGAGTTTTTATGTACTCCATATCTTCAAGAGTACGTGGTCTAGCTTGGCACCCAACAGGCTAGAAACTTAACCTATTGATTGGGTTAAATCGATCCTTAATTAATTAATCTATATGTTGATTTGAATAATTAATTAAGTTTAACAAATAAGGTGTTATTTGATCTATAGAGTTATTAACTAGTAAGATATATAGACCTAGAGGTTCACACACATAAGGTCTATGGATGTTCATAGATATAGACATAATTATAAGGGTTTTAATGAAAAATCCACATACCAAATGTCTATACATAGGGGGAGAACAACCACAACTCAAGGTGCCCATGCAAGCCTTGTGAGAATTCTTTCCTTTCTTCTCTTTCTCTCTTGGTGAAGACCTTTGAAGAGGAGATCCAATCATCTAGAGACCGTGTAAGTACCGCTAGAGGCTAGACACTTGAATAGCTTCAAGAACTCCTTCAAGGGAACCATGCAAGTATGTTTTCTCATACATACTAGATGATATGATCATCTGTTATTGGTGCCTTGATATTTTGAACATCCGATTCAATGTATTCCGCTGCATTTGATGTTTGGATCAAAATTTTAGAAATTTTATCGACCTCAGAACCCAACAGTTAGTTCTCAATTAGATCGTGTATTGACTCATAGTTAGCAATCAGATTGATGAATCATCGATTAATGTAAATCCTCAATCAATGACCAGTCATGGCCGTTGAATTGCAATCAATGGCTAGAAAATGACCTAGCTCATCTAGAACTATGGATTGTACAATCCAATAAAAGATCTTGATTGATTAAGCATTTTGAAGATCAAGATTTTTGCTCAAATCATGTGATCTACTATCTATCGATCTACCCATCCTTTTCTCCATTTCCCTAGTCAAGAGGAAGAGTTGTATTTCAATATTTAGCCATCCTTTCCTAGTTTTGGACAAATTTGTGGTGGGATTGAAATCTTGAACATGGTAGGTTTTTCATTTTCATTAAGAATGTCTAGATTGGACGTGGGCGGGACGAGTGCTCCTAAACTAGGATATATTGACATGCATAGGTGGAGTGAGAGAATGAGGGATATACTAGGTAACTAGGCGAAGAAGAAAAATTAGACATATGGACAAGAAATCAACTAATTGCCCCCGTTAGCTTAGTCACCCATCGTTTCTTTCAACAATGATTTCCCCCGCATTTTTCCCATCTCCACATCATATGAACATTTCTTCAATCATATGATATTAAAATATAGATATTTAGCAATTTAATCTTATATCGAATTAACTTCTTCTCAATGACGTTGAAGTACTGAAAGACTGGATATTAGGATCAACGGATCTTTATTTTCTTGATAGTTTGAGTGTTCAAGGCCCATTTTCAGCTCATTTTCTGATATTAGAATTAAGGATAAAATTACGCTTATTGCCAGTAATTGCCAGGGTTTGACTTATTTGCACAGTGGCTTTGAAACTATGACGGGTAGGGTGTCGCGCCGGCAGGAGCGGCGACAGAGAATTCTCTACTCGACTACCAGAGAATGCTGGCATCCGCGCCATCCACGGTTTAGAGTGAGAGCGGAAATGGTGGTGGTAGATAGGGAAGGGGAAAGGATCATTGGATCAGCGGATCGACGACCTGTAAATTCGATCGTCGGGCTCGATTTCAGAAAACGCCAGAAAGGTCGATTTGGTCGGCCGAAATCTCTCGGTAATTTCCTTTCGCTTTCACAGTTTGAGTTTTGCGTCTTTAGATCGTGTCGATGGCTGGTCCCCTCGGTCGCACTCCTTCTCCCCTCTTTCCTTGCCCCTGTAGCTACCTGTACGAGTGGTTCCGGAAATCTGATTACCACTCCGTATAAATCCACGTGGAATTTGAAGAAATCTGATGAAGATGAAGAAAGGGGGAAGCTTCAGAGAGAGACGGAACAAATGCCGGCGGCAGGGAGGGAGAGCGAAGTGAGAAAAGGGTCAAAATCAAGTGATCGTCCTGCGCGATGTGCAATCTTGCGAGGAACTGTCTTTATCTGCTTTCGGTATATTTGGGTCATCTTATCCGATTACGATCTCTTGCAGCGATCGCCCCCCAAAAACGTGTGATCAACCAGGCATCTAGATCAATCAGACTTTATAGATCCCGACCGAGTATCCTTCGAGTATATATTGGAAATATTCTTGTTACGAGGGTAAATGAGAAAGTTATTATTCTTGGAGGGGGCTATTCTGGAAAAGCCAAAAGGGCGGTCGATGCTGACGTCATTGGTAGTTTTGGGCCACTGTCGAGTGTTCCAAAATTTTCGGTACCGTTTGACCGGGAAACGGATGCCGCGAAGAGTCGCAAATGGGGTCCACATAGCTGGCAGACTCTATGGCTAGACGAAAAATACCCTCACGCCTGGGCGGAGCTAGAAGGACAATTGAAAAACAGACTAAGATCTCTTTGTGTCATTTAAGTTGACAGAAATTTAAATGCTAGTTGCAGGCGCGGAGTGAGCGAGATAGCGCCAGGAGTCAGTTCTCCCAATTCCTTGTCGTCCTCGGATCTGAAGAAACTGTAAGCTTTCTTATCGTCGTAGTTATATTTTCTCTTATTGTTTTCTCAGCATCGTCGGTTAATCGCCTTAATCGGAGCAGTCAGTGGTGGTCGAACAATCTCGCGTCTCTTTTTCGTCAGCTCAATCCGTTGAGCTGTTTCTGCCGGGGATCTGTTTATTTTGGAGCTGTCTGTTAGGTAGTATCCCAAAATTCTCCTTTTTAGCTTAACTACTGTCCGCTCGCCGTTTAATGCCGAAAGACATTTGTGAGACCCCTTGACATGCTTGCTCATTTTCTCATTTATATGCTCTTTAAGACTGAATAAGTTTTTGTATCGAAGGAATGTGCGTCTTCTGTTTTTCATTCGTTTTAAGAGTTGAATAATCAAATTTTTCAGTAACTTTTTGCGATTTCCTCTTGTTCCTCGGCTGCGCGATAAAATTAATGTACCCTTGTGTTCAGAAGGCCACCAGCATTAGTTTAATTACCAATATGTGCAGTAAAGTAGCCGAGTTTTTTTTTCTATCATCTCGTGTTCTCGGCAGCAATCCGATCGATCTGAGGTAGGAACCGATTTTCTTCCCTTTGATTGCTCTACAAGATGTCTGAAACTCTCGGAAAGGGAAACTCCCCGCTGGTTTCCTTGGGAATATCAATGGCCGTACATTAATTAGATTCACGAACAAAAAACGACGATTGTCGAGCGATCGTTCCTAAAGGACCCAAACCTTACGACAAATGCTCTTCAATTCTGTACCGTAATGTTCCCCCGAGCAGGGTTTTGTTGTGTTATACGTTTGGAAATAACGATAATGTTTAATCTTTTGTATTCACTGCCAAAGTTTTTTTAACTTTTTGCCGAAAGCTTTATTTTCCGGTTTCCACCCCAGAATTCTATAATTTTATGTTTGGTTTTTTAACCCTTTCCACTTGAAACCCAAGAAATTCCTGACCTGACGCTGTTAATCTTCTATCAAGTTGATCACTCACCACAATGAAGAAAATGGTCGACAAGAAAAGCCATTCCTGGTGGTGGGGCGGCCATATCAGCCCAAAGAACAGCAAGTGGATGGCCGAAAGTCTCGAAGGTGAAACCCTCGAAAACTCGTCTCTTTCTCTCTCTGAATGTCGACCCCGGTCAACCAAACCCTCGCTAACACGTGCAGAGGCCGACCATCACGTGAAAGAGATGCTCAAGTTGATAGAGGGAGAAGGCGACTCCTTCGCCAAGAAGGCAGAAATGTACTACAGGAGAAGACCGGAGATCGTCTCCCACGTGGAAGATCTCTACCGCATGTATCGTGCTTTAGCTGAACGCTACGACCATCTCACCGGAGAGCTGAGGAAGAACGTACCTACATCTCCGGAAAACAGGGCAGCGTTGACTTCCCCTTCTCTGTCACCTCTGGATAAAGAAACCTTCGGCCACGTCAGCCCTAGATCACCCGGGCTCAAGCTCTTTCTTGATCCTAAAAAGATGGATAAGAGCGCGTCTTTTTCTTCTGGGTCCGGCTCGGAAAGCGAAGAGGGAGTAGAAACGGATGTTTCTCTCTCTAGAGTCGTAGAGCTGGAAGCTCAGCTTGGAGATGCTCAAGAGATGATTCAACTCCTGCAGAAGGAGAAAATATGCCTCGAAACGGAAAAGAATTCGGCTCTCGAGGAGTCTGTTCGAGCACTAGAGGAAAAGGTTAGAGAGAGAGAAAAAGAAGTTGAAGAGATGAGAACGAAACTGTTGAGAGAGAAGTTGAAGAGCTAATGAGTGGATTCTCCAGCTGCAGCAGGAGAAGGCCAGCTTAGAAATGCAAAAGAACTCCGTTTTAGAGGGATCCCTCCGAGATATAGAGGAAAAAGTTAGAGAGAGAGAGAAGGAAATTGAGGAGATCAGTGCGAGTTTCTTGAGAGAGAAGAGTAGACTGGAGTTGGAGATTGAGACGCAGTTGGTGGCTTCAAATCAGATAATTCAACGGCTGAGAGAGAAAGAAGGCCTCGAAATGGAAAAGAACTGGGCTTTGGAGGAGTCTCTCCGAGGCCTGGAGACAAAAGTTAGAGATAGAGAAAGAGAAACAGAAGAGATGAGTGCCAGTTTCTTGAGAGAGAAGAGCAGATTGGAGTTAGAGATTCAAACGCAGCACGCAGCGGCAAATGAGACAATTCAGCTGCTGCGGCAGGAGAAAGAAAGTCTAGAAATGGAGAAGAAATCTCTAGAGACGGAAAAAGCTTTGTTGGAAGAGACTCTAAGAGAGAGAGAAGAGTTCATTAAAGAGGCGGCCGTGAACTTTCATCAGGAAAAGTGTCGACTGGAGATGGACGAGTTGCACTTGAGAGAAAAACTGGATGTTTACGAGGAGGAGAAGAGAAAGCTGGAGATGGAGTTAGAGAGCGAAAGAGCGGTGATTTTGGATGTGGCAGAGAAGAAGAGGGAGGCGATCAGGCAGCTCTGCTTCTCTCTCCAGCATTACAGAGATGGCTACAACGAGCTTCGTCAAGCTCTGCTGGTCCACCAACGCCCTCTCTCCTTGGCTTTCCTCCTAAACTACTCTCTTTCTGCGATTCTAGTATATTACTTCTCTCTCTATCGCCATCCGGAACTCTGTTTTGATGGATCTTTTGGACTTAAATCTCCACAAGATTTCAATAGTGGCTTCTTTTTCACCTGAGGACCGAAATTATAGAATCTCAAACGAAAGATTCTTCTTGAATATGAAACATGAAACTCAAGACGAATAACTGACAATTTTTCAATGACAAAATATGATATGCTGGTAGCTCATGTTCATCTTGACATTCCAGCTTCCATTACATCAAGGGATCAATCCATTGTACCTTTACCTTGTTGAGACAACTTGTGCATCCATCAATTTCTTCTTTGATCATGTTCATTCTTCCAGCTTGTTTTTCACCATCTCAAGTATTTTTGCAGTCTCCACCATTCTATTGTTGCATAGCATTTTCCGAGATCTGTTCATGCCATCAAATCTGTTGGTATGCTAAACTAGAACCCTGTAACAATTTCTACTTCTTATCGCCCAAAGTAACAAAATTTCCTAGAAGGTGAAAGATTAAATTATCGTTTTACTCTGAAAATGACTACAATTTAATCTATCTATATAATGGGTATGAAAAATGTTCAATAATACATATATATATATATATATATATATATATCGAATACCACGAAGCCCCCAAATGAAGTCTTGCACTTCACTTTTGAATTAGTCTCGCAAGGGGAAAAGCCATATGAAGTGAGAAGACCACTAAACTTACCAATCTAGGTACGATGACTTTGTTCGAGTCCTTAGATATCGCTGCGGAGAAGATAAATTTAGGTAGTCTCCCTTGAGCAACATGTCATGTACGTTGCTTCACAAAGATCTGCTCCACTAGGTCGCCATATAAGGTGCTAGAAATGTCCAACTGATGGAGAGACTAGTCTTGATTTATTAATGGAGACAAAATAACTTGAATAGAGTTCATGTAAACAATAGAAGAGAATGTTTCAATGTAGTCAATGTTATGAGCATAAGTGAATTATCTTGCCACTAACTAAGCTTTATGACCAGCCATGGTTCCATCTATATGATACTTTATGGTGAAAAACTTACTTGTATCACAATATTGGCATCATGAGGATACGATACTAAGTCCCATGTACCACGATACACTAAGGGGCTATACTCTAGATCCATCGCTGCATTCTATTTAGTAACTAGAAGAGCTTCATGATATACATTGAGCAAAAACTCAAAGGGTATGACAAGGGCAAATGTACAAAGGTAGTCAAAGGTTATAAAGTGGGCTATGCAATGTTGGTTATAAGCACAGGTACCCATCTACATAGCAATGGGAAGGTGAAGATCGTCAAGAAGTCAGCCAATCGGTGTAGTTGTGGTAAGCAATGATAGAGTAGTTAATAGCATGCAATTTATATTGATAATTACATGATTATTAATACAAATTAAGGAATAGAACATTTCATTATTATGCATGTTATCTTACTTTTGAGTGCATATCTATCATTTTATATAATTTAGAGTTATAATCTTAAAATGTATTATTTTAGGGATAATTATGCATAATTAAATAATATATTTTAGAGTAGATTATTCTCATCTTTATTTTAGACTATATTTAAGGTTTTAATAGTAAATAATAAGAGAAAATATTTTTTACACTCATTTATTTGACTAGTTTTACTTTCTAAGAAAAATGAGTATATTTTTGAAATAAAAATTTATTCTCTTGTTATTTATTAAAATTAACTTTTTAGAATGATAATTATTTAATTTTCTGATCCAAAAAAATAAATTTGGATTAATTTGCAGTTATATTTTGAAAGTTATGAATTTTTTAATTTTTAGGGATTTTTCTAAAATATTTAATTAATTTTTCTAGATTTATTTTGAATTTATTTATATTTAAAAACATTAAAATATGTTTTCTATTTACGCGTTGATGTGGCAATGTGCTTACATGTTGACACATGGTGACATATGTGCATGCCACGTGTCGCACATGTGCACACGTCATTCGCGCACAATTTAGTGATTAATTGCCTTATCAAGGGTATATGTTAACTGTTAATATTACATATATATTTATATGCGATATTTTCTCTTATTTTTCATGTGTAGGACTATCTTTCTGTTTTTATCTCTTCCCTAGGCGACATGGTGCGCTTAGAATTGTTCAATCAACGAAAATAAAATGGATTCAATCTCAACCCTTCATTTTCACTAAAGTGAGGGGGTACGTGACAACAAATGAGTTGTTGATGATTTTTTTATTAAATAGATTAATCATGGCCATTCATCTGAGGAGTTATAACGGCCAGGATTTCGAGAGTCATCTCAAATCTGAAATATCAATTCACAATCAGACGGATGAGATTTCGCAACGCTCTTGACAAAGCGAATTTGCAAGGTAATTGAAAATACGTGGATACGTGTCAAAACATTTACCAAACTCACCAATTTTTAAGATTTATCACGAAATTATATAGTATTGAGATGAATAAGGGTCGAATCTAAGGAGAATTAAGGTATTTTTGAGGTATTCTTTGAAATTTGACCAAATCGAATGATGAAATGAGGTGAGAAATTAGGGATTTTGATATAATTGGAAAGAAAACTTGAAGGCGAATCTATGGAATAAAAAATAACTGAATTTAGATCAAGATTCGTGAGAGAAATTGACGTAGTGAATCAAAGAGAAATTTCTGAACGAGAAGATTGCAAAAAAGCAAAATTAAAATTGAAATTGACTAAATCTACGATTCGAAATTGAAATCTAATGTTATAGGAAGAAAGTATAGGATGAAAACACGATTTTCTAATCCAAGATAGTGCTCAAATTGATCTAATTTCTTACCGGATCAAATGGCTATTCATTCCGTGAATTCGACGACAATCGTTGGCATTCAAGAATCCATTTCTCCCTATTCTCTTCATGAAATCTCACTATCAAACACTCCGTGGATGTTGAAAATTGATCTAGAAGCAATTGGAAGCAAGATATTCAAAGATTGTGGTGTCTAGACAGTTTCGATTACTCGAAAAAACCTAAGAATGATTTACATCAACGAAAAACATCTCAATTTATAGGGAGAATTGGACATAACCGTCAGATCGACATTTCAATCTTTGATCAACGGCTCTAATAAAACGCTTGGATGTGAATCATTACGCTTAAATCAAGTTTGTTGGATCCAAGAAGAACCGCCGAGATTTTGCCACATCACGTGTGAAGAGAAAACGCATGAAATGTCATCCGTCTGATCTTGATCTAATGCTCTGGATGCGTTTCATCGCTTTTAATCTTAGCCGTTATAACTCCTTAGATGAACGGTTGAGACAAAATTATTTTAAAATGATTCACCAATAAACTAGAGTGCGCCACGTACCCCTTCACTTAAGTGATGATTGACGATCACGATTAAATCGCGTGATCGAACGCTCCACATGATGCCACATCACTTGCACATATAAAAATATAAAAATAGTCCCACATGACAAAAATCATGCCAATTTAACGTGTATATAATGTATGTGTCTTATAGAGAGATAGAGTTATCCTGAAAAGGAAGCTTAATCTCTCTATTAATACTCACACACATGTGCGCACACACGCCAACATACGCGCGCACTAACTTGTGTGCGCCACGTGGCATGTTCATACATCGCCACATGGTGCCACTCTTTTGTTCGCGCCACTTCAACTACCACGTTGGCATGTGATATATAAAAAATATTTTTTAGTAAATTTAATTATAAATAAATCGAATTAAATTCATAAAAAATTCAAAAAAATTCTTGAAAAATTCCAGAAAAATCCCTAAAAATTAGAAAATTCATAAATTTTACAAATTAATCTAAATTTATTTCATTAGATCAAAAATTAAATTATCTATAATTTTAAATTCAAATTTAATAAATAACAAGAGAATAAACTTTTCTCTAAAAAATATACTCATTTCTTTTAGAATTTAAAACTTAGAAAAATAAATGAGTGTATAAAAAATAATTTCTCTTATTATTTATCATTAAACCTAATTATAATCTCAAATAAAAATGGGGATAATCTAATCTTAAAATATTTTCTCTATAATTTATCATTATTATCCCTAATTTAGTGCATTTTGAAATTATAACTTATTTTCATAGAATGATAGATAAACACTCAAAAAATATGATAACATGTATTAGAATGGAATGTTTTCGGCCATAATGTACATTAATAATCATATATTTTCATGTATAATTTAAATGTCATCAGCTCTCTCTTCATACGATCATATGGCGCGATCTTGATGCTCCAATGAAGATTCGATGGTCGCGACTTAACCATAATGATTCATCTCTTCAGACTCCATCACGACCGTTGATCTCATCAAGGACGTCTAATGATCACGCCCAATTTCATAATATTATAAATTCTCTCTCCTTGACCGGAAATGTATTATCGTATTTTTTTAGCAATGGAATTGTTTAGACTTCGCAATCCTTAAATCTCTTACTTTCTTCCTCTTCTAGACTCATTTCCGTGTCCAAGGAGTGTTTGAAAGTGAGATTTCGTTGAGAGAATTGGGAGAATTTACCTCTTGAACACCCGATTTTTATTTTTGAAAATGCGGAATGAAAAGCTTTGATCTCGCAATGAATTTGATCATTTCGACCATGATTTTGGGTTAGATTACGTGTTTTCTTCCTAATCTTTCTTCCTATAACATTATATTTTAATTTTGAATAATAGATTAGTCAAATTTTTATAAAAATTTCTCTGTTATCTCTCTCTTCACGATCGAATTTTCTACCTAGATTTTTTTCCTTGATTTCTCCACGAATACTGATCCAAATCAAGTGATTTTAGATTTCATGGATTCCTCTTAGAGTTTTCTTTTTAAATTTAATAAAATCCATAATTTCTCACCTCAATTCCTCATCTAAATTGATCAAATTTGAAGAACACCTAAACAATTTCATATTTCTCCATGGATTCGACCCTCATTCACCATTATACTAGTTAATTCTTGATCAAAACTTTAAATTGGTGAGTTGTAAATATTTCTGACATGGATTCGTGTGTTTTTAACGACTGCACGAAATTGTCTTTTTAGTACTTCAACATTGGACAAGAGGTGATTTGCAAGGTGAAGGGATATGTCAAGGACATGCATGGTGAAGAGTTGAGGATAAGAATCAAGAGCGTTGGTGGAGCCGCAGAGTCCTCAAAGAGGTGGTGCAATAGAGGGTGTACTAATAGTATATATCCCTGATAACATGCTATATTTACATCATAAAACATGATTTTTCATGCATATTAAAGCATAAATGATTTCATTTACATGCATGTTATCATATTTATATGTATTTTTCTATTATTCTCTTAAAAAGTCATTATAATCTCAAAATACTTTAATTTAGGGTTAATTTTTATAAATTAGAGTTTCATAATTTGATAACCCATATTTTTCTTGAGATTATAACTGTTTTTAAAGATAAAATAATAAGAGAAACAACTTTTTATAAACATTAATTTTTATTTTTCTAAAGATTAAAATCTTAATAAATGAATGTATTTTTGAAATAATAATTTTAACTCTTATTATTTAATTAATTTGACCTTTTAGAATAATAGATAATTAAATTCTGGATCAAATGAAAGAAATTTAGATTAATTTGGAGTTGTATTTTTAAAAAGATATGATTTTTTTACAACTTTTTAGGGATTTTTTTCTGAATTTTTTTCCTGATTTTTTTAATGATTTTCTTTTCTATTTAAACCGTTTTAAAAAAATAAATAAAAAAATAATAAAAATATATATATATTTTGCGCGCAGGGACCCGCGTGGATGCGACGTGGCACGCAAGGCCACGTGGCAGCGCCACGCGAACCCGCGCAGCGCCTACGTGGCGCATATATTCTATATAGTCTTATACTTAGTATTAATATAATATATAAGGGTCCCCCGTGTATAAGGGGACTAAATTTCAAATGCTCTATTTCAGCGTACCTTATATAGTGGTAAGTTTCTAATTTTTTTTTTCATGTGGGACTAACCCATATCATATGCAGGTGACGCGGTCGATCGTGGAGCGTCGGATCGCGATCGGAGCGCGGCGATTAAGTGGACACACGGACCACCCGATCTGATCAAACACGTGCGCAAATTTAAAGAGTTATAACGGCTGCGATTTGATCTGGCGGGGAGAATCGAGACCGCTGGATCGCGATCCGACGGCGATTAATCAAGGCGTTTTTAAACGTTCAAATCGTGCGAAGGATCAGAGCCGTTGATCACGATCGGACGGCTGGGACTTAACTGAAACGGTCCACGATGGACCGTTTCATCGTAACCGTCGATCGAAACGATCGGACGGTTACGCCCAAAATCACTATAAAATAACATGTTCTTCACGATTCTAAAGCATCCGAGTTTGAGATTCAAGCAATTGACTGTCCAGACACCTCTCTCTCTCGTTTCTCTTGAGTTCTTCCTCTTCCTCTTTCAATTCCGCACTCACGGAGGGGTAGAAGTCGAGATTTGGTTGAAAATTGAGGGAGAAATCGACGCTTGAAGCTCGACGTGACGATCTTGGTGTTCATCGCGATTAATCGGCTTAATTGCAACATTTCGATCGCTAAACGGGTTTAGTGGAAGCGGTTTTACCTCAATATTCTTCCTATCATGTTTAATTTACGTTTAGATTAGGATTTGACTTTCAATTTCATAGAATTTAGCTCAAAATCGTGATTTTAACGTCCGAAAATTTCTCTCCACTTCAATTTGCGATTTCTCCACGAAATCAAGACCATTTTCGATGATTTTTGATTCTGTGGATTTGTTTTGAAGTCTTCTTTCTAAAAATATCATTTTCCCTAATTTCTACCATCAATTTCTCGTCCGATTTGACCAAATTCTAAAAGATCTCTTGAAAATTCCTAAATTCCCTGTGGATTCGACCCGTATTTACCATTATACCCTTGAATTCGATACATTTTCATCAAATTGGTAAGTTCGGTATAATTTTTGACGCGATACCGCTTGAAATTGACGACCTCGCGGTTTCGTCTCGTCAATCCCTCAAGAGGCCATGATGAAGATAACATAGGAGCAAAAGGAAATCCTAAGGGTAGAGATGTAGAAGCTTAGGGAGGAGCAACATATGATGAAATTTAGGGAATATCTTCATGTAAGGTGACATTAGTAAAAGTATTATAGCACTACGTATAAGGGAAAAACATGACAACCCATTTTTCTTGCATGGATCACCAATGAATACTCCTTTTAACATCCAAGGAACAAGTTTTGATAAATGTGCATGGTCTGTGCACAAAGGCAGTGCACCCAAACAAGGTGACAAGTTAAATAGAGAAGTATCATGAAAAAGACAAGTAAGAGGGATTTCACCTTCCAAAGGAGAGGAAAGAAGGCTATTGTGGAGATAAGTAGTATTCATGATGATACCAAACCATAGATAATGAGGGTGAGGTATATCATAGAGTAGCATTTGAGTAATCTCAAGTAGAATGTAATGCTTTCTTTCCTCAACATCACAAGGGCAGATGGCTTAGAGGATCATTTTATGTTTAGTATAAAATATTTGGAAAAAAATTTGGACAAGTTTTAGGGCATTGTTAGTTTGAAGGATTTATGGACTAGTAAAATGTGATCGATACTATGTGGCCTGTAAGCCAATCACACTTTTATCTTTTGTTTATATTCATTGACATGAAATTTTATTCATTATCATTCTTATATGATGTTTGCAATGAAGTCCATGAGCATATGTAATGACCAAGTGAATTATGATATGATCATAATGTAGTGATCACTAATCTTTAAATATATATTTTTTAATATTCTTATTTGTGGATATTCGAGAAGGACAATAAACTTATCTAAAAATAATACCATTGTCTAATCTGACTCATGTGATGAGCATGGTTGATCATGTGACTATCAATGTAGAGACACCAAGGATAGATAGTGGGTACTCTTTGAAGAGAGAGTTCACTTCAATCTGAATGAATCCTTGGATGGTATTATACCAAAATTTCAGTCAAGTTGATTCATGTCACAGTTGTGTATGTGGTCCTTTGACTTGAGACACCAAAGACATCATGCGGACAGATGATCGTATTTGATTATGACTCAAGAAATCTCTAAAATATCATAAATTAGACACGGCTTGAAGTCCTTGAAGATGATTGTGTGGTCAAGATGGGATCATCCACCCTTAGTATTTGAGGAGATTGACTTAAAGAATGAGATGCGATAAAATCATTGGTCAACAAGTTCCCGATGATTTCCTACACGCATTAGTACTAACTTGAGTGATCGATTAAGGGTTTGACAATTGACTTATTGGGTTCTGATGACGATAAACTCTCCAAAATTTTCAATCATATTGAATGTAGCAGAAAAACATTGAATCGGATATTCAAAACACCAAGCCACCGAGAACAGATGATCCTATCATCTAGTATGAATGAGAAAACATACTTACATGGTTTTCCTTGAAGGAGTTCTTGAAACTATTCAAGTGTCTAGCCTCTAGCGGTATCCACATGGTATCCGAATCGTTGGATCTCCTCTTCAAAGCTCTTCACTGAAAGAGAAAGAGAAGAAAGGAGATAATTCTCACAAGGCTTGCATGGGTGCCTTGAGTTGTCATTCTCTCTCTATTTATAGACATTTGGTATGAGATTTTTTCATAAAACCCCTCATAATTATGTCTATATCTACCAACATCCCATAGACCTTATGTATGTGACCCTTATGGTTCATATATCTCACTAGTTAATAACTCTATAGACCAAATAACACCTTATTAGTCAACCTTAATTAATTATCCACATCTACATATAGATTAATTAATTAAGGATCGATTTAACCCAATCGATAGGTTGAGTTGCTAGCCCCGTTGGGTGCTAAGCTACACCACGTACTCTAAGAGATATGGAGTATGTAAAAACTCACTTATTGAGAATTTCTATCATCGATTACCATGTATGTATAATCCTTCATCCACATGAGACTCGTGAATGACTTAGGGTATGGTCAATTGTCAAAGCCTAATTGGTCACTCAAGTTAGTACTAATGCGTGTAAGAAATCATCTTGAACTCCTTCTCCGATATTTCTACTACATTGGCCAAAGATTTCATCGCATCTCATTCCTTGAGTCAATCTCCTCAAATACCGAGGGTGGATGATCCCATCTTATCACACAATCATCTTTGTGGACTTCATGTCGTATCCAATATATAATGTTTTAGAAATCCCGTGGCTAGGGATTTGTAAGTCATAATCAAAACACGATCATACATCCACAAGATGTCTTTGGTGTCTCAAGTCAAAGGTATTAGAGTTAGTTTTTGTTGATGTAAGTACTGACCTTGAATTGATGTCTCAACATGATCAATTAAATTGTTTACTTTCATGCAACCATTTAATCTATTATCTTATATAACTCCAAACTGTTGATTTTGCAACCCCATTAAAGTGTTCAGAGTACTCATGCATTGTCTTGTATTTTACAGGCTTAATTAAGACTCAAATTCATGTTGCAGGTCTTATATCAGTACCTCATATTAATGGTGAAGGCACCAGTAGTTTGCATCATATATCATCATTATAGAAATCCTTGGTTATCAGTCATCTAGAATCTTTGTTACACTAGCTAACACTTAGGATACTCATGAATATTTATATCTTAATGCATATGCTACATATATAGAACTAACTCTATAGAGAGAGAAAGTTTATTTATGACTTTTTTTCATTTAAGTTTCACGGGGATTAGGATATAAGGGAGGTTACCACGAGCCTGGAAACCTACCCTAATTCTTTGATTTGCGATCTAGAGTTTCAGGTTCTCCTTGCTCAACAATCGATACCTTGAAGTGAATCAAGTCCCTCAAGATCAGCGACGTTCAATGGAGATAGCTCTAAATCAGCTGATCAGTTCTTCGAATGCTCGTGTCACAGCACACGATCAAGTTCACAACATCCTTCAAATTGCTTCTATCATCCTCGACTTCCTCAATTGACATTTCTCTCAATCGTACAATTTTTCTTCTATCTTTGTTGAAAGTTTTGGTATAAGTCTCTTTCTCACATAGATTTCTATTATGTTTAGTGGCCGATTTTTTGAATTCTACTAAATATATAGTTTTTCTAGAAAAATCATTTGTTCTTCTTCTCACGTCTTTTCAGACTTCGATCTTCATCGATATACAATTGAAACAAATTGTTCTAACATTACATTTATTTACATCCTATCTTATCCATATAAATCTCGCTCTGCTCTTATGTATTCCGAATCTTTGAAGCACATTATAGATGAAGCACATTATATATATATATATATATATATATATATATATATTTGTCTTTCCTGAGCATTTATAGTTTTACTTCTCTTTTACTCTTACAGTGAAATCTGTTGTGATTTAATCTAAGTTTATAACTTTCCACATTCAAGTTCATATTAATTTTATTTATTTTTCTTATTAATCTAGTTGCATGAAATCTCACTGTGAAATCGGCTGTGATTTAATCTGAGTTTATAACTTGCCAGATTCAAGTTCATATTAGTTTTATTTATTTTTCTTATTAATCTAATTGCATTAAATCTCACTATGAAATCTGTTGTGATTTAATATGAGTTTATAACTTGCCAGATTCAATTTCATATTGGTTTTATTTAATTTTCTTATTAATCTAATTGTATTAAATCTCACTGTGAAATCGGCTGTGATTTAATCTAATTTTATAACTTGACAGATTCAAGTAAGTATTAATTTTCTTTAATCAAATTTATTAATTTCATTGCTTTAATTACTATTGTGTTAGTTTCCGTCATCTAGTCTGATTTCAATACTTGTCATATCTCAGTCATTAATATTCTTCTTCTGTCTGTCAAGTAAATTAATTGATTCATCCTAGGTTGTGAAAATCTAAGAACAACATCATCAGGTTGTTAAATCTGCTGATAGTGTCTTCAATACCCTCATACTCTCTTAGTTGATTGGCTAGCATATCTTGCACTACTCATTTGTGCTTAGGCATCAAGTTCCCTTTTATCGTAGCAGAGAGTCCATTAGAAACCGTCATTCACATTTTTTACTACCTTAGGGAAAACTGTCCTAAAGAAAAAAAAAGGGTGCTTCAGTCTTCAAAGTCAATCAGAGAGTTCAAAGTCAATCTAGAAGTCAATATTTGAGAAAAGTCAACCCTAGAAGTCTAAGTCGAGCCAAAGTCAACCCTAGAAGTTTAAGTCGACCCAAAGTCAACCCTAGAAGTCTAAGTCAACCCAAAAGGGCAAAGTCAACCTAAAAAATCAAAGTCAACTCAAAATTTAAAGTCCACCCAAAGTCAACCCTAGATGTCAAAGTCAACCCAAAAAGTCAAAGCCAACCCAAAAGTCTAAGTCAACCCTAAAAATCAAAGTCAACCATATCCTAGCTAACCTACTACTTCAAGGATTACCTAAGGGGGATAGGTGACAACCATTCACTAGAATAAGATTTATCTTCATTGCTCTTTTGATTGTGTTATCTCACCATACGTTGTTTAAGTTAAAATTTTCTAGTTATACTGTGTTAATTTGAATTATACTCACATACACTTGGAAGAATCAGGCGAGCCTCGTTAGCTGAGACAAGAAGGAGAGGAGTCTCGGGAAGACCAAGAGGTATAGAAGGGATCAATCTCTCTTTGCCTGAGGTCGGCAGCACAATCAGAGGAGTTGTGACGTTGGTTGCAGGGACACGCAATCTCAGGAGGAGGTCGACCCGGGGAGAAGGGAGCATTCGGCAGCAGAGGAGGTCAAGATCAAGAGGGTAGTACCACAGGATAAGGTAAAGGTGAGAGTTAGAATTGCCATTGGGGGCAAATCCTTAATCTGTATAAATAGTGTCCTTCACCCTCTATGGGTGAGAGGATTCGATTTTTTTTGGTGAAATTGGAGGCTCCGAGGCAATAGTACTCGAGACTGGAGTAAGGGACATTAGGTCCCCCAACCAGTATAAACCACTTGAGCACTGTGAGGCAAAGAGGAGAGTGATAAATCACGAATTATCCAAAAGATTAGAAGAAAATAAATAGGCTTATAACTAACTAATTCATCCCTCCCCCCTGTAGTTAGTTTCACCACCATATCGAGAATTTCAAAAGGACCACATACACAATCATGACATGAATCAACCTAATTGACATTTAGGTATAGTACCATCAAGGGATTCATATGGATTAATTCATTGAACTCTTTCGCCAAAGAGCACTCACTATCTATCCTTAGTGTCTCCACATCGATGGCTATAGGATCAGCCATACTCATCATATGATTTCGATTAGATAGTGTTATTCTTTTCAGATAATTAGATGTCCTTCTCGAATATCCCACGAATTGGAATGTTTAAAACATATGTTTAAAGACTAGTGATCACTATATTATGATCTCATCATAATTCACTTAGTCATTACATATGCTTATGGACTTCATTAGAAACATCACACAAGAATGAAAATGAATAAATTTCATTTCAATAAACATAAAGGAGATACATGGAAGTGTAATTGGCTTATAGGTCACATAATATCTATAAAAAAGTTCACGTCTCTCATATCTATAAATAAGGAGAGAATTACCACAGCTCAAGGTGCCCATGGAAGCTGTGAGAATGAGTGGTCTAATTGAACTATTTTAATTTTCTCCCTATGAAAACACATGTATCTCTTCTTCTTATAGCAATGCAGTTTTCACATGACATTAGAGCCCTATAGTTTCTACCTATAAAATGCTCCACCTTTGGTCCAAAACATAGTCCTTTGCTCGCCAAGAGACACCCTTTGCACTACATTGGCTTCGTCCTTTGCTATATGTTTTACTCACCCTACTAGATTTCACCCTTTGCTCTAGGCTATCGCATGCCTTGCCCTAGGTCACCACCCAATCGTAGGCCATCGCACAAGTCACCCTCTACTCAAGACAATGCCCAAGTTACTCCCTTCTCTCTGCAACGACATGGATGTTGTACTGCCCTAGGCGGCTATTAGATATAATGTGGCCTATAAGCCAATCACACTTCTATTTATCTCCTTTATGTTCATTGAAATGAAATTTACTCATTGTCATTCTTGTGTAATGTTTGTAATGAAGTTTATGAGAATATCCAATGACTAAGTGAATTATGATGAGATCATAATATAATGATCACTAGTCTTTAAACACATGTCCTAAACATTCTTCTTTTTATGATATTCAAAAAAGATATCGAATTATCTGAAAAGAATAACACTATCTAATCCAACTCATAAGATGAGTATAGTTGATCTTATAGCCATCGGTGTGGAGACACTAATGATAGATAGTTGGTGCTCTTTGGAAAAAGAGCTCACTAAATTGATGTGTATGAATCCTGGAATAGTATTATACATAACTGTTAATCAATTTGAGAACCATGTATTATGGTCTTAAAAAAAGTTTACATGCATGGTTCTCCAAGTTCATTGCACTTATTCACAAGCAAGGGTTCTCTGCATGCAAAGTGAACCCCACAATTTTTCAAACGTCTATCTGTGCTGACGATATGATGATTATAGGTAGAGATCTCTCCAAAATCAATGGCGTCAAACCATTCTTGCATCAACATCTCACCATCCAAGACTTGGGATGCCCAAATTACTTCCTTAGGATTGAGTTTGCCTATTGAATTGGTCAATTGGTTCTCAGAGGTAATGTGCCCTTGGTCTCCTCCAAGAGGCCAACCTTCTAGGATGCATCCCTCAATCTCTCCCATTGACAACAAATCACTCTT
>CM044111.1:4111862-4207144 GCA_024174645.1 Lemna minuta | reverse complement strand
CAAATGGAGGCCGTCGGAGAGAGCAAGCAACTGCCGGAGGTTGCAGGCAGTCGGAGAGAGCAAGCAACCGCCGGAGGTCTGCAGTCAGCTCTGAGAGAGAGAGAGTCGGGGAGAGGTTACTAATGTAACCTATCTTTTTTAATATAATTGACATAGTAATGTATGTATATAGAGGGCTAAAGTGGGAAGAAAAAAGAGCTTCGCCGGACACCTATTCTATTATGTATATAGATAGATATAGATATAGATTAAGATTATATGGAATCCGAAGTGGACGATGACGTGGCTGGCAGCTCTCTCTCCAATCCTGCGTGGCAACCTAGTCATCGTCCACGTCGGATTCTATGACATGCCAAGACGTTTTTTAAAAAGGTCATAACATGACCTGATTTTTTAAAAGGTCGTGACATGCGGCTAATAATAGCCGGTACGTCATGACGTGCCAGTATATTAACCCGAGAATAAAAGAGGAAAACAAGCCCTCTCTTGGGGCGCTCTCTCGATCATCAATCTTCTTTGCCTTCCTCCTCTTTTTGTTGTGGCTTCTTCCTCGCTGTTATTTTCCTCTCTCTTAGGGTTAACAATCTTTTTCTTTACCGGGAGTTTTACCCCGTTACAATGTAGTTGTAGAATGAAGAGATGGTAGTTTTGATTTTCTATCTTTGTTTATCTCTAGTTTCTTAAGCACTCTTCCTACAAACCCCGATCGATTCCATCTCTCCTTTCCGTTCTCCGTTCTTCTTCTTCTCCATATTCCGGTCGATTCTTCCCTCTTTCCCTCTCTTAATTTCTCTCCTCTCTCTCTCTCTCCAGTTTCCGATTTCATCTTCTGCATCTTCGGATTTTTTTTCTTCTCTCAAAGTTCTCTCTTCCGATCGTCCTTCTCTCCTTCTGACTTTTTTTTCTCTCTTTTCGGTTCCTCTCTTGCTCTCCCCCTCTTTCTCTCGCTCTCACTCTTCCGCCATTTTTTGCTGTCTTTTTCAACTTTCCGGTTCTCCTCTCTTTTGCCGAATCTTCCTTTCTCTCTCTTCTACTTCTTCTCTTAATCTCTCTCTCACAATCTCTCTCTTCCTCGCCTCTTCAACTTCTCTCTTCCACAATTCCGCTGTTCTCTCTCCTATTCCCTCTCTTAATTCCTCTCCTTCTCTCTCTCTCTCTCGATTTCATCTTCTTTCCCGTAACCCTCTTCCATGGTCAAACCGTTCTCTCCTCTCCTCTCCTTTCCTCTTCTTCTTCGCTGCTCTGTCGACTTCTCGTGCTTCTCATTTCTTTAGTTTGTCATTTCGGTATCCTTCTTCTCTCTCTCCAATTTTCCGATTTCATCTTCCGACATCTTCATCTTCCTCACAAGCTCTCTACCTTCCGAACGCCTCCTTCGCATTCATCTTCCTCTCGCGCGATCTCACATCTTTTTCCTCTCTCTGTCTTCATCTTTCCGTCGCGCTCTCATCTGTGTTTCTTTCCTATTTTCTATCGTCATCACGCTCCGTCCCTCTTCAATCGCATCTTTTCCCGAATTCCTTGCTTCGTTTCGACCGCACAGATTTGATTCTCTCTTTCTCATGCTCTTCGTCCCTCCAATTTTTTGGAGTAGTCTTCATCCTCTCCTCATCTTCGTCCTCTCCTTACGAATTTTCCGATTTCGTCCTCTCCTCATCTTTCTCAAAATCTCTCTACTCCCTAGCGGCAATTTTTCTCTCCCTCTTTCTCTCGCTCTCAATTTCGCAGCGCCATCTTCCTCTCTCTTGTATTCCCGCCTTCGCCCTCCGTCGTTTTCTCTCTATCTCTCTCTCTCTATCGAATTTCTCAATCCTGTCACTCATGCTCTCTCTTCTGTCATAGTTCTCCACCTCTAATCCCAATCGTCCCCAAAACATGCTTCCAGTCTTCACCTGCTCTCTCCGACTCTCTCCTTTCCCCCTTCTCCCTTTCTCTTGTTTGTCTTTTTCCAGCACGATCTTGTAAGTTACGTTTGTCTTTTTCTTGTTCGTCGTTATCATTCTCTCATTTTTATTTTATTTTAGTTTTAGTCCCCTTCTATTCTTCGAAAGTTAATTGTCCTTCTCTCATTCTCCTGTTATTTTCATTTGTTCTGTCTCTCTCTCTCTCCAAAGGGTTTTTCCTCTCTTCCCCTCTCTTTGGCTCATACTCTTTCCCTCTCTCCTTACACTTCTCCTTCCCCATCTTTCCTCTAATTTTCCTTTTCCTATTTTTCTTTTTATTAATCGTATTACACATCATCTTTCCTAAGTTTTATCTTAACTTCGATATTCCTCTATTTTGCATATCTTCTAATTGTCTTTCTTATTGATATGACCTAATTTTGAGCCAATCTCCTTTCTTACCTCCTACATTGACATTCTCTGGCCCTAAAATCCCTGTGGATCGACCTAGGAAACCTATACACCCTACATAACTCTATCATTCATAGCTTCCTAGCTTATAATTAGTAAGTTTGTTAGGCTTGAATATACGACGACCTCGAGCTTATCAAGAGTCCATTAAAAACCGTCATTCACATTTTTTACTACCTTAGGGAAAACTGTCCTAAAGAAAAAAAAAAAGGGTGCTTCAGTCTTCAAAGTCAATCAAAGAGTTCAAAGTCAATCTGGAAGTCAATATTTGAGAAAAGTCAACCCTAGAAGTCTAAGTCGACCCAAAGTCAACCCCAAAAGTCTAAGTCAACCCTAGAAGTCTAAGTTGACCCAAAGTCAACCCCAAAAGTCTAAGTCAACCCAAAGTCAACCCTAGAAGTTTAAGTCGACCCAAAGTCAACCCCAGAAGTCTAAGTCAACCCAAAGTCACCCATAGAAGTCTAAGTCAACCCAACAGGTCAAAGTCAACCTGAAAAGTCAAAGTCAACCCAAAAGTTAAAGTCCACCCAAAGTCAACCCTAGAAGTCAAAGTCAACCCAAAAAGTCTAAGTCAACCCGAGAAGTCAAAGTCAACCATATCCTAACTAACCTACTAGTTCAAGGATTACCTAAGGGGGATAGGTGACAACCATTCACTAGAATAAGATTTATCTTCATTGCTCTTTTGATTGCGTTATTTCACCCTACGTTGTTTAAGTTAAAATTTTCTAGTTATACTTTGTTAATTTGAATTATACTCACATACACTTGGAAGAATCAGGCGAGCCTCGTTAGTTGAGACAAGAAGGAGAGGAGTCTCGGGAAGACCAAGAGGTATAGAAGGGATCAATCTCTCTTTGCCTGAGGTCGGCAGCACAATCAAAGGAGTTGTGACGTTGGTTGCAAGGACACACAATCTCAGGAGGAGGTCGACCCGAGGAGAACGGAGCATTCGACAGCAGAGGAGGTCAAGATCAAGAGGGTAGTACCGCAGGATAAGGTAAAGGTGAGAGTTAGAATTGCCATTGGGGGCAAATCCTTAATTTGTATAAATAGTGTCCTTCACCCTTTATGGGTGAGAGGATTCGGTGTGTTTTGGTGAAATTGGAGGCTCCGAGGCAATAGTACTCGAGACTCGAGTAAGGGACATTAGGTCCCCCAACCAGTATAAACCACTTGAGCACTATGAGGCAAAGAGGAGAGTGATAAATCACGAATCATCCAAAAGATTAGAAGAAAATAAATAGGCTTATAACTAACTAATTCATCCCTCCCTCCCTTGTAGTTAGTTTCACCACCATATCGAGAATTTCAAAAGGACCACATACACAACCATGACATGAATCAACCTAATTGACAGTTAGGTATAGTACCATCGAGGGATTCATATAGATTAATTTATTAAACTCTTTCACCAAAGAGCACCAATGGCTACAGGATCAGCCATACTCATCATACGATTTGGATTAGATAGTGTTATTCTTTTCAGATAATTAGATGTCCTTCTCGAATATCCCACAAATTGGAATGTTTAGAACATATGTTTAAAGACTATTGATCACTATATTATGATCTCATCATAATTCACTTAGTCATTACATATGCTTATGGACTTCATTACAAACATCACACAAGAATGACAATGAATAAATTTCATTTCAATGAACATAAAGGAGATACATGGAAGTGTGATTGGCTTATAGGTCACATAATATCTATAAAAAAGTTCACGCATCTCATATCTATAAATAAGGAGATCATTACCACAGCTCAAGGTGCCCACGGAAGCTATGAGAATGAGTGGTCTAATTGAACTATTTTAATTTTCTCCCTATGAAAACACATGTATCTCTTCTTCTTATAGCAATGCAGTTTTCACATGGCATTAGAGGCCTGCAGTTTCTACCTATAAGATGCTCAACCTTTGGTCCAAAACATAGTCCTTTGCTCGCCAAGAGACACCCTTTGCACTACATTGGCTTCGCCCTTTGCTATATGTTGTACTCACTCTACTAGATTTCACCCTTTGCTCTAGGCTATCGCATGCCTTGCCCTAGGTCACCACCCAATCGTAGGCCATCGCACAAGTCACCCTCTACTCAAGACAATGCCCAAGTTACTCCCTTCTCTCTACAACGACATGGATGTTGTACTGCCCTAGGCGGCTAATGGATATAATGTGGCCTATAAGCCAATCACACTTCTATGTATCTCCTTTATGTTCATTGAAATGAAATTTACTCATTGTCATTCTTGTGTAATGTTTGTAATGAAGTCTATGAGAATATCCAATGAATAAGTAAATTATGATGAGATCATAATATAATGATCACTAGTCTTTAAACACGTCCTAAACATTCCTTTTTTTAGGATATTCAAAAAAGATATCGAATTATCTGAAAAGAATAACACCATCTAATCCAACTCATATGATGAGTATAGTTGATCTTATAGCCATCGGTGTGGAGACACTAATGATAGATAGTTGGTGCTCTTTGGAAAAAGAGTTCACTAAATTGATGTGTATGAATCCTGGAATAGTATTATACATAACTGTTAATCAAGTTGAGAACCATGTATTATGGTCTCAAAAAAAGTTTACATGCATGGTTCTCTAAGTTCATTGCACTTATTCACAAGCAAGGGTTCTCTGCATGCAAAGTGAACCCCACAATTTTTCAAACGTCTAACTGTGTTGACGATATGATGATTATAGGTAGCAATCTCTCCAAAATCAATGGCGTCAAACCATTCTTGCATCAACATCTCACCATCCAAGACTTGGGATGCCCAAATTACTTCCTTAGGATTGAGTTTGCCTATTGAATTGGTCAATTGGTTCTTAGAGGTAATGTGCCCTTGGTCTCCTCCAAGAGGCCAACCTTCTAGGATGCATGCCTCAATCTTCTCCCATTGACAACAAATCACTCTTTTAGGATTTGTCTTCGTCTCTACTTCAAATTCAAGCTTATCGTCATCAAGTTTGGAAGCTCATATATTTGACTATGGCTCGCCTAGATATCGCCTACATCATTGGCCTCTTGAGCCAATTTCATGCATGTTCCCCAAGAGATTCACTAATGAGCAGCCCTACGACTTCTTGCATATTTGAAGCATGCTTTGAGACGTAGTCTTCTTTAATCATAACATGGTCATCTTTAAGTGGAGAAATACTATGATTCTAACAATGCAGGTGATCATGTGGACTGAAAAATCTACTTCCAATTTTTGCACATATGTTGGTGGCAACCTTGTGAATTGGTGGAGTAAAAAATGGCAGGTGTTTCTTTATTGAGCAGCGTGACCGAGTATATAACCATGACATAAGCTTCCTCTAATATGTTATAGGTACATTCACTTCTTATTGAGCTTGGTTATCGAATTCCACGTCCTATGCTTATGTTTTTGTGACAATCAAGCTACCATCTTCATCGTGAACAACTCTACATATTGAGACTGATTATCATGCTATTCGACATTAGATTGGTTCTTGCCTCCTTTCTACTCCACAAATTGGCTCTTCTAATCACTTGGTACACATCCTCACTAAAGGGCTAAGCATCACATCTTATGACACTTTTTAGCGTAAGATGGGCTTGTTTGATCTTTACTCTCCAACTTGATGGGGAGTGTGAGAATGAGTGGGTATAATGATAATATTATAATTCTCCTCCCTCTCTCTTGCTTCCTATAAAAACACATGTAGCTCTCCTTGTTCTCGCTATATAGTTTTCTTCTTTTCCACAAAACCTTGTGGAAACTCTCACATTTCTTATCTTTTTCACCTAGTGAAGAGCGTTAAAGAGGAAAACTTGACTGTCTAGCAATCGTGTGGAGACCGCTAGAGAGTTGACACTTGAACAGCTTTGAGAACTCATTCGAGGGAACCTATAAGTATGGATTCTAGTCTATACTAGATGATAGGATCACTGGTTCTTGGTGCCTTGGTGTTTCAAATGTTTGATTCAATATATTTTGTTGTGTTTTGATGTTTTCGATCAAAATTTTGAAAGCCTATTAAGCATCAGATCCTAAAAATTAAGTCTAGTATCATAACTTTGAGCAGTCAATATAGGTGAAGGGCTCCATCAGATGATGGACCAGGTGATGGGCAATAGAAAATCCTTAAAGCATGAGTTTTATGAAGCGTAATTGTGACCATCGAAGGTATATGACAATCATGTAATGGGTCATGATGGAATGATAAATAGTAGGAAGTGATTCAATTGCGGGAGTTATTGACAACAAAAAATGAAGATCAGTGGTGGTGCAAAGTCAACCACAAGTGGAGCAGATGGTGTCAGTGAATAATAGGACCCAAAAGCTTCAGCTAGAGACACAAAGACAAGTAACAACAATCAAATAATAATTAATGGCTAGACCTAGCAATCTTGGTGCATCGTTGGCTTAAAGTCAAAGCCGCTTGACCTTGGGACAAGGCCAAATCAAGGACCGATAATAAACTTCTCAGCTTGGAGAAAAGTCAACGCAGGTGGGTAGCTGTCAAAAGCAGCTGATGTTCTTCAAAAGCGACGCAGAGCGGGTGAGCGGGTGAGCGTGTACACAGAGTCAACTCACAAGATCGGATCTCTCCAGTTTACTCTACCTCCATAGTCAACGTTAAGGTGGGCCCCCACGCGGTTTCTTTGAAGCTTCCCAGTCGTTGACTTCTAGATGGAAAACGTGTGGCCCTCTCTCTGATTCGATTAATTCGACCAGTAGAAAGAGGGAACAATGGGAAGACTTCGAAAATAGTCTTTCGAGAAAGCTTCTGGCTCGCCTTGCAGAATAGGCAGCCTCCGCTGGTACTTTCTCTCTCTAAGCTGCTCTGAAGCAGCGCTTCGGCGTTGAACCTCCTCATCGCGGCAAAGTCGACGGATTTTTTTCCTGGATAGTTTACTCGATTATCGATTTGGTGACTTCTCGATCTGTTCTTCGATCGGTACGGATGTAGAAGAAGTTTGATTGCGCTGATTTCTTCGGTTTTCGATTCTCGATCATGTTTGTAAAATTGGCTTCATCTGGCTATTCGCAGGAATCTTGCAAGACAGGCGAATCTTAGATATGGATCACAAGACCCTCTATCTGTAACGGTGACTGAGCTTCGTTGATCGGAAGAACAGTTAGCGGAGGTTATTTTCTCTGGATCGGGAATCATGGCGGGGGATATGTCTGGGTCAGTGAGGTTTTTCCGATGTCCTAAATGTCGCCGCGTTCACAGCCAGGGACGTGACGTCCCAGTTTACAAATGCACCGGCTGCGGCGACAATCTTCGAAGTCTCGACCTCTCTCTCTGCCCCACTTTCCTCTCTCGCTCCTCTCTTCTCTCTATCTCCTCTCTTCTCTCTATCTGGAGTCTCCTCTTCAGTCTTTCCTTTCTCTTCTCTCTTCTCCCTTTCGCTCTCTTTCCCGCTCTCTACAACCCATTTCCTCTCTCCTCTCCCTCCTGAGTCTCCTCTTTCTCCTCTCCGCTTTCATCTCTCACTGCCTGCCCTCTTTCCTTTCTCTCCCTCTCATGAAACTCCTGTTTCTTCTCTCTCTCGTCTCCTCTTGACTCTCGCTTCTCTGTCTTCCGTCCACGTGCCCGTCCCGGACTCCTGTCCATCGGTGAGGACGGACAAAAAAATATATCTCTCTCTCCCTCTGTGGAATCAGTCCACGCTCAGCCGACACCCCTCCCCATTTCCATTACGCGGGCGCCACACGGGGGAGCGTTCTCTCTCTCTCCCGCCGTGCCAGGAGAGGTGCAAGGGCGATTTCCGCCCTCTCTCTGGCCGCGCCAGGAGGGGTAGGGTATATTTCCTCTCTCTCTCCCCGCCGCACCAGGTGAGATGGGGAGGGCTATATCCGCCCGTCTCTCAACCCGACGGCGCGGAGAGTGGCGAGGGAAGAGAAATCTCCGTCCCTACCTCTCTTCCTTATCTCAAAGAAAGATATAAACCTGAATTTTATGTCGCGCAACAAATCCTGAACTTTTGGGAACTTGAATTTCCTTGCTCTCCTCTCCCCTCTCTGTCTCCTCTTTCCTCGCTCTCCTCTCCCCTCTCTGTCTTCTCTTTCCTCTCTTTGGACTCCCCTCTTTCCTCTCTTTCTTTGCTCTCTCCTGGTCTCCTCTTTCCTCTCTCTCTCTCTCTCTCTCTCTCTCTCTACATATGTATCTTTATCCTTGGATTCTACTCTAGATATTATCACTGCTTCTACTCGATAAGTCTGTCTCTGTCTGTCTCTGTCTCTGACTCTCGCTAAGTCTATACTTATCTATCTGCCTTCGTTCTCATGCCTTCTCACTATCCATTTATCTTTCTATCGCTCTCTCTCAAATTCACTCAAGGTCCATGCTTTGCAGCGAGACGTCTCCCGGAGCAAAAACAACAAGAAGACGAACGCCCTCCACGGAGCGAAAACGAACCAGTGATCAACCTTGAATCCTCCGAGACTCTTCCCCCCGAAAATGAAAACCCATCCTCCATCTCCGTCTCTGACGACGGCAACACATCGGAAGTAAAAGGCTCGGCCCCTCCGGAGCAGTCCCCCCCGGCAACGGCCTTAGCAGAAACCTGCTCCAACTCCGGCAGCATCGCGTCGGCTGAAGACGTATCCGGCAAGGGCGACAAGCACAACCCCGTGTCCCGAAGAACTTTCAAGGCCAACAAAACGATCACATCCGAATCATCCTCAAGAAATTCTGCCATGATCAGCTCAGAGGATGATCTAAGCTATGTCTCCTTATCCAGCGATAACACTTCCAACGGTCTTACTGGAGCTGCAGTAATAAAACTTTTGAATCTCCAAATTAGAGGCGACAACGTCGCAGGAGATTGCCAGGGCTCTCCAATAAAATCAGCATCTAGTGAAACCTTGGAAGATGAAGCGGGAGGCACATGGAGCGGCGGAAGTCGTTACAGGGGAGGATCGGAGATGACCCCGTCGACCAGTCAGAGGGATCGCCGAAGCGGTCTGTGGCGGTGGCCGTTGGCGGTGGAGGAAGTACCAGCCCCACCAAAATTGGAAGACAAAGAGGGGAGCTCGCGAAGAGGCGAGAACCACCACCGGAGAGAGTCGGAGATATCCCAGGTGACCATTTCTGATCGACAAAGAGATCGCCAGTACGATCCATGGCGGCGGTCTTTTGTGGCGGAGGAAGCTATGTCACCACGACAGTTGGCACGACGGGGATCATTGGAAGACGAATCTGGGAGCTCGAGGAGTGGCGAAAGCCATAGTCGGCAAGCGGCGGCGGCGCCGAATCGCCGCCACTGTCGAGCAGTCGCTGGCGCCGCTCCTTTCGTTACATGCAGCGGCTGCGAAGAGTTGCTGCAGCTGCCCGTTGACTTTGAGCTGTTCTCCGGTCGCCGGAAGCTTCGTTGTGGGAGTTGTTCGAAGATCCTTTCTTTCTGGTTTTCCTCCACAGGGCGACTGCGGCCGGCGAAAGTTAGTAAAAATTAAAGGAGCGGTTAAAGATGGAAGTGAATTTTTCAATGCAAATGTGTAGAAACCAGATCAATTTCTGATTTTGATTGAAATTTGTTATTGGCAATTTGATCGAGACTTGGAATTGGATAAACAGCTCATTCCTTGGGAATTTCGAGGAGTCAAGTCCGGATCCCGTCGGCCGGGCTCACAAATTTCTGCCACTGCCCAGACGCAGACCTTGCCATTGGCACGTCTGGGTCTGTAATGGAGTTCTCCCGACCCGTGATCCAATTTCTGTCTTTTCGGTAAGCAGGCAAGAGAGTGGCATGACCAGTCCGGACCGGACATCACCTTCAACCTCAATCCACCGTGATATTCCGATCCAGCGGACAAACCTGGGTGCTAGACAAGGCTCAAACCGGCTTCTCACCCCGGACCCCGATGCCATTGTTCAAATAAACGAGAGTGTTCAGAAATTTGAAAATCCCATTTAATCATTTGATAAAGAATAAAGGCTCTTTATGTTCAACCTCAATCCCCAATCTCACGTTCAACCTCAATCCCCTTTATGTTTATGAAATCACAATGAGAGGAAATGACTCAGAAAAATAAAGACTCTGAATTGATTTGCGAGGCTACGAAGAGATAACAATCAAAATTTATTGTTGGATTATTCTACGAAATTGGCTTTAAGCTCAAGAAAATTTCATCAAGAGATGATGAAATAAGCATGATGTGCCAATTTATGTTAGAGAGATTTGGAGTATGGTCTTGGACAAATGCCACAAACCCATAAAAACTCAAGGCAATAAAGGAAAAATTTTCAGCCTTGGGTTGGATAAATCAAAGGGGACTTTTGCCACCTAAGGGTGAGGATAGAAGTCTATTGAGAATATAGGTGAACGTATCAATGGAATTTCTACTTGAAGAGTTTGAGACATGTCAAGTAGATGATGGTGTTTGAGCTCAATTTATGCCCATTTTTAACGAGATGGGGACAAGTGGTTTGATAAAGCATCCTAGAGATACAAAGGTATTATACAAGATTTTATGTCAGATAGAGTATTGAGGGGAGATTTCTTTTTAAAAAAGAATTTGACAAATTGAGTACATAGCGTAAGTGCAGTCCATAGGAACTAAACCTATGAGATGGGTAAATAATCATTGACAAACACTAAATAATACCAAAATCCAAGGATAGAGGTGGTGCAAGAGGGTTCCATCTATTACAATGGAACAAACCACAAAAATAAAGACTTTTAACAAAAAAATCATTTATTCATATGACTGAAAATAAATAAAAAACACAAGTCTAAGAACAAACTTTAAAAAGTTTGGAAATGCTTGGATGTACAGGGTGACGATATTAAAGTGAAAAGGAGTCCACCCTAGAAGTTAATTACTTTAGTCCTATAGGGAGCTTTCTAGAAAAAATCTTATAGATGTTTATACTATTCTCAGGCCCCAAACCAATCTTGTGTCAAGTCCTTAGATCCTCGAAGAGTATAATAGAAAGGAAAGCAGTAAATGGTAAAAATAATGGCATTGATAGAACAAATATTTATGGAAATCTAACACATAAAAAGAGCTTGAATCAATCAAGCCTTTTCTAATTAAAGTGTGTGCATGATACTCTTAGAGGCTACACAAGATGTGGTAGAAAGGCTAGATAATAAAGAAAAAAAGCCGAGTGTAGCATTGGAGGAATGATTCCCATAAATATTCAAGTAGCATGAGAGGGGAGTAGGGTAGTGATAGTAAGAATCTTTTTTCAAGGCATGAGTGGTTGTATGCGTAATTTTAGATGTCAAAGGTGTACCATCTCAAAAATTCATCCATTGATCATAATCCTCTTGATACATGGAGAAATCAACAACTGACACATTGGGTTAAACACATAAGGTTTACCACATTTTCACCTAGCACTTGTTAGATTAACATTTTTTTTACACAATGTTCACAAGGAAGAGGTTTTTGGCTTTCACAAATGCCAACATTTTATGGACAACATTTAATAACATGCAAGTTATACTTATAATTAAATGATTATTAATTCAAATCAAGGCATAAAACATTTCATTCATATGCATGTTATCATACTTTGAGTGCATATTCATCATTCTATGCAATTTAAATTCTAATCTCAAAATGCATTATTTTAAGGAATAATCATGCATAATTAAATTAAAATTTTAGAGTAGAGTATTCCCATTTTAAATTTTATATTATAATTGAGTTTTAAATGTAAAATAATATGAGAAAATATTTTTATACACACTCATTCATTTTTCTAGTTTTATTTTTCTAATTTTACTTTTGAAAGAAAATGAGTGTATTTTTTAGTTAAAAATTTATTATAATATTATTTATTAAATTAAAATGCACGGAATGATATATTATTAAATTATGATCAAACAAAAAAATTGGATTAAAAATGAGTTATATTTTGAAAGTTATAAAATTTTCAATTTTTAAGGAATTTTCTAAAAAAATTCTCAATTAATTTTGAATTTATTTTAATTTAAAACATTAGAAAAGGGATTATTTTTTATCACAAATTGACGTGACTAATGACGTGGCATGCACACTTGTGTGTCGTCACGTAATGGTGTGTGCACGTGCCATATGGCGCACACGGATGCGTGATTAGTGTGTAAAAAGTGATTAGAGTGCCCTTAATGAGCATAAGCTACGCATATAGTTAGTTGGGTTAATTATATTCACAAATCCCCTTTATTTTACTTCAATGTGGGAATATGTGTATCTTAATTTTTTAGTAAGCGACGTGACACATTCTAGAGCATGTAATCTTGCGATTTAATCTCAACCCTTCATTTTCACTAGAATGGAGGGGGTACATGGTCATCTATTATTGGGCAATGATTCCTCCTTTCACTTACAACGAATCATGGTCATTAATCGTAAGAATTATAATGTCCAGGATTTGACATCACCAATGGACTTCCAGGGACGCATGGCATCATCTCAAGCATCCAACGAAGATCAAATGGTGTCCTTTACATGGAGCTTCTTCTTCACGTGCGACATGGTTTCATTGTGATGCTCCATCTTCAATCAGACATATGTGACTTAACAGTGTCGATTCGCATTATGACATTTCATTTAGTCCGTTAATCAAAGATTAATTGACAAATAAGATAGAACTTCCATGTCTAAATTTTTCATGTTTATACTCTATTTCTTTGAACAGTGTATGGATTCTTAGATTTTTTTTATTTATTGAATCTTTAGGACTGCATAATCCTTGAATCTCTTGTTTTCATCCTCTTCTAGACTCATTTCTGCATCAAGGGAGTGCTTGAAATTAAGATTTCATCAAGGGAGAAGGAAGAATTCATCTCGTGAACTCTAAATTTTCATTTTTTGAAACATAAAATGAAAAGACTTAATACGGTAATTAATTGGATCATTTCAAGTACAATTTTGGGTTAGATGACATGTTTTCCTCTTAATATTTTATCTTATACCATTAGATTTTAATTTGTATACATTAGGTCATTTTTACTTAATTTCACGATTTTCTCTCTCTTCACGATCGATTTCTATCTCCTTATTTCCCTCTTTGATTTCTCCACAGATACTAATCTAACGTGAGGGATTTTTTATCTTAGGGTTTTCTTTTTCAAAATATCAATTTTCTTAATTTTCCACCTTAATTTATAGTCTAATTTGATTTCATTTTATAGATATCTCAAGAATTTCCCTAACTCTCGATGGATTCAACCCTTACCATTATCCTAATCAATTTGAAATTAATCATAATTTCAGTGAGTTTAGAAATTATTTTGACATGGGGAATTATTTTTTCAATGACCGCACAATCACGTTACTTAATATCCAAAATTTATATCACTACCACTTCTTCCTCTCCCCCTAGCCAACAAATGACTACTAGAGTAGATATGTTAGAGATTCCTTGAGGAGAAACAAAAGGAGGAGGGTTTTTGGAAACTTGGAGTGCCTTGGAGAATGTCTAAGCTAGAATGGAAAAAATTATGTTGTTAAGGACTAGTCCTTGGATTTCATTGCTGATGGAGGAATCAATTCCATAAATACTAAAACCCCAAGCTCCTTCTGATACCATTTTTAAGTAGCCACATCAACAAAAAATGTGTGAGAGATGAAATTTACAATGAGACTTGAGAAAATTAATTCCCTTAATTAAGCTTGAAAATATTTTACTAAACTTCCATCATACGTGAGATGTTAGATTTTTTACTTCCACCCACTTGTCCCCCAATAGATTTTAGCCAAATATTATAATGCCACTCAAGTGGAAATAGGGGTTATCATGGTCTTGGACATCCATATGTAAAGGCAAGATCTTGATTGTATCACTAGAAGTATGAGGGATCTATCTCCAAAGGAGGGATAGTTTGTGACGACTGAAATTTCTCCATGAATTTGAAGAAATCTTCTCAATTCAACTATCTATGTGAAATAGTTGGTTCCCTTAAAGGTAATGGAGTGATTTTTTATATTTTTCTTATGGGGACTATAAGGATTTAGTGCGGCAAGTGCAATGGGTGTTGACATCATAATGGAAGAATCCTCATTCACCAATAGTAAAAAAAATGAGATCCAATAGTGAGAGTGACTCCCCACCAATGAATTTTTCAACTTTTCTAACTGTTATGGGTTGTATTTCACCCCAAATATGAGTTAAAATGAGCAAGATATCCCCAAATAAGTGATAAAAACCACTTTCCTTTCATGGACCATTTTGTCCTAGTGAGCCTTTGGGCCTAGGATCCACTATGAGATCTTTACAAGTTTGGGGAGACAAAACTAAGAATATTTTTGAAGGCAAGACTCAATAATCTAGAGAAGTGAGCCTAATAATACCCATTGAGAGGATCCAATAGGCATGAAAAAAGACAATTTTGTAACTCATATTTGGTTAGTTTTTTCATCACAAATCATCAATCAAGATGATATATTTTAAAATCATGGGTGGGGTTTTTAGACAAATGCCACCAGCCTCAATCAAATTATTCAACCTCATGCAGTAAGCTCGAGATGAGATGATGAAATGATGATTGGATCGCCATCACCATAGTGTAATAAAAATTTAATTTGAGAATCTACAAGAAATAAGAGATTTCTGGACTCAAGATGATGATGACACTTGACTCACATGCTCCCCATTGAGCGACCAAGGAACATCAATATGAAGTTTCACAAAAAATGAAGACATGATAGCCACTTTTGGTAGATAATGATGACTCTGACCAAAAAAATCATAGAAAAAGGTGAAATATGTTATAATCACAATTGGTACTGATTTTAAGGGAAATTCTGTTAAAATAGCTCCATTCACATTGAAAATTAGCTTTTGAAAGCCCAAAACAGCTCCAAGTAGAACAAATTGGTTGCTGTTGGAAAGGGATCAAGTGAGGAAAAACAAAAGTGGCAATAGAAAGAGGTAAAGATGGTGGGAAAATGAGTTCCAGAAGAACCCTAGTGTGCCAAGGGAATCTTTGATTAACTTGAGGTTTTAAGCTTTGACATGATGGTGACGCTCAATTGATGCATCATCAAAATGAATGAATTATGAAGCTTCAAACTGAACGCTCAATTATGAAGCTTTGACTTCTACTATTTGCCACAAAATGATGATTTTGACCCTCAAAAGGCTGGAAAAAGGTGAAAGATACTCTTTTAATGATTGGCACAGATCTCAAGGTAGATTTTTTTGCAAGTAATTGGACAAAAAATGATTAATTTTTTTAAGGTCTAAGTATCTCCAAAATAGGAAAATTTGGTAGTCATTGGAAAAGGCCTGAACAAGTAATACAAAAATTTCCATTAAAAGAGATTAAGATGCATGAGAACCACGCCAAGGAGAACCTTAGTGCTTTAAAACCATATGGAACTATATAGTAGAGAAAGAGATGCCCATTTAATAGATATTAAGATGCATAGAAGGCTTGAATAGGCCCATTGGACCTGTAGACCTCTGCCATAAATAAATCCATGTTCTTTGTTCTCTAAGGAAAATTTGACTTTCTTTCAATAAATATTATTGTTCTTTGTTGTGTAATTATCACAAAAAAATTCATTAGTAGATTTATAGACTCAATGTAGGTGCAAAAATCTAGTAGAAAATTTCATGTCGCCTAAATATCTTGGATTCGAGTAGGATCTTCTTGAAAATTTTCGATATTCTTGATAATCAAAATATGTTGTTGGACTCTTTGATGTCAATGGAAATCTCATGATCAAACCTACGTTTAAATTTACTACGCTGATGCATCAGTTAATTGAAAATTTGAAAAATTTGTGAAATATCTTGAAGGGCATTATCAAAGAATCTAGTTTCAAGTTAACACGTGTCTACCATAATATTCGGGGGCACGGTGTTTGGAATCCTAGAAGTACATTCACTCAACCAGTGGGGAGTTTCCTATCTTACTTCCCATACTACAGTAATACATGTAAGATATGTCATATGTCTAATTGTCATAGTACCATCAAACTATGCTGATGGGAAAAATCTGTGTCTATTTTAAATTTTCCATTTCCCTGGTGCCAAAGTGTGTACATGAGACTTGGTGTTCTAATTTCTAGAATTTTTTTATTCCAAAATTAATAATTTCATCAATATTAATAATAAAAAAATATAAACATTGATAGATTTTTCTTTTAAAATAAAAGAATGTTTACCAACCACCCCGTGTACCTAGCTTCCATCATTTTGCGAAAGAATATGATTTTGTTCTCAAAGTCCATTGGAATTTCAACTTAGGAGTTTCCCAAGAAAAGGTCATCAGAATTGACTCGGAGCTAGTAAAGAAAGAACTGATCAAAATATTGGAAACAAATGTACATCTGAATAAAATTTGGAAATGGGAGGCACTATGAAACTTCAGCTACCTTGATAAGGAATATACATATATTACACAAGCATGCATACATACATATATATAGGGAAATCACTTTAGGGCTATAGAGTGCTGAAAATCATGAGGACAAGATTTAGGAGAGGTTATGACATATAACTTGGGCCATCAATGGCCATGGTCTTGGGTTCGTGCAAAGTAACACATGAATATGAAGGAAAATTTTCATTGTAGTTAAATGTATCAAATACCATGTGAAAAGAAGATGACAAAAAGATTAAGTATCTCTATTATTTCATTCAACATTATTCAATATACCATAATGGCATATTTAAGGAACATAAATTTCATTCTCCTTTGGGTACAAGAATATGCAAAAAGGATTCCCTTGAGAGATTGAGGTTATAGCTTATCATATTGCACGATATCTTCGATAAATATCAAATAATAAAAGGAATCAGGGAACGATCTCTCCTCTTAAGAGTTTGATGAGATACATCCCCTGAGCGTATCAGAACCCAAGTAGTGGGGGAGTCCCATTCCAAGAAAGTGGATAATTCACATCAAGAATGTGTGGAGCTTGTGATGAAACACCCTATCTTGATGGAATGATTGAGATAAATTTTGATGGATGATACCAAGGCACCAAGCAAGGCACAATTCTTTAGAGGTACAACTTGGATAAATTCCATAGAATTTTCAAAAAGAGAGTTTTGGGGGTTCATTAAATGTTGAGTAAAGCCTTCAAAATTAACCATTAGACATTAGATAAAATGATTTCAGTATTCGAGCAGATATACAAAAGACACAAAAGGAGAAAAATGTATGAATATAATGTAGTGTCTATGATACTTGAGTTGGACTTAGGCGAAGTGCTTGAGGATGATGTTGGACAAGAACATGGACTACATTGTATTTTCATTCCCTTTACGGGTTCTCTCCCTCGAGTTCATATCTTGAAATTACAATGAAATGGGAAAAAATGACTGATGAATGAAGTGCAATGACTATGTCTCTAATGAGAAACATATTCATTGTATTTTTACTTTTTTTGAAAAAAATTACTTCTTTTTTTCCAGCTACATGATTCTTGGGCTGAACGGTATCTGGAACCCTAACAAGAAAAGTATTACCATGACTGTAAAAATGCGATGATTAGAAAGAATAAGTGTACTTGACATGTGGTGAGAGGCCCACAAGGCTATCATCCGAGAGTAGGCCTTAGAGGAGAGGAAGATGGTATCACTTGAAATGGTGGATGCTTCATGATTGATGGAGAGGCTTGCAGTACCTTTGGAAATGGTGAAAGACAAAATATGATGATATCATGGAGCCCTGAATGTGAGTCATGGCTTTGTGCAATGGAGGTTGGGGTACCTTTTTCTTTGTTCATGAAAAATTTTGAACGTTCATTCTATTCAGAGTAACTTAATCTTTTTATCAGATGCTCTCCAGGGTATTTTTTAGAAAAATTCTCTGCAGTTTCTTAAAAAGCCAGAATAAATGGAATCAATCTGGCGAATTCCAGACATAACTTGGAGTGGCTCGTCCACTAGAAATCCTGGGCCCTGCATTATTTTATGTCCGAAATTTAGAAGGTTCTTCGGGGTATTAGAGCAGTTTGGTAGTTCACAAAATTTAGTAAAGAAGGTGATTTTCAATGAGGAGCTGAAATGGTCACCAATAACAGATTCTGCAGTGCATCGGACAGAAATATTGCAGCAGAGAAGGAATACTTGATCTGAAGAAAATTACCCCCGTATTGGGGGTAGATGCAAACGAGAGGGGAGAGAGAGATTGAATGACCCGGATGGACCCAACACGCTTACAGATGCACTTATAACTATTTCAACGTTTGACAAGATTATTGAGGATTTTCAACTGGATGCAAAGGAATGTACTGATCTCATAAGGCCATCATATGCAGTACTGTCATTAGATCATTAATTTTTAGGTACATGATGGGGCCTAGCATTCAGCTAATCCAAGTTTTCAAAAAACACTGCCAGAATTGAGTATCGAGTCTCATTCCAATTTCATGATGGTCTGAATTGGAGGGCCATCAAGGGTCAAACCTGTCAATATTTATCCCAAGCAGGCATAGCCCTCATATCATAGACTGAGAGTGATCCCTTCCAGCATCCCATCACTCCATTGTGCTCATTTTATCATCATACATGAATGCAAAACTAGAGTCTTTCGGTTTCATCAAATGACTACATCTTGACCTATGATGACGGTGTCGAGCATCGAGGAGAAAGAAGAGCCTACAATAATTGTAAGAACCTTAGGTGAAATGATGTGGGAAAAGCAGTATTGAGAGACAATTCCCTCATGTATGTGTCCCATGATTAGTCTAGAGAAAAGACTTAATTGGAGTTCTACAGGGGTTTGTCATGAATAACATCGTAGCAGTCACATTTTGGACCCCTACGACTGTCGATAGGTTGACTTCTGTTGACTTTGATGGATTGCACATTGACCGGCCTCCATGAAATCAGATCTTTTTCTCTGTTCCTTGACAGACAGTAACTAACATCATAATTATGGAGCACGGATGACGACATCAACCTGTCTCTACTTTGACTGCCAGGTGAGAATAGCAAGGTTTGTCTTTTCTCTTCTATAGGGCAGACAACTTAGAAAAGTGAGGGAGAAACAGAGGCTTGGAATCTAAATTATCCTACTATTATATCAGGTTTGATTCGAACTGAAAACAAAATCTACATAAAGTATGAAATATACCGAATAAGGAGCTGCTGGGTAAGATTCTTAAGACAGTTGAGTGATTATCGCCAAAAGTGATTATGGTCCACCGACATCTTAATGGGTTGGACCATAACATGACTGAAGAGCCTTAGAGAGATGATACACCACAACAGCCCAGTGAAGCCTGAAGAGTGAGCACGTAAAACCTTCTGTTTTAACCCCCTGCAAAGCAGCATAAACAAAGAACTCAATCAGGTAAAGATAAATTCTCTAGTCAACCCACTTGTTAGTAAAAGTCATCCACATGGCACCAGCAGTAGTCCCAGTACTTAAACTGACATGGAAGTCTTTTGTTCAACACATGCTGTTATCAGCTCTCTAGTATTACTAGCTTAAACCTAGTAGAAGGATTAATGCACTAGAGGAGCTAAGGCTGAGTGTTTAATATTTATTTCTTTATTTATTGATTTATTTATGATGACGAAGGGTTGATGGTCTATAATATAAACTCAGGGCTTAGGGTCCCAGGTGCAGGGTCTAGAACTTACGGTTAAGGGCCTAAGATTCATGAACTGACCCTGACCGTTTGGGTAATAGTCTAGAAGTCTGCACCTAAGGCCAGGGGTCTAGAAAATGGGGCCCTAGGTCTATGGTTTAAAATACCAGGTTTAGAGGTTAAGATTGATGAATTGACGGGAGCTAAGGTCTACAGCCTAATATAAAAAATTTAGGGCTTAAGGGCCCAGCTTAAGGGTCCATATTATAGCGCTTAGTGACTGAGATCTATGAACTGATGCTGACCTTGGGTTTGAAATCTAATGTAAAGATCTTTGGGCTTAAGGTGCTAGGTTAATGATCAAGTAGTGCCTATGGTTTAATCTGTTTCATTCATTGAATGGAGAAATAGTAAATGAGAAATTAGACTTACCCGATCAAGAATTTCCTGAAACTTGTGATTGCTATCCTATTCTCTCTTGTCCTCCTCAAGATTCTCTCCGATTCCAAAAGGGTGATCTAAAGTGCTCGTGGCCTTCCGATCTTTTCTTTCCAGCTTGTTCACACCATCTCCCAGCATTTTCACACCACTGCTTGTCAGCGAAACCGCCTCTTCGTCAAAGTCATCCCCTACCTCTTCTGAATAAGCATTTCTGCGCAAATTGGGAGAGACAGGATAAATATGGACATGGGGACAGAGAGAGAGATAAACAGATAGACTGAGAATAAATGAGAATGTTGAGAAAGTGGAAGAAGAAAGAACAAGAGAAAATGCCAAAGAGACAATGGGTAAGCATGAGGGGAGAGAAGAAGAAGAAGAAGAAATAAAATTTATCGATAAGCTAAATAGAATAATCAACTTCTGATGAAGTATTTTTCCTGTCCCTCTCCCTCTCCCTCTAACTCACTTCATGATCGAGCCATTATTCACGAAAGATCAAAAGTCTATTGAAGCAGCTAATTTTTTAAAAAGCAAATTGAATGCTGTAAGGTATCTTCTCTCTCCTTCAGAGCTCTGAGTTAATATCTACCTTGAAATCCAACCCAGGTCAACACTCAGTTTCCTTCAGTAAAAACTTCAAAACACCATATTGCAGAATTAGGGAAGGGTTTCAGTAGCATGATCTAGATTGAGATGAGAGAAAAATACCTGGTCGGGTTCGGGGAAGGCCGCCAGAGAATGCATATCACAAAAAGGAGAACATATGATAGAACATTCCAGAAGGCTGGAATGATCCAAGCTCTTTGCCATAGCTCACTCAGCGGATCAGTTGCATTGAAATATAACTGCAAAATTAAGGAAGTCCCACGTATTGAGCCAATCAAAAAAACAAAGGGAATAGGCTTCAGGGATCGAATGCTTGATTGATTAGTCCGTTGAAAGCCCTGACTTAAGGGCAGTTGCAAGGACATAACCTTTGAGTATGACATGAACTTAGGAATTTACCTCCCTTTTTCCTAGGCTAACAACTCTCTGATGAGCCCAAAACCGATGTCGACTAAGAGAGAACAATAATCAAGGAAAACCTTCAGCAAAATCCCAGTAACACCAACGAACCCTCACAACTCAACTGATAATCAAACTACAGAGAGTGCCAAACAAATTATCACCAGTGAGATTTAAAACAAATCAATCACCCAAGTCAACAACATAATCTGTTGTTGACAAATAATCTGCAATTTAACAGAAAATCATGAAATGCCACATGCCTGAGAGATGTAATGCATTAAAGGCACTTCATCACAAAGAGTTTCCAGGCTTGAAAGATTTCTAATTTAGAATCATATCATGTAGCATATCGTAGAACAGTGATCTAGAGATACCCACCTCATAACCAATCCAAGAAACTGAGATGAGTGCCATTATGGCAAGGGTGTTGGTGTATCTTCTATACAGCTCCATTTTGGCCAAATTCTTGCGTATCTGTCATAAAATAATTGCAACAGTTTTTCAAATTAGATGATTGTTACGCAAAGCTAAGTGACAACTGATAAGATTTTAAATCAAGATAACCTGCAATTTTTCCAGCGTTTGTGACAACGATGAGAAAATCCATACTATAAAAAAAGCATCCAAGACAGCAACGGGTAATACAAGGAACAACCTCGCCTTCCCAGAAAAATCATTAATGTTTCCCAAATGTTCCACGAGCTCAAGAGCCTCTGAAGCAGCAAAATAAACCACAGCAAGAAAAATGACTTTTTTAGTTAACCCACTTAAAGTGGGACGAAGAACGCCATAGCCCATTGACACCACTAAGAGGAGGAGTCGTGAGATTGTCTTCTTCACAGCAGTCAAAGTAACAGCCCATAGAGTGATTCCCATGGGTCGTACCCCACTTGCATTAAAATTAGCATATTCAAAGTACCAGAAGGCCATCTCACACATTCCCAATCCGATCACCGAAGTAATATAATAATGAAGCTGCAATAAATCTCTCCAAAATTGAACGAATCTCATGAACCATGCTAAACCAAGAACAAGATAAGCCAGCGACATCAATCCAAAGAATGTCATCAAAGGCTGCATCTTTCCAGGTAAGTATCCATCGGGATTCCTCCAAACTGTTCTACCAGTGATTGTTGTGCCTTGAAGCTGAGGATCACAGAACATGAAGTATAGATAGTACATACCGGTGCTGTTTATAATGATAGATTGAGCTGTCATGGTAGTTTCGTCGCTTGTGCCATCAAAGAAGGTCTGGACTCGTTGTGGCCAAACAGGGTTTTCTTCATTTGAGCGTATTATCACCTCGCCTGTGTTGCAACTTTATCTTTGAGTGTAATTCAGGAGTGCAGCAAATATTGTCAGATTCATATAGAGAACCGCCAATTTTATCTCTGTCACGAATTTCAATGATAATTGCTTCCACCAATCCACTTCTTCGCTGCATGGGATGATGTTTCATTGCAGACTCTTTGGGTCTTTCTAAATATCACTGATTCAAATCTGAGATAAATTTAAAATGCCAATAGTATTTATGAGATCAATTAAATTAAATTATTTTAAGAAATCAAAATATTCATCAATTCATAAAAAGACAGACAGTTTACATATTCATAATGGATTCCTGGCATTACTAGATACTCCTAGAACGTGCACTGTATGGTGTCACGCATTGGTTTATTAGGGCTCAATACGTTAGGCTAGTATTATCAATAACAGGTCTACTGTACTCTATTCGGATCAACTATGGTGTTTCATTATCGGGAAGGTGTAAACATAGATATCAACAGAAAGAGAAAGACTGAACTGCTACAATATCTTGGAAAACAGTCGCCTCTGGTGCGAGAGAGGTTCACCCAGGCTATGATTTCCCATTTTCAATACAACAAAGTCATCTGTCAGCTGAAAGCTGAATTTTTTGTTAATTCTCCGCTTACGTGCAAGGCGATTGCCAAAACTAGTTAGTCTCTTGTAGTCTCTTCTGTAGTCGCATCGATTATTCAGATCGGAAGATGAAATGGAAGATTACTATATGAAATGAGTAACCCTGATTTTTTTTAAAGACGCCTGATTTAAATTCTATAGTTTAAGATAATCCAATAGAAATATAAGTTAAAATGAAGTGCGGCAGATGTGTCCACAGCACAGAGTTTTCTGCAGCATCAATTTATCAAATCAAAAGTTTGATCCCCGATTAAATGCATGGCAATGTATCAGCCCACTCTCGGATCACTGTAGAATGACGAAATCATGAAGGTCATTATACTGATAATGCATCAAAGAAAAATGCCTCTGTCTATTCATTTTTCAACAACTTATCCACGCGAACACATATGAACAGTGAGCTAATCATGCAAAATCAGATCGAAATCATGAAAATAAAAAAGAAGCTGGGGCGATTAAATTACTTTATAAAGGATTTTCCGTCGTTGGAATCGGCATTCGCGCGAATCTCCGAGGAGTAGAGACCTTCGCTTCCTCCGTGAAAGAAAAAGGCGTTGGAGCGCGGAGCGAAAGGGCTGCTTGGAATACTCGTGAATCGAAGCCTCGACCAACATTGCGGAGCTCCATAGCAGCGCAAATCCGAGCATCCCACCGCCGGGAACAACGGATCGGGAGTGAATCGCTCACTTCGTCGCATTTCCCCCTCCAGAATTCTTCTCCAAACACGATTCTCTCTCCTTCGTCCCACAATTCGCAAAACCCCACAGCAAATCTAAGAACACGTTGCTCCTCCAAAGTCACGTGGCGGGTCCTAGATGCGCCGCACAGACGAGTGCAACGCGCTACGGATGATGAGCCCATGCAGTTTAACCTGTTCTATGTGACGTTGACTTTCTTGGAAGTGCTCCATCATGGATACGTCGTCATCAATGATCTAAAAATCGAGTCTTTGCCATCCGCCGGAACCTCAGGCGCACCAGGACGCGCTACGCATGTTAGATAAATTATTTTTGAATTTCTTTTATTCATCAAACTATTTTTCAAAAATAATTAAATAGAAACTAATCAAAGAATTTAAAGGCGATTTATATAAATAAGGTATCTGAAACATACTCAATTTCTCATTCATGAATGTAAAAATTCATCGTACACATGAAATCTCCGACATCTAGGCGTAGAGATGTAACATCGATCAATGCTAATCATTGTCATTAAACCTCTATTTCAAGGAGATATGATCTCAATTATGTCTCTGAGTATACGAAGAGTCGTTGCATAAAATGCAGAGATATCATGTTTAGATGCAAGTGAAAGTACAAAGATGTATGCATATGACTTGAATGATACATGCATTTACATGATAATTAACTGATTTAATGTTCGGTTCATGTCATTATGATGCATGATATCATGTAATCCATGTATTTTGAGTATGTCATGACATTTGACCTAAGTTGTAATTTTTCCATTATTTTATGGTTGATTTTTACATTAGTTCTATTTGACCCTTCAGGTCCTATGCTCTAAATTCCAATTATATTACAAACTTTTCATGATTTCAAGACCTAGATGCTTTCAAAGATGAATAGAAGAATAGAAGAAGAAGAAGGAAACTTGAACTCAACTTTTATTTTTGATTTCCATTGGTTTTTTTCAATCAACCCAAGTCAAAGAAACTGACATTATACTTATTTATGTTTTTATTTTCACATTTTGAAAATGGCATTATAATTTTTCAAAAGAAAAATTTGGATACATTGCCAAAAACTTTGGAAAATGTTTTATAAATTAAAATTTCAAAAATTTATAAGTTTCCTAGGATTTTTGTAATTTTTTGGGAATTTTTATAATACTTAAGGCCTAAAGTGCCAAAAAAAGGGCCATACAAGGCCAGATACAAGTCTTGATCGTACGTATTCCTCCAATTTCAATAAAAATAAGGTGTACCGAAATTTGAAACATGCAATTTGTACTTTCTCATAAATGTCCATCTTCTTCGTTGCCCTTGACTTCCTCAAGTATCCACTTGAAGCTACGCAGAACTCCATGAATATCAGCTTGAAGGGGTGAGCTAGCCCCTCCAGAGTAGAAGACCTCAACGCGGCCTCCGACTTCAATCCAGCTGCATCCGGGCGTCTTCCGCAACCCCTGCTCCTTCATCCTCCTCCTCTCCTCCGCCGCCTTCTCCGTCATTCCAGCCTCTCCGTAGAGCTTCCACATCTGGATATGATCCCCCGCCTCCAATTTTGAAAGTTTCCGCGCCGCCGCTTCTCCCGCGCCCACGTTCCTTTGATTCCTAGAGCTGCAGATCAGAGATACCCAGATGGCATCTCCGCCGTCGAGCTCAGAATCAATGGCCAGATCGAATGCTTCATCCAATCTCCCGGCCCGGCCCGAGCAGATCCACCATTGCAGCGTAATGTTGCGGGCCCGGTTCGATTTTATAATATCGGGTCATTAAATTAAAGAAATAAATCCCTAATTCGGTAGATCCGCGGTGGTTGCAGGCGGAGATTAGAGCGAGAAACGTGATTCCGTCGGGAGCAGCCATGTTTTCCATCTCTTCGAAGAGTTTTACCGCCGTCTCGCACTCGCCGTTGCATCCGTAGGCGGCGATCATCGAATTCCAAGTGCAAATAGATTTCTCCTCCATCCTGTCAAAAATAAACCTGGCGTAACTCAGGCAACCGCATCTCGCGTACATCTCGATCAGGCAGTTCCCGATTTGGACACCATTTTCTATCTGATTCCTGATCTGGAAAGCGTGGATCATTTTCCCCGAGAGCAGCGCGGCAGAAGTGGACGCCCCGACGACGGCGCTGATAATAGAGACAAGATCAGGGGCGATTCCGGAAATCCGCATTTCGCTAAATGCTGCGATGCATTTGGCGATTTCCCCGAGTCTGCCGTATCCGGATATGATGGAATTCCACGTCACTAGATTCTTGTCCGGCATTGAGGAAAACATCTGTGTAGCAGTATCCATGAAACCCGATTTCGCGTACGCGTCGATCAGCGCGCTTCCGATTACAATATCCGCATCTAACCCTAATTTAACTGAATATCCATGAACCTGAAACCCTAATTTTTTATGCTCCGATCTGGCAGCAGCAGAAGTAATACTAGCCAGAATTGCGGCATCTAACTTAAGATCAAGAAAGAGCATACGATTCAGAAGAGAGACAGCAGAATGAATTTTTCTGTTCTGACAGTACCCGGCTACCATTGATCCCCAAAGAGCTTCATCCTTTTCCTTGACAGATTCAAATATTAAAGAGGATTCTTCAATTCTCCCCCACCGCCAATACATTGTCACCAAAGAAGTAGCAACAGTAATGCAGCATCCCTCAGGTATCTTCACTAATTGCCCGTGAATCATTTCACCCTCTCTTTGCATCTCAAAAGAAGACGAGCAAGCGGCAAGAGAATTAACAATGGTGAAAGAATCTGCTCTACTGGTTCCACCATTCATGCTATTATAAACTCTGATCGCCTCTCCTGGGCAATCATTAAAGACGAAAGCTGAGATCATGGAATTGCAAAGCTCTGTCCTCTTCTCCTTTACTCCCGAGAAAACTTTCTTTGCGCTCTTAATGGCTCCAAGCTTGCCGTATACTGATACAAGAGAAGTGCAGACGTGGGGTTCCTCTTCCAGACCATCTTTCGCCACGTCAGCATGGATCATCCCTACAAGATCAATATCTCCGCCATGAGAGGAAGCAGCAAGAAGAGTAGAATATGTCTCAGCTCCTGCGGAAACCCTCCAGCGCTTCATCTCGGAGTAAAACTCCAAGCTCATCTCGCAATTACCCATCTGTCGTAGACCTCCAATCATGGAGTTCCATATAGAAGGGACATTCATTTTCATCTCCTGGCTCAGATATCTGAAAATGGTAATCGCGGAAGACGATTGCTTGCATTTCAAGTACATGGTAATTAACGCTGTAGTGATGAACTCGTCAGGGTTGGGGATGTTCTTGAGGAGGATGGCATGAGCCTGGCGGCCGAGACCAAGCTGTGCCCAGTCACCGACACCAGAGAAGAGGATGCTGAAAGAGTGCCCATCTGGAGAAAGGCCTGATATTTGCATGCGGTTGAAGCAGGAGAAGGCTTTTTCAGGGATCCCATGTCGGAAATAACCGTCGATCATGGAGTTCCAAGTGGGAGCATCTCTGTGGGGCAATTCGTCGAACAGGTGAGCGGCGTTATTGAGTACGCCGCATTTGCAGTACATGTCGATGATGGATGTGGCGATGAAAGGATCGGATGTGAAGTCATTTTTTATGGCGACCGCGTGGGCGGCGCTGCCGTGCCGGAGATTTTTGGTTCCGGCGGAGGTCTTGAGGAAGGAGGGGAGGGCGTACCTCGCCTGATTGGTTGAATGGATGGGTTGAGAGGTGGAGGAGAAGAGGCGAGAGAGAATGGAGAGGGGTGCTCTCTTGGCAGGATAACGAGGCTGCATGGGCTTGATTCTCCCTGCCGAGGAGAGAGATGGAGGAAGAAGCAGACATGCTCTCTCTCTCTCTCTCTCTCTCTCTTGGGGGAGTATGCACTACAAAATATGGCTTCCATCCCTTAAAATTTAATTGAAAATTCCATCCTTCCATTCTAACCATACGAGTGTATAATATTTCAAATGAATAAAATTTATTAGAGAATTTTGAATGTAACCAGCCTGCTTTTCTCTACATATATTGACCGAAACAAGTTCATGATCTAAATCTTGATTCATGTGAACTTTTAAATGAGGGACTCGCGTAAACCCTTCATTGGGTCTTCCTTTCCCCAAGAACATGTCAGATGAAGGGTTTAAGACACTCTCTCAGCTGTTTGAAGTGCCTTCATTCCAAGAATGCAAACTATATCATTCATTATGTTTCAAGGAAAATCAATCAACAGTTTAAACGTTACCAAACATGAGTACTCAGCTTAGCACAAGACCTATTTTTTACCACTTGGCATCAATGAATTACATAAGACCATTGTATGAAACACATAGAATGGGCTTAAGTGTCCCTTTTCATGGGCCAGTCCAGTATGGTCTGGGCCAGTCAAGTTTTTTGTCAGAACTTCACCTTGGAGTGGTTTGTGTGCATCTTCACTGAAGGTTCGCACACTGAAAACTACAAGGGGAAGGGTAGATACTGACATATATCTGCAATTATCTCATTTAATTTAACCTCATCTGATACCCATTATCAGGGCAATCATGTCGAGCTCATTTGTAGTTCATATATACAGCTGCATAAAACCCTTGGCATGCAAGAAGGTCAACCTACTCTTTGCGGAGCAATCTTGTTCATAATTAATAGTGTTTTTTATGCTAGTCAAACTGTGGTTCCTGCTGATCTATCTTCAAATAAATAGATAGATAGATGCATGGATGGTGACAAAAGATGACAATGCTGGCTCTCATAAGTATCGTTACATGGAAAGTTCTGCTCAATACTAATCTATCACATCAACGATTATGGTCTTATGTTTTCCTTAAGTAGCACAGTCTTCAAATAAGACTTATCAATTGATCATAATGATAGTCACTACAAGCCCTCTTTGAAGTGATCGTCAGTATTGTATGATCACAGATCCCATGATCCTCTTCAATTAGGAGACATTTTGAAAGGGTAGTTCAAAGGTACTTGCCACTGACAAACCATGGTCTTCAGGATCAGCATACTTTGCTGCTCGGATGGTTAATGACCATGATAGCCCATGAAGATTAAGAAAAGTCAGAACCTAGTCAAACTAATCATAATAGGCGTCATATACGTTAGAGGCAAAATTAGTTAGATGGCCATGTGTTCTACAAAATACTCGTAATTGAAGAAAAAATGAATTAAAATTTTTATTTTACTGTCAAAAAAATTTCCCTTCTAAGGAAGACGCACCGCAAGTTCGCCTTTGATCCCTCAGGTTTTCGGAATCCTTACACCTCTTCAACCTTCAATATAGAAAGATAATAGAATCAACCAACAAGAAAATAAAAACTAACGCAAAAGACAATGAATGGAATGATTTCAAAATTCAAACTCATTTACATGCATTTTGCGGTTATTGATTGCTATAAGTCTAATTCATTTTATTGTTGCATCTTCCTGAGTTGAATAAACTTCAATGAATGTCATCCTTTTGACATTTTAGCTAATTTTGAGTTTCATGAATCTTAAATTGAATGGCAAGTACAGTGAAATAGACAATGTCTGACCTGCGGAAGATTCATCAACTCCATCACAGCTTTCTTGGGAGTCAATTCATTATCAATGATACGGGCAACAGCTGTCAAGACCGGCATCTTAACATTATATTTTTGGGCCAATGAGATTACAGCACCAGCAGTTGAGACACCTTCAGCGACCTAATTAAAAAGACAGTCAACATTCCAAAGTTTTAGTACTGTGCAAGAAAAAACTTAGGATCTAATAATCAATCAACCTGCTTCATTGAACTAAGTATATCTTCAAGCCTCTCTCCTGATCCTAGACGAACTCCAAGGGTTCTGTTTCTAGAGAGGTTGACGAAACATGTCAGCATGATATCGCCAGAACCTGATAAACCAGTAAGTGTGGCCGTCTTTGCACCCATCTTGAAATTGAAATGAAGATGATGGTAACACAAGTTAGAACGATACCATGAACAGCCATTAATTAGAAGGACTAAATTGAAACAGAATTTAATTACCTTGGTGCATAACCATCTAATTTCAGAACAACCCTGAGAAACAAGAGCTGCCATGCAGTTGTTTCCAAGATTCATACCCTCTACGATGCCAGCTGCTATTGCAAGCACGTTCTTCAGAGCACCGGCAATCTCTACGCCTGTGACATCGCTGAGGGATAAATTGTTCCAAATTAAACAATCATATTGGAAAATGATAAGAACCCCAATAGAAAACGAGAAAACAACTTCTTGAATTTCCTGGTAGATCTAACAAGAGAAGAAAGCAGAAAGAACTAAGAAAAGTGGAGGATCTCAGTCAGAGTGGCACAGATCCTTGGGAAGGTGTTCAAGAGACTCCCCCCGCTCTCCTTTTGATTCTGCAACCGTCAGAATGCTGTTCTTGAGTCTGCTTGCCCTCTTATAGATGATCTTGCCCCATCTCCCTTTCTTATTTTGGGCTAAACTACTTCTCGAACTACATTCATTGCCCAAACTTACCTGTTCGGCTGAGTCTTCATGAACCGGTTTATGCTCTTTCTTTCAATACCTATGGTAAATCAAAGGTCTCTTACCAGAAAATCATCTGTTTCATTTTGTTAGGAGATCAGTAAGTTATATATTATATATTTTTTTTTAAAATAGTAAGTTATATATTATAGTATATTTGTAGCTGTTGTCAACTAGCCATTAGTACTGAGATAGTAATCGGCCAAGTCACAGGTGCTCTCAAATAACCCTATAAATAGAGTAGATACATTTTAATAATATCTGTGGCTAATCCTTTCATCAAATGTATCTCTTCCACTTCCTTCTTTCTCCTGTTTTACAGGAATGCACCCAGGGTAAGACCAATCGGAAACAACACAAGCTTTATTTCCAACAGGAGGATAGCTCAGGTAAGCAGTGGAGTAGGACAGCCAGGGAGGAGAACCCAGCAATCAAGGGTTGTTAGAAAAGAATAGAGCCTTGTCTGATTGATCACAATCTTAAGAAATGCCTTATCGATCCAGATCATTGATTGGAACCACGGATTGACGGTCCGACAATCCAGATTGACTAGGCCTTTTTTTTTTTCAAAAAACGACTAGGCCTATTTTTGGCTTTTGGATGTGATCTGACTGCCATGATTTAAGGAAATATGGCCATGGATTGAAAAACAATTTTTATGTATTGACGATCCATCAACCTAATCAATGCACAATTCCAGATAATGGCAATTGATCCGCTCATCAAGCATGAGTTGACTTAGATCAGGCTCTAAAGGGTCAGTCACATTGGGAAGCCCCAGTCCTGGCTGCCCAGCACATGCCATCACATCTACCACTCATCTGATGTCCCGCACAGGTCCATCTTCTCTGCACTGCCATCATGTATGCCACCAGATTTTCTGCAACCATTAACGTCGCAGAGGCCATTCCACTCAGCTTATGGACAAGCTGGCACTGACAGAGGGAGTGATGAGACAGTATCCAAATTAGGCTTAACACTGCTGGGATTCATAGGGTATAAATATCATTTGGCCATTTATTATCTCTCTTTTGCATCTCTTCTCACTTCTTCTCTCTCTATATATTTGGGGACTCTGGTATGTCCCCTAGAAGGATCTTATTGCTTAATAGCCCCCATAAAGGACACAAGTTATTGGGAGAACAGGGTGTTCCATCAACTAGTATGTCATTTAACTTTGTTTCTTTCTCTATTCTGTCATACAGAGTTTAAAGTCCGGGTTTCAAACAGAGAGGCAAGAACTGGGAGCTTTCACAAACCTTGAGGAACTGATCCTTAAATTTTGAGAAGCTAAAAGCTGTTGGGCAGCACTAGCCATTTTCTTGTCTCTCGATGCCGCGACCATAGCTGAAAAGATATTGAAAATGGTATGACATTGTTATTCAATGAGGATGCATTGTTCATTGATAAACATAAAAACTCATATGATCACATAAATGAATTGAGTCCAGAGAGACAAATTCACGATAGTCATGTGAAGGTTTTGAAAATGAGAAATAAATAGTTAACCTGTGGGTAATTTTTTCATTATCTCCAGCGCAAATGACGGCCCAGACAACACAATAAATGGTTGACGAGGGTTCCCCAGTGCTAGTGGAATGATTTGAGACATTGTCCTCAAAGTATTGAGTTCCAGGCCTTTGCTAAGAGAAATGAATGGTAAATTTGGGTCCACATGCTCAGAAATGTCTTGAAGGAACGATGAACTACACTGCCAAAGAACAGTACAGGTTACCAAGAAATCATGGAAAAAAATAACAGAATTCGCAACTGGCATAAACAAACCTCAAACTGGATTCCAAGATAAACAAAAAGAGCGTGGCTCACCTGCACAGGCACTGCATGCAGGCAAAAGTCTGCTCCTGAGAAAGCAAGCTTTGGATTGGTAGTGGCAACAACATTTTCTGGCAGCTGATACTCAGGGAAATACTTGCTGGCAGTTAAGGAAAGCTATCTGTGAGAACATATTCTAAACTTTCCTAAAAAAATGAACCGATCAAAGACATATTTTACCTGTTGAAATGTGTTTCATTGATTGCCCTGCAGACATCAGAATCCCGGAGAAGCATACTAACTTCCATATCCACCTTATTCCTGGCAACATGAGCAGCCATTGCAGTTCCGAAAGATCCTCCTCCAAGAACCACAACCTAACCCGATAGAAACAAATGTAACCAAATATAATCAAACTCCTCTCCTAGATGAGATTTTTTTATAAGCACTTTCGAGCTCGTTAAAACATAATATGAACGGTTTCTATCTAAACAAACCATCAAATGATATAAAAATATTTTACAGAGAGAGCATTCTCCATATTCCTCATTTATAAAATAAAAAACTAATCCCTCCCTATAGTTTTCATTTACATTTTAATAATCCTGACTCTCTATCTCTCTAATTCTCATTTGTATTATAAAAAACTTAACTCTCTCTCTCTCTCTAATTCTCATTTCTTAGATAAAAAACTTCACACTCTCTCGCTCTCCTGATTCTCTTTTCTATTGTATTATACTTCTCTCCTCTCTCTCCAATTCTCATTTCTATAATAAAAAAAGCTAACCATCTCTTTCTCTCATTATCATTTCAATTAGAGAAAAAAAGCTTAGCTCTCTCTCTCTCCATATATATATATATATCTAAAATTATCATCTCTATTGCATACGACCTATCTCTCCCTATCCCTTCATCTCTCTCTCTCTCTAATTCTCATTTCCGCTATAAAAAAACTCAACTCTCTCTATCTCTATCTCTATCAAGAAAATAAGGGCAAATAGACTATAAAAACTAACGAGATCATCTTGAACCTTTTTCGTTCGTTCCAGAACATCAGATTTTGCTCTAGATCGCCAAGACCGAGACCAGCGAACCAGTTTTTCCCAAGCTATTCTCACCGCGCGACGACGATCTTTCCCCCCTTCTTTAACGGTAACACTGAAGGCGCTCGGTTCATAAGTGAGAGAAGGAACAACTTCACCATCATTAGACTCCGTCTCTAGGTTTAGCGGAGCAAGGACAAGGAGCGACCAAATGAGGATATCTGAACTTAAAGGTGTAAATCGAAGTGAAATTCAGCTTGAGAGGCGGCGGCAGGGTAGCGCGTGGCCGTGGATCGATCACAGTTGCTGCGGAGAAGGCGGAGGAAGACATGTTTGCGAAGGTCGCGAACGACGAGCCGGCGAGAGAGAATGGCCATTTCCCGCGCTGGACTTTGCGAGGAAGATGGATTTGACAGCCGTCCGATGTGGATAAGGTGGGGCCCATTGTGGACGCGTAAGATGCGACTACAATTTAAAACTGCCGACGTGGCTGAGTGAGTAGACTCATACCGAGATAAATCAATAAACAAATAACAAAAATAGATGAGGGGCATTAAAAAAAAGAGGAAACAAAGAAAGAAAAAAAGGGATAAAGAGCAAAACTATTGATTTTTCTTGAAAGATAGAGCGGGACACCTCTCATTCCTCCACTTACTCTCCTTGGCTATCATTTACCTCTTCCATAATCTTCGACACTGGCCCTTTCTTACCTCCCTTATTCGGCCTCCTGTGCCATCCTTTTCAGTGTTTTTCCCCTCAATTCCTCTCATTGCCAAAGACCGAGGGAGAACTATGATCATATGCATTTGTAGTCACATGATTATCACTTGATTGTAATACTTAATTCTTATAATTTTTATGCACGCTATCACAAAATTCATGTGTTTTGAAGACATCATGCATTTTTTTCCCAAGTCATAGATTTTTATGATTTTTGCTTAGTTTTTTTATTGTGCATTTGACACTTTAAATCTAGTCAAATTCACGAGTTGTTATGATTGAAAGACTTAGGTGATTTGATGAATGAAAAGAAGTAGAGAAAAAAGGAGAATTCATGTCAACTTTTACTTTTGACTTTGCTTATTTAGGAAAAGCACATGCGTCTTAAATTTTTTATTTGAAAATGGCATGATAATTTAGTGAATTAAATTTCTGATGTGTTGCCAAAGATTTTGAGAATTATCAATTTTTTAAAGTTAATTGAAATTTTTGTGATTTTTTGAATCTTTAAATGTTTATGTGAGAGCATTGATGTGGCGCTACTCGCGCAATAGCTTGCCACTAGTTAATGTGCACTCGTGTGACACTTGTGTGTTGTGCATTTAGGGCCAATGTCTAGAATCTAGGGGTGTCCATGTGATCATTGTATGATTGGATCTTCTATTCAACACTCTTCGCTAAGAGAGAAAGAAAGGAAAGGAGATATAGTATGCATAAAATAATGGTTGTTGAATGCGCAAGTTTACATATTAAAATTATACTCAACTGTTCGGATTATGTTTTAAAATTAGAATAGTGGTGAGTTGAGGTTGAATCCACAAAGAGGAAGGTTAAAAGATTGAGATAAAGTTAATATTTTTTAAATTTAAGAAAGTAGAAATGGCTAATGAAAAGAAGATGTACACGAGAAATGAAATGAACAGATCAAATGCTTATTAACTCTTTTCAAAGATTGAAAACCCTTGATCAATTGTAGAAATGTGATTTAGGGTTTGAAAATATGAAGATTTTGATGAAAAGATGGTGAAAGTAGAAAATATCTATGGACAATAATTCTAATGTAAGGATCTATGATAAAAATATATTCTAGCGATGCTCTGTAATCAAAACACGTCTTCGAGAGCCTGTATATTTTTCTCGAACGTGGTGTCTTACATTTAACACTAGGAATGAATAGAAAAGAGAAGAAACTCTCTAGGAATGATGTTCCGTACACAAAGAATGATCAATGACTGCCTTCTTTCCTCCTGACTAGCCAATACTGCAAGCACACAATCAAACATTAAAAACCCTAGTAGATTTTTAGAGCTTGAAATGAAGATCATGCCCATAAAATTTGAGCCCCTAACTCTTTCGCGATCATGAGATAAATTTGGAGAACTTTTTACCCTTTGAGAATTCCTTAAAAATCGCATCATTTGATCAGAATTATTGATTTTCATCAACTTGATCATAAGAAGGCTCCAAATTGCATCATGTGTCATGTTGTAGTTCGCCAAGAGGAGAGAGAAAGAGCGGGTGAGATCTGATTCGTAAGATTGCCTTTAATAAGTGCGGAATAGATAGGAGTGTGCCACATGGTAGCGCTAAAAGGTGAAATCCAATGAACCTATTACACCAAATCCAACACTCCACAATACGCCACTTGTATATGTGAAAATTTAAATAGTATCACATTCGATAAATGAAAAGTATTTTGGGCCTTAAATATCAAGGCCCATTAAGAAGTTAATAAAAAAAATGTTTGAAACTAATGCTCCCCTTAATGGCACCACGTGTGCATTAACAAGGCACCACATGGCACCACGCCTTTGCACGTGAAGACGATGTCAAGTGAGCTCGCGCAAATAAAATTCAATTTTTTTATTTTTAAAATTCCTAAAAATTCTTTAAAAATCTAAAAGTAGGAAATTTAAAAAAAAAGAAGGAAAATTCATAAAAAAATATAGAAAATGGAAAAATCTAGAAAAATTAAGGAAAATTATAGAAAAACCCTTAAAATAATTAATATTATTTGATAGAAAACTTATTTTGGATGAAATTGTTGTCATTTTAATCCTTTTTTTTGCCTTATTTTTTTCATATCATCTGAAATAAAATATGAAAAATGACAAAAGGATAATTTTGCACTATAACTTGTTTGTCCTCTTCATTCTTCACCCTTCCTCATTCATACCTATGATCACAAAACTCATTTACATGAAATTAAATCATCTTCAATTGACCTTAACAAAGGTCAAACATCAAATATGCACAAAATTGAAGGCCTTTTAATGTGAATTTGGGCTTACGAACGATATGATATGAGACATGAGAAAATTTCATAAAACATGTATAATAATTATGTGAACTATGATTTAAAATCATAGAAGAATATAGAATTAAATGCATACAAATGCATGTTATCAAAATAATTTCTTGCAAGTTTGCAATGCTACACTTTGGTGTGATCATTATCTCCTTATTTATAGACATTGGGTATGTAAAATTTTCACAATGGCCCTCATAATTGTGTCTATATCAAAAATGTAGGTCTATCTTATGTCTGTGATACTTTAGGTCCATATATCTCACTAGTTAATAACTCTATAACCTAATAATAATTTTTTTCAACCTTATTAATTATCTATATCAACATCTAGATTAATTAATCGAGATATTGACACATAAATCCATCATTTTAGGTATAATGTTTGAGGAAGAAGTTTGTTTTGGAGCTATAGGCATCAAAGGCTTGATTGGGCACATATTGAATGAATAGGAACCCAAGCTCTCTAGAGAATTGATGCAGCCTTAGCACATGAACAATGCAAAATAGTGGCTTAAAGCCACAAATCTTGTCATGAAAGAAGAGTTAGCATCTGAATCCACAAAACTAAGCTATTCAACCCTTGAATCCATAGAATAGGGGGTGTAATTGAATCCATAAGCATTGTAGCACTCTCAAACAAGGAGAATGCTCAAGAGAAAGAAAGTAATGCTCTAAAAACAGGGATAACTTCAACTGTGTCCTCAAGGGTTATAATGGGGGCCTTAAAAAAGTAATTAATTTCTATTTATTTAATCTTTACAAAAGATTAAACATCCATAAAGCATATAATTAACCCTTAATAATGCATAGATATGTACTTTAGTAAAATGGCATACCAATGGAGAAAATTCATAAAAACTATGATAACATGCATCATAATTACATAAAATAAACATGAATATTAGTTAAATAAGATAATAATTTAAGTTAAATATGCATGTTATCAAAGTCCTTCTCCGCATTGCTATTATCTGTTAGTATGAGTTGATACAGTGAATATAGTGAAGTCATATCAGCAAGATAAATTCCTAGTCTATCTAGGAAGAATAATAAAAAGAAAACTAAAAACACAGTAGTAGGATAAGTACATATAAAAGGAGACAAGATAAAAACATTAAGAAAGAGAATTGATACATTGATATAGGATTGATATGAATATTTATAACTAGAGAAGTACTCCTATAAAAAGAAAAGAAAAGATACACAAAATTCCTTGTAATTCGCCCTTTTATAGATAATAGCCATAAGATTTAGTTAAAAATAAGAGCTACAAAGTAGTCTTACTAATTCGAGGCTTGCAAGAAGAACATTGCATGAGTAAAAGAAGGATTAGTATTGCCTCCCTTGGATTCGACCCCTTACTTAGCTATACTTTGGGAAGATAAGAGATTAAGGGAACATATTTATGATGAATGATATTGCATAAGCCCAATAAAACCATTACAATGACATAAGATCTATATCTGTATTTGGACTTATCAGAAGGAATAATTGTCAAAACCAAAATGTGAAATATAAAATAAGGTATTTTTATTTTTTTCAAGAATCCAAAGTGTCTAACTCAAATGGTATCCAAAGAGTCTCATCAAAAAATCATAAGTAAACTATTAGAGGTATTCAAAATCTGATAAATGCCACAAATGATCAAATAACATAGACTATAAGATATATAAAATAACATGCCTATTGAATATACACAATAACATATAGTGTAGAGATATTATGAGTGATAAAAATGTGAAATACTACTAGCATGAATGTTATACTATGTTCTATAAAATATTTGCATCTTCACAAAAAGACAAACAAATGATGTGAACATTATGATTCATCGATGTTAAATATAAAAGGTGAGATCTATATTCATGATGTTATGATTTAATATTTGGATTGATAATATGAATAATAGAGCAGAAAATGAAGTTTAATAGAAAAGATAATTCTTAACTTAGCCCAAGATAGAGCCTAAGAGCCTATTTTTGATAAAGTTGAGAGAGCCCAATTTAGTGGCCCATTTCAAGGTTATTGGGGCAGGGGAGAATCTCTAGGAGCTGATAATATTATCAAAAGATCACCTAGAGATACACAAATATTTTGTGTTAGATCTATAGTGTCAGAATCTACAGAATTCCTTTGGCAAGGCCTACAATAGCCTAGAAGCTTCCTTTTGTTTTGTCAAGCTTAGTCCTTGACACAAGCATGTTGTTAGAGGTGTATTTCTAAGATTTTGAGTAGTATTTTCAAGGATCTTGTCACTTGGACGACCCTTCACTTTTTTAGGGCTATATTATGTCACTGATCATGCCATGTAGGCGCCACCGCGTCCGCGTGGGCTCACGTGGCTCCGCCACATGTCCGCGCCACATCGCCGCCACGTCGGCATTCGCATGGGCTCGCGTGGATCCACCACATGTGCCACGCCGCGCCACGTCAGCTTCATGTGTCCTGCAGACGAAGCGTTTTTATGTGTCGTTAAAAGCACAGAAACGTAGGTCAAACAAAATTTATAAAACTCGAACTCACAAAGATAAGATATAAAATCAAGTAATGTGTAAGTGATCGGGTCGATCCACAGAGAGCAGGGTTGACTTTAATTATAGAGTTGACTTAGTCAAACTTAGGTTTATAAGAAGTTTTAAAGAAGTAAAAATAATATGTGATGAATAGAAATGATATTAATAGACTAAATAAGAAATATTAAGAATTGAATTCTCGGATTTGACAGAGAAAAGTCAAAAGTCAAAGTCAAAGCATTGACTTTGACCAATAGTAAGTGTTATGTAAAATCAGAGAATCAAACAGTGTCAGAAGATTACGAAAATTACATATTTATAAACTAGAGAAAAAATAGAATTTATTGATATAAAATTCGTGATTTTTGGATAAGAAATGGATTTACTATAAATTATTGAAAATCAAATATCAGAAAATCCCCGAAATGAACACCTTAGAGGAAATCTTCAAATTGACCGGTCAAATGAAATCCAAATCTTACAATTTATATATCAATGGAAAGTTAAGAACTAGAGGAATCTAAGGAAACCAAAATGATCGAATTCTGATTTTTAAATTGAAAGTAATTAACCCCGAAAGTCAACATTTGACTTCCGATGAAAGATGAACTGTGCTTGGTCAAACGTCAAATTGAAGGGTCAAATGAACTCAGAATTCGACGAATTTTTTATCCACGGAAAGCTGATGAAAAGAGGAATCTAATGAAATAAAAATCAAGTGATTTGAAATTTTTGGACAAAAATTTTGGGGAAAATGAAGAACACTAAGAACTAATTTGCAAAATTAAAGATCTAAACCTAATAAAAACTCAAATTACCACTTAATAATAGATCAAATCTCACTACTAACCCGATTGCCGCAAGAATGGGGCTTCAATTCACACGGATTGAAGCAAATTTCCTTGATTTCTTTCTCGTGGACGTTCGAAATTCAAGGGGAAAATTTGATGAAATCCGGTGATTAATTCATAATTATGATGCTTCAATGGCTGCGTCTTTACACTCTTGGAAGCAAAGGATCACGAGAACTTAAGACCTTCCTCGAAATTCGCTTAATTACCGTCACGAATCGATCAAAAGTTGAAGAACAAGAAGGGAGAATACATCGCTTTTAAAGGGAAATTTTGCCCGAAAATTCGAGCCGTTTGATGCGATCGTGGGAGTGGATCAAACGGGGCCTCGATCTCGTGAATCGTGGCCTTGATCCCGCCTTGATCGTGGCCTTGATTTCGCCGCAAGGAAGCCATGATCGCGCTTGATCGGTGGCCACGATCGATCGCGTCGCGATCGGGTCTTGATCTTTCTACCGTCTGATGAAGATCGCGATCTGATGAAGATCGCAATTTGATGAAGATGGCGATCTGATGAAGATCTGACGCGCTAGAGAGCTCCACGCGTTGCCCGTCTGATGGAGATCAGACGCTCCAGAGAGCTGCACACGTCGCCACGGTGAGCCAGAGTCACGACGAATCGCGACCGTTCGATCGAGGTAATCGTGGTCCATTTGATCGCGATCGCCCTGCGATCACGTTGAGCAAGATCCAACGCTCCTCATGACACCATGTGTCGCCCTGTGATTTCCGACAATGATCCATGCCTATCCCATGTTTCGCCCGTCCGATGGAGATCGATCGACCGCGATGTGTCCACGCGTCAACAGTAAGCCCCCTCGATCTCATCCACTTATTCTCCTATTGAGCACGTGCTCATGATGGAGATCAGGTGGACTCCACGTCCATCGCATCAATGCATCTCAATCGACGTGCGTGCATCCGACGTCCGCCGTGCATCCATGTCGCCTGCAAAAGGTAAGAAATGTGTGGGACATAGTCCCACACGGAAGAAAATATGGGAAAAGTTAAGGTTAAATAGCGGGGCAGTATAACGCTATTGCGTTACGGCCCCAATCATCTTACCAGGGCCCACTAACCCGTGGGCCTTGCAAATGCGGACCCCCCTGCCACGTGGCGCCGCACATGGGCGTTTACATGGACCCGCGTGGACACGCGTGGCCTCTTGCCACGTGTCTGCGCCCTGTGTGCCACCTGCGCCTCGCGTGGGCAGCTGCGGCCCCTGCCACGTGGCCTCAGTGCCGCGTCACATCTGCGCGGTGGTCCCATGCGCCACGTCAGCTACGCGCGCCACGTCAGCATCAAGGTATGTGGAATAAAATCCCCCTTTTTTCGCGATTTAAAAAAAGAAAATACTTAATAAAAATTCATTTAAACATCAAATAAAAATCAAAGAAAGGACATAAACTTCAAAAATTCATGACTTAAAATATACAACTCTTTTTTAATCCAAATTTTCTCCATTGGATCACAAATTCCTTCATTTTTAACATCATGTCATTTAAAATTTATTTTCAAAGAAGACATTATGATGAATTAAAAATTACTTAGCTCATTTCTTAATAAATCTTCTTAATCATAAATTCATCTTGAAATTATCCTTCAAAATATTCACTAAAGTCAAAATCATTCAAGAAAAGAGATTAACTTCTATTAAACTTAACAAAAGACTAATCATCTATCAAGCATGAAATTATCCCTATTTATGCATAAATATCAACTTTAGTGAAATGACATAACAATGGAGAAAATTCCTAAAAAGTATGATAACATGCATCATATTCTCATAAAATAAGCATGAATATGAGTTAATTAGGATAAGAAAATTAAGTTATAAATGCATGTTATCACCTGCGCGCAAATAAACCCCTTTTTGCAATTTTAAATAAGGAAATAACTCCTAAAAATTCTAAAAAAATTGAAATAAATTCTAGAAAAATCTAGAAAATTCAGAAATTAATATCTTCAAAAATATAACTCCTTTTTGACTCAAATTTTCTCCATTGGATCAAAAATTTGTTCATCTTTAATATCATGCCATCTAAAAATATAAATTAAAAGAAGAATATAAGATGAATTCAAAATAAACATAGATAATCTCTTAGGAAGTCTATTTTATATCATCCCAACATTCTCTAATTAAAATTAATTCTTCTAATCATCTACTAAAGTCAAAGTAAATCAAGGAGGCTGGCAAGTGATGGGCCCACGGGTATAGTGGGCCCAGGTGAGTATATTGGGGCGGTAACGCAAATGCGTAAGGGAGCCCCATCTTATATACTCGTCTGTTTCCACTTAATTTCTCCGTGTGGGACTATGTTCCACTTAATATTCTGAATTGCAAGCGACGTGGCAGAATACGGTGCACTCGATCAAGGCGCGTGGATTATCGTGCATAGATCACGTGGACCACGGTCCACCGGATCTTCATCAAAGCACATGCGCATTTCTCGACCGTCGATCGCGTAAGTGAGATCCGATGGTCGCCATTAAATCGTGCACTCGGCTAATCGTACGTGAACACGTGGCTGCATAAGAAAATTCCGATAAAGATCGGATGGCAGAAATCAAGCGGAGAAAAAACCCGTGTTGTGGGCCACAATTCCACGGATTTCGTGCAATCGGATGGCTCAAATCTCATCGCGCAAAAGATGGTCCGCATTTTTCGCGGGAAATTTCTTATAAAATGATGTTCTTCTCTCTTTGTAACTAAACTTTTGGTCAAATCATGAAGGAATTAAGAAATTTTGAAGGAATATCTTAAGTTCTTTGTGATTCTCTTGCTTCCTAGACTCAATTCTGCATCCATTGAAGCAAGATAATCATGAATTATTGGAAGAAAATGATCGGAATCTCCCCTTGAACGCCGAACACACGTCGAAGATGAAACCGGGGAAATACTCTTCAATCAACGTGAATTGAAGCCAAATGATCGGGTTAGTAGTGTGATTCGTTTGTAATCCTGGCAATTTAGGTAGTTTAGACTAGATTTAGATAAGTAATTAGAGTTTAGAAATAGTTAAATTCATCTTTTCACCTAATTTTAGTTACGGATTTTTGCAAATTTTTGAACAAGGATTTCTCTCTGATCTTAAATCCAAATCAGTTGATTTTTCTTTCATTGGATTACTTGTTTCATCAGCTTTCCATTTATAGTTAAATCGTAAAATTTTATCATCATTTGACCCTTCAATTTGACCTTTGACTATCGGCTATTTATTATTAATCCGAATTTGGGCGTTGAATTGCGGGTGCAATTACTTTTAAAATACAAGGTAAAATTTTAATAATTTTGGTTTCTTTAGAAATCCTCTTGTTGTTAGCTCTCTATTCATATTGAATTTCAATATTTTGTATATCATTTGGTTAGTCAATTTGAAGATTTACACCGAAGTGTTCATTTCAGGATTTTTTTGATCGTTTACTTTCAATAATTCATAATAAATCCAATTCTTCTCCAAAATTCACGAATTTTATATCAAAAATTTCCATTTTCTCTCTAGTTTTTGAATATATAATTTTTGTAATATTTTAAGCTCTTTTTATTCTCTGATTTTATAGAAAGTCAACTATGGGTCAAAGTCAACGTTTTGACCTTGACTTTTGACATTTCTTCTTAAAATCAGTTTCTAAATTCTTGAAATATCTTATTTTGTATATTTATATGATTAATATAAATAAATATCATTTTCACTTCTTAAAAGCCCTAATTCAACCTAAGTTTGACCAAGTCAACTCTGCGATCAAAGTCAACCATGTTCTCTGTGGATTGACTCAATCTTTACACTATACGTCATTTTATACATTTGTTATTGTGAGTTCAGAATTATAAATTTTGTTTGACCGCATAAAACGCTTTGTTAGACTTCTATCTAATAATCCCCTTTTTGAGATACTTTTTAAACTAATCTCTTCTAAATCAAACAAGATCTATGGCTTAATGTACGATTTCTCTTACCGTTATTGACTGAAATAGAGTTAAAGAGAGGAACACACTGTGAAAGGGTAATCAAATGTATTTCTCTTCATAAATCCAAGTCTTACACTGATTACGAACTCATTCAGTGAAAAGAAAAGAAAATGAAAACAATTACTTTCACTGCAAAATGTATGTTGAAAATTAAATTCAATGAATCTTTTTAGAATAAGAAGATATTAATCCTGAAAGTAGTAGAAAAAATGAGTTTAAATCCAAGAAAATGAACTAAATCAATCAGAACGAAATTTCGTAAAAACAAATGCACAAAGTAAATCATAATTTATCCTTCGAGACCTCGTAGCAACGTCGAGCTGCATAGAATGAGCATGAGCTTCACTTCGAAATGCCTCTTGGATCGATCCTAGGCTCTTCTCCCTACTGTGTCCTCCGACCAAGCTTAGTTGGGTAGGAATTCAAGAACACCTTCCTCTTCATCATTTCCCCTTTTTAACCTAATTGGTCAGCAACTTAGAGAGTATGCAAATGAGTTATGATATCGATACTCACTGCTATGCACCCACGATGTGCTTCTTCTTCATTTCCATGGGCAACTAGCTTAAATTGCAAGTGATTGGTGGCAATTCATTTAGTGGTTTCTGCAATGTATACGTCATAAGCACAATGTCACTGTATATTTTGCTTTTCGTCCAGCATCATGCTTGCAGTTGCTATTGGTCGATATTATCTACATACATATCCTGCCCAAAAGCTACTAAAGCCCATTAAATCCAATGAGACCATTAAGGGCTTTAGTTAAAATCAACATGCTATTTAATACTTCCCTTAAAAATAAATTACAGCAATTAAAGAGAGTTCATTCATTTAAGGAAACCATAGAATAAAACAAAATTAAAACTATCCTTAATTACTGTAAATCACCTTTTGAGACACTTTTAGTTCATTTATCTAAAAGTTATTCATCTTAGCATAATCATCTGATAACATGTGAAAAATATAAATGATTTTGACTCTTGTAACTACATTATGACAAAGATGAGCATCTTTACTTGCTCTCTCTTTGCATGTTATCACCTTCCGACTCATGATGCTCAATCTCTCAACACTCTCAAAGCCCATCTCAAGATCTCAACACAAACTCTCTCAATCAGTTTTCAAAGCCATCTAGGTTACCCTTTATTTGTTTTTTTGGGTTTCTCCTAGGTTTTAAAAAGTGAATGTTCTACGTTGGGTATAAGCATTTGGAGATCTATTTTAAGCAACTTGCCCAATAATTTTGTGAAGGACTATTGACAAGCCAAATTCATGTTGTCCTTGAAACACATGTCAATGCATAAAAAAGGTCCAAACTCACTTTAAATAAATAAATAATTAAGTTTAATAAGTGAGATTGAGTTAAATCCACTAAGAATTAGAGTTCAATTTTGAGAAGTTGTGATTTTGATTGAATTGAATGATGAAATTTGGTGGGAATTTATATTTTGAAAGATAAATCAAAGATATTTCCAAGGAATAAAAATCAGAGTTAAATCTAAGAAAAAATCAAAGAGAGAAGTTAAAGAGAGAAAGGAATTCACGAGGAGAGAGAAAGGACAAAATGACATTAATTTTTGTTAATCTATGTGTGAAAACAAAAGCCAAAATGAAATGATAATAGATTAGGGAAAATAAGACTTAAATAAACCAAAACCATGAAGAAATCAATACACTGAATTTTCAAGAGGTCTTTTCATTTTGTGATATCAAAGTTGAAATTTAAAGTCTAAGCAACAAATTCTCCTTAATTATTGTTGAAATCTTGATTATAGAAGCTCAATAGACACGTAAATTAGTTTAGAACATTATTCAATCAAGAGATTCAAGGAAAGAATTGTCCAGAGGGTTTGATCGATAAAAAATTTTCCAAGAATGTCTATTTTCATGAAGAGAAAGAGTATAAATATAAAAAATTAGGCCTTTTTGCTTGGTTGCCTTTTCATATGTAATGTATGCCCATGATTGAAAGATAAAGTAAATAATTATCATTAACTCCCATCCATTTGATCTTCGATGGAGGCCCCAAGTCACATGGTGTCACCTCTTTTAGAAGTCCAAAGGGTCCATTTATTTGTGGTTGTTATAACTCATGCAATCAATGGCAAGGATTCATCACAAAAATTAAGACTCGTAGATGCTTCACAATATGTTGATGCTTACCCCACCCCCCTTCTTATGTGAAGATGATAGATTGAGATTAAATCTCGTCCTTCACTAGATCCAATGTTGTAAAGTGTGTCATGTCACATGCTATCTAAAAATAAAAGACATAAGTTGAAACTTGTATAAATTGACAATAATGTGACCACGCGAGTGTCACTAGGCACCCGATGGGATCTGAGGTTGATAAGCCTTCCAAAATTTTGATCAAAACATTGAACGTAGTAGAATACATTGAATCAGATATTCAAAACACCGAGGCACCAAGAATTGATAAGCCTATCATCTAGTATGTATGAGAAAAAAATACTTACATTGTTGCTTTGAAGGAGTTCTTGAAGTTGTTCAAATGTCCAACCTCTAGTAATATCTAGACGATTGTCAAATAGTTGGATCTCCTCTTCAAAGTTCTTCACTATGAGAGAAATATAAGAAATGAGAGAATCCCACAATGCTTGCATGGGCACCTTGAGTTGTTTTCATTGTCTTCATATTTTTAGACATTTGGTATTTTTTTTTCATAAAAGGTGCCTCATAATTATGTTTATACCCACCTACGTCCATAAACCTTACATGTATGACCCTCTAGGTCTATATATCTCACTATTTAATAACCCTATAAACCCAATAATACCTTATTGGCCAATATTTATTAATTATATACATCAACATGTAGATTAACTAATCAAGGATTCATTTAACCCAATCAACAAGTTGAGTTGCCAACCTGTTGGATGCTAAGTCACACCACGTACTTTATGAGATATGGAGAGCATAGAAACTCATGTATAAAAATTTCCTTTCATCGGTTATCATGTATGTATAATATTATGTTTGTGTAAGACTCATGAATGACTTATGGTTATGGGTATGGTCTATTCTCAAACCCTAATAGGTCACTCAAGTTAGTAGTGATGCATAGAGGAAATCATTGGGAACTTTTCTCTGATATTTCCGCTACCTTGGACAACGATTTCATCATATTTCATTCCTTGAATCGATCTCCTCAAAAATTGAGGGCAGACAATCCCATCTTGACTACATAATCATCTTTAAGGACTTATATTTGAGTTCTCCTATGAGGTTCAGCCTTAGTGGTTCTCTTTTACTTGTCAACCATATTCAATGTATGTCATTTTAGAGATCACACAGCTAGGGATTCATAAGTCATAATCAAACATGGTCATCCATACACAAGATGTCTTTGTTGTCTCAAGTCAAAGGACCATATACAAAACCTTGACATGAATCAATTTGATTTATAATTAGGTATAATAACATTAAGCGATTCACACAAATCAATTTAGTGAACTCTTTATCTAAAAACACTTTCTATTTATTCTTAGTGTTTCCATACAGATGGCTACACAGATTAATCATACTCATCATATGAGTCGGATTAGATAGTGTTATTACTTTTAAATAATTTTATGTAGCACACGAATAGGAATATTTAGAATATATGTTTAAAGATTAGTGATCACTACATTATGATCTCATCATAAATTCACTTAGTCATTGCATATGTTCATGGGCTTCATTGCAGACATCACATAAGAATGAAAATAAAGAAATTTTCATTTTAATGACTATAAATGAGATACATGGAAGTGTGATTGTATTTTAGGCCACATAGTATCTATCAATGTTGTACGTGGTCATTAGACTAGAGACACAAAAGACATCGTGTGGATGGGTGACTATGACTTATGACTTAAAAATCTTTAGCCACAAGATTACCAAAATATTATAGATTGAATACTAGATGAAGTCCTCAAAGATGATTGTGTTATCAAGATAGAATATTTTTCTCTCAAGTATTTGAGGAGATTGACTCAAGGAATGAGATGCGCTTAAATCGTTGGACAAGGTATAGAAATATCAAAGAAGGGGTTTTTGATGACTAATTAGGGTTTCCACACATCAGTATTAACTTAAATGAATAATTAGGGTTTTAATGTTGACCATAACCTAATTCATTAATGAGATATGCACAAAAAAAGGATTAGATGTACAAAGTAACTAATTAAGGCAATATTGTTTCATATACACTCTATATCTTATAGAGCATGTGGTGGTAGCTTTCCATCAACGAACTGGTTGGTTGATATTATGTAGCGTGCAAGCCAATCAGACTTTCATCTTTCATTTATGTTCATTCAAATGAAATTTTATTAGTGTCATTCTTGTTTGATATTTGCAATAAAGTCCAAGAGCATATGCAATGATTATGTAAATTACAATGAGATCATAAAGCAATGATCATTAATCTTTAAGAAAATATCTTAAATATTCATGAGAGATTTGAGAAGGGCATCAAATTTTTAAGAAAGAATAACACTATATGATCATGTGGTCATTAAAGTGTAGACACTAAGGATAGATAGTGGTTTCTCTTAGGAAAAAAGAGTTTATGAATTAATATGTATAAATCCTTGAATGGTATTTTACTAACTGCCAATTAGGTTGGGTTAAACTAATATTTAATCAATTAATGAATATGCTGGTATTGTTAATTAATGAGGACTAATAAGTGCTATTAGGTTGATAGAACTGTTAATTGATAATATATACGGACCTAGACAATCATGCACATAATGTCAATGGATTTTAGTGAATATAGGCATAATAATATGATTTTTGTGAAAATTTCACATTCTCAAAGTCTTTAAATAGGGGGAGAGTGCCCATTGCAAGAGGTTTTCATGCGAGCCTCATGGAAAACTCCTCCCTCTCTTCTCTTCCTCTCACGAGGATAATCATTCAATAAGAGATCGAATCATCTAGGACTGTGTGGATACAACTATATGACAAATGCTTGAACATCTTCAAGAACTCTTTCAATAATTTCTATAAGAATGATTTTGATATATACTAAATGATATAATCATATCTTATTGGTGTGTCTACTTGTTAAATGTTTGATTAGATGTTTTCCACTGTGCTTGATGCTTATATCAAAATTTTGGAAGGCTTATCGACCTCATATCCCAAAAGTGGGAACTCGACTTGTTGATTGGGTTGAATTGATTATTGATAAATTAAATATATATTTTGATATGTATGATTGATGAATTTGAATAGTAAGTATTATTAGAGTTATTAACTAGCAAGATATATAGACTTATAAGATAAATGATAAAATACAATTTACAGTGATAATTGCACGATTATTAATACAATTTAAGGCATAAAACATTTCATTCTTATACATTTTATCATACTTTGAATGCATACTTATCATTCTATGCAATTTAGAGTTAGAATCTCAAAATGTATTATTTTAGGGATAATTATACATAATTAAATAATATATTTTAGAGTAGATTATTCTCATCTTTATTTGATATTATAATTAAAGTCTAATGTTAAATAATAAGATAAAATATTTTTTATACATATTTATTTTTCTAGTTTTATTTTCTAAAAGAAATGAGTATATTTTTTTAAAAAAAATTATTCTCTTCTTATTTATTAAATTTGACTTTTTTGAATGATAGATTATTTAATTTCTAGTCCAAAAAAATTGGATTAATTTGGAGTTGTATTTTTAAAGTTATGAATTTTCTAATTTTTAGGTTTTTTTGGAATTTTTCTGAAATTTTTATGAATTTATTTATATTTAAAAGAATAGAAAAAATACTTTTTATTTATCGCAATGACGCGGCGGCGTGCTCGTGTGGCAGCGTATGTATGCACCACATAGCCCATGTGTGTGTGTATAAAAATGGGTTAAGCATCATTTTTTAGGTTATAAGCTAACCCATTATTGCGCTTCACTATTAAAACGTGATAAATCCTAATATTTTCATCATGTGGGACTATATTTCTATTTTCTTTTACACATGTGATGTGGCATACTCAGAAGCGTCCAATCGGTACAAAAGGAAACGATTTAATCTTAGCCCTCGATTTTCAGTTACTCGAAGGGGTATGCGGCGCACTCTAATTGGGTGGCAAATCGTTTTACTTAAAATTGCTCGATCTCAACCATTCACCTAGGGAGTAATAATGGCTTAGATTAAATGCACCCGATGGACTTTAGGAGACGTGTGGCAGCATCTCAAGCGTTTGGTGAAGATCGAACAACGTGTGTTACACGACGCTTCTTCTTCACGTGCAATGTGGCTTCATCTGGGCACTCCATTTCTAATTGGACGGACGCGACTTAATAGTGACGATTCACATTTGGGCTTTTCATCCGAGTCATTCATCAAAGATGAAGAGACCATCAAATATCCTCGCCCAATTTCAACTATATTTATACTCTTTCTCTTTGATGAAAAAATGTATTCTTGGGTTTTCAGTAATGGAACTATTTAGACATCTCAATCATTGAATCTCTTGATTTCTTCCTCTTCTAGATTCATTTTTGCGTCCAAAGAGTGCTTGAAATCAATATTTTTGTAGAAAGAGTAAGGATTTCACCTATTGAACTTCTAATATTTGTTTTCAAAAATGCAGAATGAAAAGCCTTTGATCCAATGATCAATTGGATCATTTTGAAGGAAAATTTGGGTTAGATTATGTGTTCAACTCCTAATATTTTTTTCATTTATCATTATATTTTAATTTCAAAGCTTAGATTAGATTAAATTTTAGAAAATTTATCAAATTCTCTCTCTTTGCCATCAAATTTTCTACCTAGATTTTCGCTCCTTGATTTCTATGCGAATACTGATCCAGATCGAGTGATTTTTTATTCCATGGATTTTTCTAGGAGTCTTCTTTCAAAATTTTACTAAAATCCCTAATTTCTCACCTCAATTCATCATCTGATTTAATCGAATTTCAAGAATACCTAAATATTTCCCTATTTCTCCAAGGATTCAACCCTTATTCACCATTATACGAATTGATTCTTGATTAAAACTTTAAATTGTTGAGTTTAGTAATTTTTTTGACACACATTTGTGTTTTTTCAATGACTGCACGAAAATGTTTTTTCAGTTACACACATAAGGTCTAAGGTCGTTGGTGGATATAGTCATCATTATGAAGGTTTTTATATAAATTTCACCTACCAATGTATAGAAATAGGGGGACGACAACCACAAATGAATGTGCCCATACAAGCCTTGATAAAGAGCTTTGAAGAGGAGATCCAACTGTCTAATGATCAAGTAGATACAACGAGAGGATTGACGTTTGAATAGCTTTAAGAACTCCTTCAATAAACCTTGTATGTATTTTAATTTATTCTAGATGATAGGAACATAGGTTTTTGGTGCCTCATTGTTTCAAAATTTTGATTTAATGTATTCCCTTACATTTGATATTTTGATCAAAATTTTGAGAGCCTATTGAGCATCAGATCCTATCACCCCATTAAAATGTAATGGTTTACCAAGATCTCAAATAATGAGGTGTTTCTTTGTATAATTAGATTGTGAGATCCTTGCTCAAGTAATGAGGTGTTTTTGTCGTCACAATATCATTCACATACATTGCAAGGAAAATCTTGTTGCTCAGAGTTTATTTTGATAATATAATGGGATACTTTGTGAGTGCAACTTATGTGCATTCACCACCAAATTGGACTAGTCAACCCATGCTTGAGGACTTTGCATGACGATATAAGTATTGCATTTGAGAGAACATACTTTCAATGTCTCTCTTAAAGAAAATACATTGAAGGATATTCTATAAGAACGTGCAAAGTTAAGCGTCCATAAATGAAGGCATTGGAGAAGTGGAAACCAGGAAGAGAAAAGTATTGATTAATTTCAAGAGAGAGAAGAACCTAAATGGAGTTGAGTTGTACCACATGAGAAAAAAATCTTGGATTCACTCAACCTAATAAGCTTGAGTAAATCCTTGAGCAATTGGACAAGCTTAATAGTAACTTATGGATTTATATGGTTGTGATTAAGGTTAAAGACCCATTTTTAGCTAAAAAAGAGGAATTGCATGGACAAGGAACTATCTCTTCAATGTTATGGTTTGCAAGGGTGTTGAATTCAAAGTCAGTAGAAACACTTCATTACAGTGACTAAAAAGCCTTGATGTATTATGACTTTGCAATTGAGTCGGTAAAGATAGAAGGGAGAAGGGCTCAATAGGTGGGATGAATATTATCCCACCTATTAGGATAGCAACAAAATATGAATTAGGATGGAGAGGAAATGAATGTTTGCCGTTAAAAAGTTAAACAAGTATGTAAAGATGGGTCATTGGTGAAGAGGAGATTTTTGGATCTAAGGACATGGTAGAGGGTCTTGATAGCATATATAAATAATATTGGACCAATTCTATGGGATCTGGTGACATCAGAGTAATCTCTAGTGAAGGGGCAGCCAAGGCTATTAGTGAGGACATAATATCCTTGCAAAAAAGAGATGTAGTTTTGATAGTGGTGATGGATGGTTGCCTTAGAGGACTTTATGTTGGAAAAGGTAATATACTTGTGCCACTCCAAAGGCTTGATGAGACGTCTGCAATGTACATGATTATACAAAACACGCACCTATGAGGGTGTGGGAAGATAGTTTATTGGGGTAGATGAGTGATTTTGGACAAAAGGAATAAATCCAAATAGATAAGGTGGTAAGAGAAAAAGGTCTAAGCCTTGGGGAATTCAACGAAAAGGAACGTTTCTGCCAGTGGTAGAAGAGAGTAGTTGCATAAGAAACTAAGAATGGAATTGCACCAAATACAATGGGATTATCCCACTTCAATCAACATAGTGCGTATCATTTTAAGTAAATAATGCTTGCATTACTGTTCTATTGGTATTCAAGGGGATAGAATGTTTGATGGGTAATTTTATTTGTATGTCAGGGAAGGCACGATTTTGGGGCATAATAGAATATTGAGCGGAAATTTCGTCCAAGAACCTACAAACAAAGGGCAGAATGTTGGTGAGGTCCTAAAGAAGATAGACCCAAGAGACACATTAATAGTGAAAAAAAATGATGTAATATTGAAACCAATAATAGGGGCAGCTTGAGGAGGTCCAAAAATTTTAATTAAGGGAAAATTAAGATCAAACAAAAAAGGTATTCACCTTTATATTTGTTATAAATTCACATTTATTTATTTAAATAATTAGTCATCCTCATCGCCATTGTAATCAACACATCAGAGCATGCCAACAATTTTCTCATTTCCCCGAATTAAATCTCATTTTATCGCCATTTTAGTTTGATTTACTTTTGATAGATGAAAATATACAAATAATTATATTTAAATTTAAACCATGGTAATAAAATAAAATATTGACTAAACATACATATCTTTATGCAATGGCTAGTTTCTTTAACCAATGATTCCTCTTGTTTTAATGGGTCTGATATACTTTTCAAATTGTTATATTCTTCATGTAGAGATTTAGTCGAGTTGGCATTCGATTACGGCAACCCACGATCATGATCATCATATTTGGCAATTTTCTCTCCAATCCAACAAAATTCTATTTACATTTTTAATTAGGAATTACCATTTTAGAACTATTGATTTCTAGATCGTCAATTTGGGGCTTGATTAATTGAGCATTAATTTTTAATCTATCTCTGATCTACTTTGATCTATCTTGAGCCGTCCGATTATTGGATCTTAATATCTGGTAAACCTAGGAACCCTAACTCGATTTCTATTAATCAGGAAAAGTTCCTTGCTAAAAGATATTTCTGTATTTTGTCCTAAAGTATTCTTTTATATCCTCTCTTCTAAAGCCACGAAACTTCTTTTTGACCGAGTCTCGTCGTCAAAATCTTCTCCGCTACTCAATCGCCCAACCGAAGCCATTATATAGATTTTGTCCTCTCTTCCTCTTCCCTCTGGGTTTCCTCTTCCTTGTTCTAGGTATGCTTTTGCCATTTGCGTGATGAATTTTTGCCAGATCTAGATGTAATGATTGCGATGCATGATGTAATTATCCATGATTTGATTATGTACACGGTTATGTGTGTTACGTAATCTTGTACAGGATCGACATTAAGTGAGCTGCTTTTTATTTCTAGTAACACAGGGGGAATTTCGCTCGGTAACGTGTTTTGTTCTTTTTTTTTCGATAATGGTCTTTTTATCTTGGTCCGCGATCTTTTTCCGTTCTGTTTTAATGTTTATTTCGTTTGCCTTCTCAAATATTACTGAGAGAAATTTGATTTTTTATATTTATCCCGATAATTCTGTTTTGTTCAATAAGGTGATTATCATCATCTCCATGAAAACCTAATGAACGATTATTTTCCGGATCGAGCTTGAGCGTAGGCTTAATCAGTTCATTTTTCGAATGGAAAGAATTAGATTTATGATGGTTTATCCATTTATACCCGCTAATTGAATAAATTTTCCTGTAGGCGATGGGGCATCATCATCATCATCATCATCATCAGGATTGTGACACTCCTTACCATGATCCGTTACTGGCATGCTGCTGTTGTCCCTGCTTCATGATAAGCTTTATGGTGGGAGGTATAAGAAGATGCCTTTTTGCAGCTTTCTACCCTGTTTTGCTTTGCTTTGGCTTAACTGAGTATGGGCATCACCATCACCATCACCATGGTCATTGCCATTGCCATTAATTAATGTGATTGACTGTGGTCTTTGCTCTACTCATAGTGATTGAAATAAACAGTTTACATTTTATTTTATCCTTTTCCCTTTGCCTCGTTTGTGTAAATTCTACTATGTGAATTTTACAATGTGATGAGATCGTTGTACTTGAAAAAAAAACAATGTGATGAGATCCTTTTGTTGAGCACTTCCTTTTCTCCAAGAATTTATCCAATCAAGACAGTGTAGAGATCATGACCAGAAAAATCTGGAGAGGACAGAAGATAAACAGATAATACAGTCGATACATCTGCAGGAGGAATATGAGATCAAAGGGCGAATCTCCAAGTGCTGCAAAAGATAGTTATGATGGTGTCTTAGCAGGTACACCTGACTCTATTCATGCCCCTCAATCAAGTGTAAAGCACAAAATGCTTATACAATCCTGTTCTTATGAGGGCTGCGACAGTCTTTTATATCTTTTCTACCTGATTATGTCTGTAGTCGCAACCCAGAGCATTCATTGATAGGAGAAAGCCAAAGCTGGTATGCTTGAGGTTAATCTAGTACTTGTGACGTTATGCAAGGGTACTGTGACAATTTGTGAGAAGATTGTATGCCTTTTTGCAGAATTCTTCTCAGAAATACGAGAGGGTAAATCTAGCCTCACCATGAGTATCTTTCTTATGTTCTTTTTCTTTGCATTGTTATAAATGGATGACAATCGAAGGCAGTGCGTTGATTGTGATGTTAGGTGAATGTGTTTTGATATTTTCTGAGAAGTGCAAGTTGTACACCTGTTTAAGCCATTCATATCATAAACATCAGCGAGTATTTCAACTCTCATTGCAGAAATTTGATATTTTCGATTTAGTTACTATAATTTTTCCATGTTAGCTTCATCTCAAAAGAACAAAAATGTGATTATTGATAGGGTCATGAATCTATTCATTATGTTTCAATGTAGTCTACTAAAAACCATTTTTGGTGCTTCATTCTTGAATCATTGTCATTTTGACTTCCATAGTTCATTACATTTGCTTATGACTTTTCTCTAGTATCTTTGGGTCATTAGCTCAATAGATTGGAAACTTTTATCCAAGTTTTTAACCCGATATTCTATATACCCAATGTCTTTTATGTAGATAATGCATTGAAGTTCTCATTAAAGAACATTAGACCTACAATGCATCATAATGTATGATTCATGAAAACAATTGACCATCACAACAAAACAATGTTTTCAAAAAGACAATCATTGCCATTTTTGTTAATCAGCTCTAACACCATGATGAAGAATTAACAAGGGTCATATCATCTAAGAGAGATATCTGTTCACGAGAAGCGATAACTGAGGGATAAAAGCTCTAGAAAAATCTGAATATGCATCCACATGGCGTATCTTGGCAATATGTTATCATGTTCAAAAGGTACACATTTAAGTCAGTTCTCTCAATATTTTTGAATAATTTCTTTTTTTTTTCTCATATGCCTAAGAGAAGTCTAACATAAGTTAGTTAAAAATCAAGATTCCAATTTTTGACACATTAATTTCCTGGAAGAATAGTTTCATTATTTTTAGGCCCAAAGATTGAGAGTAATCCCTCAAGATTGAGAGTATTATAGTTGCGAGGACGTGCAAAGTACTCTTCAACACATGATGAACACCTCGTCATAGATTGAGGTTTGTAAATCTATAATAGTCCAAAGGATCTTGTCCCTTGCCGCTCCATCACTCCAACCTCATGCTTCCAAAATTTTTGTTGGATTCATGGATAATTGTGACCAGTTTACCTTGAAAAATGGGCTTGCTCATCTTAGTTACTATCACTTTGACAATAGAAAGGTCTTGGGAAAGAAAGAATAAGAAAATGGAGAGACTCTATTGATCATGAGATACGGTTATTCAAGGTGGCCTTTTATGGGGATACAAGAGAGAAGGATGTATCAGATCCTATTAGGCTTCTACATACACCCTAAGGCTGGTATGTTGATAAATGCATACAATTTATCTTGAAACTTATAAATCTAATATAACATAGTTGATATTGTAAAGTGACACTAAGTGACTTACCAAGGAAAGGATAGCAAAAGTGAGTAGCCAAGAAGACAACTATGTGAAAGTAGTTGAGAACTATGTGACAACTATGTGAAGCATGGGGTCACATGTTGAAGTAGTTGAGAAGATGAGTGTGACTAGGTATATGACTATATAGTGGAAAGATAAGGGGGAGACAATTTCTTTAATCAGCATGTGACATGTGATTGAAATTCAGTCCTGGAGTCAATGGCTCAAGTAGGCATTCAAGGGGATGATTGTATTGACAAGGGGACCTGATCAAGCCCAATTTTTTCAATAAGTGAGACTATTTCCCCTCTCTTGCAGATATGGTGAAGGTGGCCCTAGAAAAGATTTTAGAATGAAGGTTCACTATAAATGATGGCATCTTGCCCAAGGAAGACTCCTGATTTTTCCTCCCTTTCATCTTATTCTTTATTTATTATTTTAGAAATAAATAAAAAAAATTCACATAGCTGGATCGGGGCCCCATTTGATCAAGAGGACCCAAGATAGGTTTACAAACCCCTAGGTGAAGGTGGTCACCGATGTGCCATTAAAGCAGCCCATGTGCCCAAGCCAATGTATCAATTGGATATGTCAAGATTGTTAGCCACTAAACTCAATTATAGGTTGAATGCAAGAAACAAATTTTTTTTGTCACTTCAATTAGTGGCCAAGGGTCAATCTTGAGAGGTCATAGGTAATGATACTATAAAACTTATAGGGTCAAAAGAGACTATCTAGGTATAGTATGAAAGGAATTCTTTGTGTTTAATGGATGAAGGAAATTTTTTATGAAATATGTAGTTACTCAAGGTAAATCTTATATATAGAATGAATTTTTATGAGTTTTAGTGATATTTATCTAGGATTATTCTCTTATGGCATTTTCACAGACACCTTAAGGGCGTGGAAACGTTTTAGTGATATTTATATGTAGGTGAAGAGAAGAAAAGTTGGATAGATGCTAAGCATGGAAATGGAAGGCCCAAAATAACTTGATTATGTACCAAGAAAAAAGATGGAATGATAAATTGAAGAGAGACCATTGAGAATAAAGAGGTTTACATGAGGAGGACCTTTGTAGGAACACTCAAGAGAGAGATGTGGTAGAGATAGAGGCGTTGAATCCTCTTGGCCTTTCTTGGATTTATTATTGGAATAATTATTTGTAAAACTATATAGTATTTTATATTTCTAGATCATGATTAGACACTCATATTCAACATGATCACTGAAGAATAATTTTTTTCTTTCAATTATGAAAAGAGATCTATATTTATTTTCTTGTATCTATTTGATGAAAATTGTGTTAGTAGTAAAAGTCCTACATGAGGATTCCATTGAGGAGAAATAGGGTTACTTGAGGTGGCCATTTTTAGGAATACTCAAGAGAGAGAGGATAGCGATAGAGAGGCATTGGATCCTCTTGGACCTTCTTCAATTTTTTATTGTGATAATTATTATTAGCATATTGGTTCTTCACCTTGCAAGATCACGTGGGATCGAGGACCAACGACTTACTTAGAGTTTGCTGATGAATTGAGACCGTGAGGTCGTTGAAAACACACGGTCAAGAGTAAAAAAATTACTAAACTCACCAATTTTATCAAATAATCAAGAATTAAGGAGTATAGTGGTGAATAAGGGTCAAATCCACAGAGAATTAGGGTAATTTCAAGGGATCTTTTGAAATTCAGTTAAATCGGGAAATAAAATGTGGATAGAAATTAGAAATTTTGATATTTTTGAAAAGAAAACTCGAATATAAATCTACGGAATCAAAAAAATCATTGAATTTGGATCAAGATTTGACGAGAAATCATCAAATGAACAAGAGAGAAATTTCTGAAAAATAAAATCACAAAAAACTGAAATTGAAATCTAAAGCTATAAGTAGGAAGATTAAGATGAAACACGATCCCTAACCCAAGATTGCACTCGAATTGATCCAATTACTCGCCAGATCAAGGCTTTTCATTCCCTTAAATTCAAAAACACAATCGTTGATGTTCAAGCACCGATTTCTTCCTATTCTCTCAATAAAATCTCACTCTCAAGCACTCCGTGGATGTAGAAATGAGTCTAGAAGCGATTGGAAGCAAGAGATTCAAGGGATTTGGTGTCTAAACCGTTTGATTACTCGAATTGCCCTCGAATGCTTTACAATGTCGAAGAACATCTCAATTTATAGGGCGAAATTGGGCGTAACCGTCCGATCGTGAATTTAATCTTTCGATCAAACAGATATGATGAAATGCACGATTGGAAATTGTTACCATTAAGTTTGTGACCGCTGAATCTCCGATGGACCGTTGAGATGATGCCACGTTGCGCGCATTATATGCAACACATTGAATCGCTGCTGTTTGATCTAGATCGGACGCTCAAAATGTGTTTTGTCGGTTTTAATCTCAGCTGTTCTAACTCCTCAGATCACTTGCTGAGATTAAATCATTTTCAGAAATGATTCGCCGAATAATGAGATTGCGTGATGTACCTTTGCGTTAAAGTGATGATGAATGGTCACGATTAAACGCGCGATTGGACGCTCCAGATTGCTCCACGTCACATGCACTACTTATAAAATTGACTTTTAAATTATACAAATTGATATATATTCAAAAATTTTTTCATCAATTTGAGAATTCTTATGTGTTCTGGGTGTGTTTGACCCTTTTATGGGTCAAACCACTTGTATTTTAATCTCAAAATTTTTGCTTTTAAATATTTCAAGATTAAAGTGCTTGCATGAAGGTTTAAGAAGAGGAAGAAAAGAAGAAAAAGAAGGGGTTAAGAGTAAAAGAGGGAATTAACTTAGTTGACTCTAGAAAGTCAACTAGGAATTAATTCACTCATAATTCTATTTTCATGTCTAATGTTTGATTTCAGGGCATAGATTTGAAGAGGATCAAATTCTTGATCCAATGAAGAAAATTTGAGTCAAAAAGGCCTTTTTAAATTGAAATTTATGAATTTCTTAAGTTTATATATTTCTTTGTATTTTCTTTGGATTTTTTTAGAATTTTTAAAGGCTGAAAAAGGCAAAATTTTAGGTTTATTAAGCTCAAGACCCATGCGGTGCTGATGTGGTAACGTGGACACGTGGCAGCGTCACTTGGGTCGACACGAACCCACGTGGGTGCCTACGTGGCGTGCAGGCTAAGGGCAAGTGGGCTAAGCGGATTGGGCCCACAAGCATAGTGGGCCCAATTATCGTGTAGAGATAAGGGGGCGTCATAGGCCCAGCAGGTGACGCAAACCGATAAGATCGTTCCCCCTTATATAGGTGACAAAGTCCATTTATTTCTTCCGTTTGGGACTAAATGTTTCTTTATGTGCGCAAACGACGTCCCAACGCATGGAGTGTTGGATTAAAGCGCGTGAATCGGCACGTGTTGATCTGGTAGATTTCGGTCCACTAGACTGCGATCAGATGCACATGATAAATTCAGAGCCGTTGATCGCATTAATGAAATCTAACGGCTGCGACTTAATCTCACACTCGGCTAATGATGGCGTGACATGTGGCAAACTCCAATGAAGATTGAAAGTCAGAAATCAAGGAATAATGGAGCCCGCATCGTGGGATCGTGACCCACTTATCGTACACTACGTGGCTTCATCGTAAAATTTCTTCTATAAATTGATGTTCTCTTACAGAAATTGAACTCTTGATTAAACGTAAAATTAAGCATTTTTGAAGGAAGATCTTGAGTTATTCATGATTCTCTTCCATCCTAGACTCAATCACGAATGGATTGAGGCAAAAAATTCACGAACATTATGAGAAAACATTTGGTAATCGCCCCTTGAACGCCAAAAATATGTCGAAGAAGGAATCAGAGAAATTTACAGAAATCAAAGTAATTTGAGGCTCAATCTTCACGTTAATCAAGTTATTAGTGTGATACCTTGTAATCCTTATGATTTGGATAGGAAATTAGAGTTTAAGAATCATAATTTCTTCATATTTCGCCAAAATTTAGTCACGAATTTTTGCTTATTTCCGAACAAGGATATCTCCTTGATCTTAAGTCCAATCAAACAAATTTGGTGTCATTAGTTTTCGTGGATATCTGATTCGTAAAGTTTCATCAAGATTTGACCCTTCAATTTGTCTATTGACCAACTACTGTTCAAAATGAATCTAAATTTGGGCGTTGACTTTTGAGGGCAATTATTACAAATATGGAAGATGAAATTTGTCAATTTTGGTTTCTTTGGAATCCTCTAATCGTGAGATTTCTATGCATAGGTGATTTTTTAGATTTGGATATCATTTGATCAGTCAATTTAAGGATTTTCGACAGAAAACCTTCATTTCAGTGTTTTTCTATCTATCGATTTTAAAAAAATCACAGTAAATCCAATTCTTCTATAAAAATCACAATCTTTATATCAAATTCTCCTTTTTCTCTCTAGTTTCTAAAAATATAATTTTCATAATATTATCTCACCTTTTTCTTTTCTGATTTGACATAGAGTCAAAGTAAGGTCAAAGTAAATGCTTTGACTTTGACTTTTGACTTTTCTTCTCCGACTATTTTTTCAAAATTCTAAAAATATATTGTCTCATATATTAGTATCATTTTAATTGATTATATAGCATATTCATTTTTTTAAAAACCATAATTAGACTTAAGTTGACCAAGTCAACTCTTTCAATAAAAAGTAAACGGTGTTTTCTATGGATTTGACCCGATCTCATCGGTGTACTTGATTTCTGATTTTAAAATCTTCGTGAATTTGTAATAATAGATTTTATTTGACCGACGATCATGTATTTTAATGACTGCACGTTTCATCATTCGTGAGTGTCCTTGTGTAACCTTCGTGATACTCCAGTAATTCTTCTCGTTCTATAAGTCCCCCATTGCAATATGACATGACAAAGAGATTTTCTAGAGACATAAAGATTGAATGCTCACGAGAAAGAGAGAGAATACGCCCTAGAGAAGAAAAAAAGAAAAAAAACGTGAAATTTACATACTCTTTCCCAAAACTAATTGAATTAAAACATATATGTGTTCACGTAAATATAAGATTTTTGGATTTCCAAATCAGAAAAGATCATGGTTTTATTTGTATACTATTTTCTCATTGACATTATAAAGACTATTAATATAAAGAGATGTTTTCAAACACATTTACGAATAAATTGAAGATTTAATAAACTAGAATTATGCTCATATCAGTCACTAGGAACCTTAAAATATTTTATGAATACTATCTCTACATAAGTAAATATACTAAGGTCAACTATTCTACTCTATCATAGACTTTCATTCAATAACTCTTGAATTTGATAAAATGATAAATGAAAAACAAATATGTGATCCTCTTTTCTCAACATGTCATTATATGGTTCACCAAACACCTACAGAATTGATTTTTTACATATTAAAAAAAATCTATTAGCTAGTTTTTTCTCTCATAAATGACAACATGGTAAGTAAATGACAGTGTTCCCTTTCTGTGACGTCTATGTCATGCCTTTGGGCTTCTACTAGAATGTGTTCATCTTGCATCAATTTGACAATTTTTTTGTAAAAAAAATTATCCATAATTTATGGAATAAAAAAGGATAAAAAACTTTCTAGTTATACTATCATCGTATTTTTTTGTGTCCTATTGGTGGAAATCAAGAATGTCATACTTGTATTTTTGCTTTCCTCAAGTTCTACCTATCTGTTCATGGTACGTCTCATAATGTGATTCTCTCTCCATCTTGTTATATCTCTATCTCCAAGCCTATCAACTATATCATAGTAGTAGTGCCATAGTGATTGCCATGAATTGAAAATCCAACTTGGTTCTTTTAAACATTTGAATCGAAGTAACTATTTTATCTGGATTAGTCTAAGTTGAACTAACTAACAACCTGCATATGATTAAAATTAGCCAAAAATAAGATTGATGATGAAAGGAATATATGTTAGAACGTAGTCTATTAGAGGGGTTAGACACTTTAAAGAACCTTAGTCCCACATGGGGCATGTCTACATTTTTGTTATCTTCTCCCTCTATATAAAGGCTCATAATATCTTCTTTAATCATTAATTATCAATGACTTCAGAATTCTCAATAGAGAAATTTTTTTGGATGCATACAATCAATGGAATCAGATTTGCACCAAAATTTTTTTAGGAACCATGTTGACCTTGCAAAAAGAGTGAAGAATGAAACAAACATGACAACATAAAAAAAATCACGATCTCCTTGTTCCATGGTTTCATTCTTACACTGCATGTGTGATAACATGCTATTTATGCATGAAATTACATGATTATTAATGCAATTAAAGGCATTAATTATTCCAAATACATGCATGTTATCATATTTTAAGTATATTTCTATCATTTTGTATTAATTCATGTTATGATATAAAAATACACTAATTATGGATTATTATACATAATTAAAACATTATAATCTTTTAATCCTAAATTATAATTTGAGATCATAATCATGTTTCATGATGAAAATATAAGAGGAAAGATATTTATTAACATTTATGTATTTTTATAAAGTTATTTTATAAGATACATAAATCTATTAAATTAATTAAAATTAATTCTCTTATTATTTTAATAAGTTGACTTTTTATAATGATAGATTATTCAATTTCTGATCTAGCAAAACAAAATTTGACTTAATTTGGAGTTATATTTTGAAAGTTATGATTTTTCCAATTTTATAGAATTTTATGGAATTTTTCTGAATTTATTTAAGTGTATTTTTCGATTTTTAAATGATTTAATTAAATAAAAAAAATGCAAAAGACGGTATTTATCGCGCGGGACCACGTGGATGCGATGTGGCACACAAGGCCACGTGGACGCGCACGATGGCTTGCGTGGCTCACGGATGACACGTGTACACGTGTTTTTATTATATTATATATTTTATAATGGTTATAGTACTTATAAGCATTCCATAGAGGAATTTAAGCTAACCGTATAATACCCTCTACATTGGATACCCGAACATTCCTCTTGATTTCTTCAGTGTGGGACCATTTCTATCTATTTTATTTGATCGCAGGCTGCATGGCGTGACATGGAGCGTTGGATCAACAACGCGATGAAGATCGCGTGACGATGCAGTGGACACGAGGTCCACCCGATCTCCACATAGCGCACATGCTTCAAATCCACTTAAGTGAATCAATCTTGGCCCTCTATCAAAGGAATTATAACGGTCACGATTAATCACGATCGGTGGACCTTACGATTAATCGTGACCGCACGATGAAGATCCGATGGACGATCCAAAAGACGCATATCTTCATTCAAAAGATGGGGCAAATCCTGACGCTCCATCTTTGATCGAACGGATGCGACATGATCGCACCGTTTCGATCAAACGGCGCGTCATCTGAGTCGTCGATCGTGAGGAGCATCTTCATCCAACGGCTGCGCCTCATTTTCGCTCATTTAAATTCAGTTCTTCTCGACGGGAAGAACGACATGTGATTATTCGAGAAATTCTTTGTGTTTAAACAATCATTTCGTGTGCCGTTTGATTCTCGAGTGTTCTTGACTCATTTCCGCGTCCAAGGATTACTTGAAATCAAAGTTTGATTAAAAGAGAGAGGAGAATTCACATCTTGAACTTCAATTTTCATCTTCGGAACTCGGAATGAAAAGTCATGCATCCGGTGATTAATTGGATCATTTCGAAGGCTAATTTGGGTTAGATTGCGTGTGTTCATCTTAATCTTTCATCATTTAGGGTTAATTTTACATTTTCAATCGTAGATTAAGTTTAATTTCGTTTTAATTTCTGTTTTTAATCAAAATCGCGATACGAATTTTCTCCTAACTTCAAACTTTGATTACTCAACGAATTCTCATCCAGTTCCTTAAGTTCCAACATCTTAAATTGAGTTCCCATGACCAATCAGTTCGATCTCTTTATAGGGTTTTGTACCCACATCAATCAATTTTTTATTCTTTTAAGAAAGTGCATTTTTTCAAGTGCATTTTTTAAGAAAGGGTTTCCTTCCCTTCCCCCATGTCCCTCTTTTTCCCATTACAGAATTGTTAAGATTTGGGCCACCCAATGGATCCAATATGTGATCGATGCTAGATTTTCGATCATGTCGGACCGAATTGAACTATCAATCCCATTAGCAGATAATCAAACTCGATCGTAATTGACAATCAAATGGCTGACTGTTGATCAATTTAAGTCACACCCTGAAACAGGTTTGATGATAATCACATCCATGGTGGCGACGACTATGCCATGAGATTCGATTTGTCATGCTTACAATATTTTAAAAAAAAATTATTACCTGATCAAGATTGGGTATTTTGGGATTTGATCATTGATCCGGCAATCGTGATCGCCAGTTTCAGTAAAGGGGTTTATTAGATTTTGATTTTTGTCAAATCGAAATGGGCTCTGTAATGGGAGAGAGGGAGGGAGCGCGGGAGAGGGAGAAGTTCTGTTACATCTCCGGTTCCTCCGCCTTCCACTCCGCACGGCGAAGTATCCTGCCTAGCCTCCTATAAATTTTGAAGGAGGAGCAATTGCTCGGACTGCACTTTCTCTCCCTCAACGCCCCCTTCTCTCACCTCCATCTCCCCCTTGCACTAAGCTTTCGGGGTTCTCCATGACGGGGCGAACGGAGCATGAAGGAGAGGAGATGGCGGAGTACAACGGCGCGGACGGCGCCACCATGACGAAGAGAAACAGGAGAGACGGGGTTTCTGTTGGAGAAGATGACGAAGATATCACGGGAGAGAAGTATTCCGTGGAGAAAGAGTTCGACGGGAAGCCAGTTCCGCCGTGGCAGCAGCAGCTAACGTTCCGCGCCTTTGTTGTGAGCTTCTTCCTCGGGATCATGTTCAGCGTGATCGTGATGAAGTTGAACCTCACGACGGGTATCATACCTTCTCTGAATGTCTCCGCGGGACTTCTCGGATTCTTCTTCGTGAAGATCTGGACCAAGGCGCTGGAGAAGACGGGATTTCTCCGACAACCCTTCACTCGTCAGGAGAATACCGTGATCCAGACATGTGTCGTCGCGTCCTCTGGCATCGCCTTCAGTGGTGGGTTTGGGAGCTATCTCTTCGGCATGAGCAAGACGATCGCTGATCAGACGCAAGAGACGAACTACCAGGACAACATCAAGAATCCTCACATCGGGTGGATGGTAGGGTTTCTCTTCGTCGTCAGCTTCCTGGGGCTCTTCTCTCTGGTGCCCCTAAGAAAGATCATGATCATCGACTATAAGCTGATCTATCCCAGCGGAACTGCGACGGCTCACCTGATCAACAGCTTCCACACGCCCGAAGGAGCGAAACTAGCCAAGAAACAGGTATCGTTACTGGGAAAGTTCTTCTCGATGAGCTTTCTCTGGGGATTCTTCCAGTGGTTCTTCACCGCCGAAGACGACTGCGGATTCATCAACTTCCCTTCTCTCGGTCTTCAAGCCTTCAAGAACAGGTTCTACTTTGACTTCTCTGCGACCTACGTCGGAGTGGGGATGATCTGCCCTTACCTGGTGAACATCTCCGTGCTTCTGGGCGGCATCATCTCTTGGGGAATCATGTGGCCTCAGATCGAGAAGCGCCAGGGAGACTGGTACCCAGCCGATCTCTCCGCCGGCAGCCTGCACGGAATTCAGGGATACCGAGTTTTCGTCGCCATAGCGCTGATTCTCGGAGACGGGCTGTACAACTTCGTGAAAGTTTTGAACAAGTCCGGGAGAGCTTTCCTCGATCAGGTGAAGCGCAGGAGGAGCAGCACACTCCCCGTAATGGAAGACGGAAGCGTGGGTCCGCTAATGTCCTTCGACGAAGAGAAGAGAACAGAGCTCTTCCTCAAGGACCAGATCCCGCCGTGGCTAGCGTACACGGGCTACACTGTCGCCGCCATCGTGTCCATCATCACGTTGCCCCGCATCTTTCCCTCTCTAAAATGGTACTACATCCTGGTCGCCTACATCTTTGCCCCGGTCCTTGCCTTTTGCAACGCGTACGGATGCGGGCTCACGGATTGGTCTCTGGCGTCCACCTACGGGAAGCTCGCCATCTTCACGATCGGCGCGTGGGCGGGATCGGCCAACGGAGGCGTGATCGCGGGGCTAGCTGCGTGCGGAGTGATGATGGGCATCGTTTCCACGGCGTCGGATCTGATGCAGGACTTCAAGACGGGATATTTGACCCTCGCGTCGCCTAGATCTATGTTCGTGAGCCAAGTCATTGGAACCGCGATGGGATGCGTCATCTCTCCTTGTGTGTTCTGGCTTTTCTACAAGGCCTTCGACCTCGGAGTTTCCCATTCGGAGTACCCCGCGCCGTTCGCACTGGTCTACCGCAACATGGCGATTCTTGGAGTGGAGGGATTTGGATCGCTGCCGAAGCATTGCTTAACTCTCTGCTACTGCTTCTTTGCCGCGGGGATCTTGATCAATTTCGTGAGGGACGTGGCGGGGAAGAAGGCCGCCAGATTTATACCGATCCCGATGGCGATGGCGATTCCGTTCTACCTGGGGTCTTACTTCGCCATTGATATGTGCGTGGGGAGTTTGATCTTGTTCATCTGGGAGAGGACGAACAAGGCGAAGGCTGAAGCGTTTGCTCCGGCGGTGGCTTCAGGGTTGATCTGCGGTGATGGGATATGGACTCTACCCCAGTCGATACTTGCTCTTGCAAAGGTGCGGCCTCCAATCTGCATGAAGTTCCTCTCCAGGGCTGCCAATGCCAAGGTCGATACCTTCCTGTCCTCTTGATCGGGATCGTTTACTCCATTTTATATCTCTCTCTGCTATTCCTCTATTTCCGTGTAAATCGCGTGTAAATCTGGGCATGCGTGTAAATCGCCTTCTTCTTGGAGCTTTAAAAAAAGGGCTCTGCAATACTTTCCAAATTCCAATAAACTCATGATGATTCCAGTACATCACGCAACGTACGATACCCGTGCGTTCCAGGGCATCTGCTGACCTGTCACATAACCGTTTCTTCGCCATAAATTTCACACAGGAAGGATGTTCCCTCTCTCCCGCAGCCGCCGTAACATCTTGGCGGGCTGGTCTTCCCTCCCCATTCAACCTAGGAGACAACATTGAATCGAAGAAACGTCAATCGCCTCTCGCGGATTCGGTATTTCTTCCGATTTCTCCGTTTCCAGAATACCATTCTGCGGATTTCAATCTTCCGGCTGGTCTGCCGAGCGGAGTATTCTCTCAGTGATTTTTCTCACGATTCCGTCACTGTCTGACGCGGTTTGGATTACTAACCGGCAATGGCGGCGGTAGTGGAGGACATAATGGTCACGGTGGCGGAGATAACGGTAGCGGGGTAGGAAATGGCGGCGGAGATGAAGAATTCAAGGGGGAGAATCGATGTGGAGCACTCCTCGCGCGTTCTCTTGAGAACATTCTGAGGGATTTAGCGAGGGGAATCCAAGAGGGGTAGATCCCTGAAAATATTGTGAAGAGATTCTTGGAGATGGAGAAGTCTGCAACTAGAAAAAAAGAGATGATACGTAACAAGCAGTCTGCAACTAGAAAAGTAAGAGAGAGAGAGAAATTACCAGGGTTGCGCGATCATGATCGAGTCGCCGATCTGATCGTCGCCCATCGATCGATCGATCAGCGATCAGCAAAAACTTCATTTTGTGATCGATCGATGATCGATTGGTGAAATCGCCGTGATCGAATTTTAATTTGCAAAAATTAAATTTCTCTCTCTCTCTCTCTCTCTTTCACTCTCTCCCTCTCTCTCTCTCTCTTTCTTTCCCTCCCTCTCTCTCTCTCTCTCTCTCTCTCTCTTTCTCTCTCCTCTCTCTTACTGATTGTCGACCTCGATCGATCGACGATCAGGCGACGATCGATCGGCTCACGGACCCCTTTGATCGATCGAGGCATCGTTCATTTGACGATCGATCTCGATCGATCATGATCGCGCAACCCTGGAAATTACTCTCTTTCTCTTTTTCATTTTATTTATTTATTATTTTTTATAACAAAGAGAGAGAAACATGGTACCTATCGAGGGTCTCCACGTCACCTCCATTTAAAAAATCATTTTAAAAATTGAAAAAATGTAATTTTTGAGTAAAAATAATTTAAGAGTCATTTTGACTCCTAAAAAAGTCAAAAGATAAAAAATCTCAACTTTCTAAAAGAAATCGAGTCAATTGAAATCATTAAAATTTGTATTCATAAATATTTTTAAGTCAAATAAGGCATTTTAAATGGAAAATAAATATAAATGTTATTTTGTAATTAAGGAAGATTATCTTCTTGATGAATCAATATCATTGATGCTCATAAAATGTTATCAAGTCATAACAAATAAAAAAATCTTTTTAAACATGAAGATTATCATTTCTAACCATGATAAAATATACTTATGATCATATTTCTAGGTGAGAGTGTAAAAATAGTTTCTCTCATTATTTGCATTTAAAAACTCATTTATAATCTCAAATATAAATGGGGATAATCTACTTCGAAATTCTAACTTTGATTATGTATGATTATCCCTTAAAATAATATATTACAAAATTTTTAATTAAATTTTCATAGAATGATGAATATGCACTCAAAGTATGATAACATGCATAAGAATGGAACATTTTATGCCTTAATTTGTATAAATAATCATGTAATTTACAAATATAAGTTGCATGTTATCATATCCCCCAATGTGAATAATTTATAGTCCCTTAGAAATTTTCTATTAAATCTCCCTAGAAAGTCCATTCACTTTTTTATCCTACAAGCAAAGAGATGAAAGTGCATAGAGCTATGATTATGCTACCTTATAATATGGACCATAGTGATGTAGATTCTATCTCTAGGTTGACTTCTTTAGTAATTTTTAGGGTGGTTCTCATCGGCTAATACTCAAGTCCAATCCTCAAATGTAATTGAGGTGAACATATATAGAATTTGAAAATATGGGAATGAAAAGATCATCACACTCTAATGAGTAGATATAATTCCTTACCCTCTCAATAGGTACATCACTCCTTTGTTCATATTGAGGCTACTTAGTGCATTAGAACTCCCCTCCACTTGTCTTCCTCCTATTAAGAGTCCATTTTGCAAAGGGATTTCCTATCTTTGGTATGCGACATGGTGAGGTGGCTGAAAGAACAAAAGACAAACATCACGAAAGGAAAGATGTGGTTAAAAGCAATAATACATGTAAACAAAATGTATATTAAAAAAAAGGTGAATACCATTTTATGATAATTATACTCCTAAATAATGTGGGTGATGATGGATGACATGGATGGAAGGTATAGAAGAAGAGAAGGCATTCCCTTTGCCTTATTCTCCTTTTTCGCTTTCTTCTCATTCCTTTTCCCTCTTTCTTTCTTTCTTTTTTTATTTTTTTATTTTTTTAAAAAGATTTTTATTTACTGGCATCAAGAATTCAAAATAATTTGCATGGAATGAGGATATGAAGGAGTCTTTTTTTTAAGAGAGTATGCAAAAATGTAAAGCAAAATGTGAAGGGATATGTACATGTGAGGGGAATGTGAAAGAGATGGGATAGACGTGTGGAGTCATTTGGGAGTATGATTATCATAAGTGAGGCTGAAAATGTGTGTAAACTAATTAACGAAAAGGAAAAATGAGATGACATGCATAAAGGGACAAAGATAGGTACATAAAAAATTATGGCTCATTACACTCTTTTAAGGGAAAGTTTTGGAAGCAAAGAATTCTCACACTAAGTAGGTTCAACTAATATAAGGTAGGGGATAAGAATTTTGTTTAAAATTTTCTCAAAATCTCCCCATTTCAATCCCATAGCACTTCAACCCTCTTATTACTCCTTTCTCCTCGGTGATTGTTTGATACCCAATCCCAAAGAAGTCAACCACCAAAAACAATCTCATAGTTTATCTAGATCTTTTGGTTTTGTTACTAAAAACCATGAGCACATAGGCCATAAGGCCCTAACGAAGCGAGATCACGAGTTCATTGAATAGACATTGACACACGTAAAAAATAATTCCAAACTCACCAATTTAAAGAAATAATCCCTGAATTTATGAGTATAGTGGTGAATAAGGGTCAAATCCACGGAGAATTAAGGTATTTTTTACGTATTCTTTGAAATTTGATCAAATAGGACAATAAAATGAGGTAAAAAATTAGGGAAAATTAAAAATATATGAAAAACAGGACTCAAAGGCAAATCCACAAAAAAAAAATCACAAAATTTGGATCAAGATTCGTAGAGAAATAAACAAGCAAAGTTTAGAGAAAAATTTTGATCGCGAAGATAGAGAAAACAAAATTAAAATTAAAATTGACTAAATTTATTATTCGACATTGAAATATAATGTCTTAGGAAGAAAGATTAGAATAAAAATACTATTTCTAACCCAATATAGCGATCGAAATTGATCCTATTTCTTGCCGGATCAAAGGCTTTTCATTCCGTGAATTTGAAAACAATCGTTCGCATTCAAGAATCGATTTCTCCTTAATCTCTCAATGAAATCTCACTTTCAAACACTCCTTAGATGCAAAAATTGATCTAAAAGCGAAATGAAGAAGGAGATACAAGGATTTCGGTGCTTAGATAGTTTGATTACTCGAAAAAAACCCAAGAATGATTTATATCGTTGAAGAACATCTCAACTTATAGGGAGATTTTGGCGTAACAGTTGGATTCAACATTTAATCTTTGATCAACGGCTCTGATGAAGCGCAGAGATGCAAATCGTTACTCATAAATCATGTTCATTGGATCAAAGATGAGCTAGTCAAGATCATCCGATGAAGATCTATTTTTCGTTGAAAATCTATTTTTAGATTTTTCGAGCAAATTGAACTATTTTCATCGCAATCGTCCGATGAAGATCAAACGGACATCACCAAATGACCCCTCTTATTCACGCGCGACGTGGCAAAATCTAGACACTTCATCTTGGATCAGACGGACGCGACTTAAAGATGTTGATTCACCAAATGACATTCAATTTGAGCCATTAGTCAAATTGAATCGAAGCATCTGATGGTTACGCCCAAATTTGCCTATAAAATCGAAATGTTCTTTGATGTGAAAATCTGTTTTTGGATTTTCGAGCAAATCAAACTATTTTCATTGCGATCGTCCAATGAAAGATCAAACAGACATCTCCAAACTATGCCTCTTCTTTACGCGCGACGTGGCAAAATCTGGACGCTTTCATTGTGGATCGGATGGACGCGACATAAAGACGTTGATTCGCCCAAATGACTTTCAATCTGAGCCATTGGTCAAATTGAATCGATGCATCTGACGGTTACGCCCAAATTTGCCTATAAAATTGAAATGTTCTTCGACGTGAAAATCTGTTTTTAGATTTTCAAGCAAATTGAACTATTTTCATGACGATCGTCCGATGAATATCGAAAGGTCATCACCAAACGACACCTCATCTTCACACGCGACGTGGCAAAATCTGGACGCTTCATCGTGGATCGGACGGACGCGACATAAAGATGTCAATTCACCAAATGATGTTCAATATGAGCCATTGGTCGAAATTGAATCGACACATCTGACGGTTACGCTCACATTTGCCTATAAAATCAAAATGTTCTTCAACGCAAAAATCTATTTTTAGATTTTTCAAGAAAATCGAACTATTTTCATCGCAATCGTCTAGATGAAGATGAAATAAACATCATCAAATGATGCCTCTTCTTCACGCGCGATGTGGAAAAAAATATGGACACTTCAGTGTGGATGGGACGGACGTGACATAAAGATGTCGATTCGGCAAATGACATTCAATTTGAGCCATTGGTCAAATTGAATCGATGCATCTGACGGTTATGCCCAAATTTGCCTATAGAATCAAAATGTTCTTCGACGCGAAATATTTGTTTTTGGATTTTCGAGCAAATGAAATTGTTTAGATACCACAATCTGAGAATCTTTGAACTCTTCATCTTCTAGACTCATTTCCGCATTCGAGGAGTGTTTGAAAACAAAAATTGGTTGATAGAATTGGAAGAAATCACATCTTGAACGTGGGATTTCATTTTTGAAATCGCGGAATGAAAAGCCTTGAATCCGGCGATTAATTGGATCATTTTGAGCACAACTTCGGGTTAGGTTGAGTGTTTTCATATTAATTCATCTTCCTTTAGCATGAGATTTACATTTTGAATTTTTGATTAGTTTAATTTTAGTTTTAATTTCTGTTTTCATCTATTTTCGCGATCAAATTTCTTTCTCAATTTCAAATCTCAATTTCTCCGCGAATTCTAATTCAAATTCAGTGATTTTTGATTCTGCAGATTCGTATTGGATTTATCTTTCTTAATATTAAAATCCCTAATTTATCACTTTAATTCATCGTCTGATTTGATCGAATTTCAAAGATATCTCAAAGATTTCCCTTATTTCTCCGTGGATTCTTCCCTTATTCACCACTATACTCTTTAATTTGTTATTATAACTTTAAATTGATGAGTTTGGAAAAATTGACACGAGATTATGTGTATTTAACGACCGCACAAAATCATTTTGTCATTAATGTTGTAATCTCTCTCTCTCTGCCTCTCTATAAACATATTTTACACTTCTTGTTGAAGTGATTCAGCTCTAGAGAGTTTTCTAGCTCTCTCTTTCAACAAAGGTGAAGAAGAAGGTGGTGGCAAAGAAGCAGGTAGAAGGGGAAGGAGACGAAAGAGTGGTAAAGACAGAGGAAGAAAAAAGGAAGACGTCTCGTGAGAGAAAGAGGAAGATGTCTTGTGAGGGGGGAGAGAGAGATGGAGATTACTATATCTCTGTCTTTTTCATTTTTTTAATATTTTTTATAACAAAGAGAGAGAAACAAGGTAACCTATCGAGGGTATCCACATCACCTCCACTTAAAGATCATTTGAAAAATTTTACAAAATGTAATTTTTGAGTAAAAATAATTTAAGGGTCATTTTGACTCCTAAAAAATTCAAAATGATAAAAATCTCAACTTTCTAAAAGAAATCTAGTCAATTGAAATCATTAAAACTTGTATTCATAAATATTTTTAAGTCAATAAAGGCATTTTAAATGGAAAATAAATAGAAATGTTATTTTGTAATTACGGAAGATTATCTTCTTGATGAATCAATATCATTGATGCTCATAAAATGTCATCAAATCATAAAAAAATAAAAATATCTTTTTGAAAACATGAAGATTATCCTTTCTAACTATGATAAAATATATTTATGATCATATTTCTATAAATAAATGCATAAAATGCATGATATGAAGGTCTGAATTTACAAGTTGTCACTTTTGTCTTATCACTTCCATTTAAAGGAATGTCATGAACATAAATGTCGAGAATCATAATACCCCTACGTGTGAGTCTTCATCATGACCATGGGATTAGCAAGAACAAAAGCGATAGCCATAGAGAAGATGGCTAAACTTCACAAACCAATTATAATGCGACAAACACACTCAAGAAGACTCCTCTTGAGAGACATGCCCGAATACTTGTTCATTTATATCAACGTAGAGAAAGGCATTCGAGAAATCTAGCTGATGAAGAGACCATGAATAATAAATTGAACTAATATCCAATTCAACAAAACCACTAAAGAGAAGGTTTTTGGCATAATAAATACCATAAGCTGTATTGCAACTAGGTGACCTTGATGGCAAGTAAAATACCCATCTGGTTTATATGTGAGGGTAAACACCCATTTGGATATCATGAAATTAGTATCTTATTGATGAAGGATGAGTTCCCAAGTGTCACAAGGGCATGCATTTCCAGATCCATGGCTGCCTTCTATTGTGGGATCTTGAGAGCTTCGACATACATCTTGGCCGAGGACTTGAAGGCTAAGGCAAAGGTGTGAAAGGTCAGGTGCAAAGGGTCATAGGGCAAAAAGTGGGAGTTGGGAGGGTGTATACAAGATCAAGTATCCGTCCAAAGAGCAAAGGAAGGTGGAGGTTGTTGGGTACATTGTAATGGAGAGGTTTCAGGGGAAGGTGATGGCAAAGTCAGACCTATTGGCAAAGGGACATGGTTAGAGGTGGCTGGGGCAATATCAACAGAGAAGTGGAACACACTTTAGAGAGAATGATGAGGGGTGGAGGAAGGGAGGAAGGTGGAACGACTGAAGAAAAGATAGAAATCATGTATCTTGAAAGATGGTGACATCGGCCGACATGATGTAACATTTGGATGAAGGAATATCTAAACAATATCCCTTCTGGGGTCCAAGAATAACCAATGAACACCCCACTGAGGGCACAATGGACAGGTTTCTACATTTGAGCCTTTGTAAATCCTCTTCTTTGGGGAGTTGGCTTGGTGACGAGAGGAATTCCAAGTGGAAAAGCTGAACCTCCAAGGTGAAGAGTAGGGAGATGGACTAAAGAGTAAAATTCATTTTTGCATCAGATAGGCTCTAAAGTAAAGTGGACATAGGGATATAATGTAGAAAATATAAAAATTATGTGAAAAACATAAAACATGTAGTTCACTTCTCTGAGATATTCCTCTCTGAAGTTTGTTTAACAAGAATAATCTCAACTACAATTACTCAACTACAATTCACAGGCAGTTCTTTTGTTATTTTGTCAATTACTATTACTTATTCCTCTTTGACCAATCCATAATTTGAACACCTTAGCAATAAACTGCCTGTTAATTCAGAGAAAACCCTTGATAGAAAGAATAATTACTTCACTGAAAATAAAGCTGTTCACCTTGCGAGTGCTGAGCTATGGAGTCCAATTCAGACTCCAGGACAACTGTCAAGGCTATTTAAAGCTGATTGGAGGACTAACATTACTACAAAACATAACAATCCAAGTAGATCCCACCAAATAGATCATCATGGATCACATTTGTCACAAAATCATATAAACAAGATGCGCCTGTATACACACGCCATTATGTTCAATTTATGAGAGAACACCAACCTCCAAACAATCTTCTTCTTCATCAACCCAAACTTGTCATCGATTAAATTAATCATCCCAATCTTCCCAATCGCTCCTATTAGATAAAGATTTTCTGCGGGCCGTTCTTCCCTGAGCTTCCTCCTCATCCCAGTCGTCATTCCAATGATCATTCCATCCATCCTTTCCGTTTTCATTATTAGTCAATGAACTAAGTGGCGGTTCAGAGCTCATTTCCAGCTGCTGATAAGCCACTCTTGAATTGACTCCACTGTTTCTCTTTCTCAGCCTGTAGCAACCCCACAAGCACCCGACGAGAAATGATGGAGAATGATGCAACATAGACTCCATGAAGCGGAGTGATGAGATCCACATCACGAGGAAATCGTTTCAGCAGTATGGTGTTTTGACTTTTGTGGAGCCAGGTTGAGGGTACAAGTCTTACTTCCAAACATTGAGTTTTATGCTCTGCTTTCCTTTGATTTCCGTGTTTACACTGACCTGAAGACGTAAAGAGCATGAAGAAAAACAAACGGGTGGTTAATTATTCAACTCAAGCCAACGGTTCCCAGATCAGGTGAAGAGGGCTTTGAAACTCACCTTTTCGAGTGCTATGCTTCGGTATTTTCCATTTTATTTTGGTCTAAAACGGTCAAAGTCAAATTAATTCCCCCTTTATTTTGGATAATAAGGACCAAATTATTTGAATCTGAAACAGATGAATCATAGATAAACAAAAAGAAGGTAAGTTTCAAGGGGAATGAAGAACTAAATGAAAGTATTCGGAGGATAGCTATACAAATAGAAAATCTGTAGATGACAAAATAATCCCCTTTCACTATATCAATAAGAGACGAGAAGAAACAGGGAATAAACTACAATTGTTAAAGTCAACTTTTATCGTTTGTGCTCGCAAACACATGTAAAGTTTTGACTGCGAAACAGAAGATCAAAAGAACCCAACAGGGAGAAAACAAAGAAGATGAATTTAAACCCAATGCAATTCTTTAACAGTGAAGATTTACCCTTTCTGAGGCAAACGGTCAAGCCTTCAACACGGCATTCGAAATCCTTGGAAGGCGGGCACTCATCAGTCGGCGCAGAATTTCCCTTAGAATTTCCTTTACCTACACTTGGGGTTTCATTTTTCGTCTCTGGCGGAACTCCAGTAGGTAAAGGCGCCGGAGAAGCAGCTCTGGGCACTATTTCCAGAAGTGAGTGGAGGCGAATTGGACTGACTACTTTGGGGGGTGGCGAGGAATTCATTTTAACATCCGGTCCTCGAGGATTAATTGATGGCTTTTCTGGAGGAGATATTTTTTTTGGATCAACCTTTCCAGGAGTTTTCAGTTTTTGTCTGAGAATTACTTAAATTTCAGAATTTTCTTTTATAAAAAATAAATACGAGAACAATTTAAATGGAGAAAATTTTTACCTTATTGTCATCCAGAAGAATACGAAAATTTTCATCACCGAATCCCGAAACTAACGAAAGTTGAAATAGCGCGATCAGAATTAAAGCCGGAACCCTAAAATTCATTTCTGCTCGCTGCTGAATAAAACAAGTTCTTCGTAAACCCTAGCGATGGGGGTCATCTCCCCAGCATACTATACAGAATTACAGATCGAGAACTAGGAAGATGACGTCGATCAAGCCAATCAAACACATCCGGACCGTTCATTTATCCCGCACATTCTTCCCGTTGCTGACGTCGCGATGCATATAATCAACGGGAGATCGTAACCGTCCAAACGATAATCTAACGGTGAAAAAGACAAACGGGCGTTAATATTAATGAATTTAATGTTTTCACTCGGCTCTAGTTATACTGATTATGACCGGCTAACAACAACTAAAAAGAGAGACTTCAATACCCACGTTGACTGCTAGCGTTGACTTTGACTCTTGTATGAGGCCCTCATCCAACCTGCCACTCTCCTTGCGTCGATGCAAACAAGGTAACAAGATATTAATCATGGGGTTGACTTTGACCAAAAGTCTTGGGTTTGGGAGATCATCATGGGGTTGGCGGTAGGGTTAGGAAATCTAGATTAGGACATGTGAATTGCAAATCTAAGCTGGCCGAGGCCCATCGTTGAGAGCAATGGATCCGATAGTCTGCTAGTTTGATAGTTCAAAATGATGGTTGTTGTGTTTATAAGCCGCTGCCCTCCACTGCTATCAATATTTCACTCCCTCCCTCCTACCCCTCTCTCTTGCATTGTTAACATTTTTGCCTACCTTCACATCTCTCTCTCTTTGAAGAAGTCTATGATATTAGCTTTTGACAAATTGATAATGTTGACTGTGGAAAAGTAAGGTGAGAGAATAGAAGAGTTATGGTAGTGTCAAGAGAGTCACACAAGGAGGCCTTACATAGGATTATACATGAGAAACAAGATAGAGATGGGTTGGGCCCTATTAGCTTCCACACTCTAAATCTCACATATGGATTTATACATGCCCAATTTGGAATACAGAAAATAAGATAGTCAAGGTTGTAAAATGATGTCATGAGTAGTCTGCTGACTTGCCACATTCATGTGATCATAGAAAACACACATCAATGGGTCACAAAAACCAAAATCACTTTAAATTAAGGTAAATAAAGTATAATTAGTGAGAACAAGTCGAGTCCATTTAAAATTAGAGTTGAATTTTGAAGTTTTTTAATTTCAATCAAATTGAGCAATGAAGGGGTAAGAAAGAAATCCTAGAAAAATTAAAGAGATAATTTATAGACCAAAATTTATTAGTGGGTAGAGAGAAATCCTAGAAGTAATGATAAAACTTAAAATTCTCTTAATCTACCATTCGAAAATGAAATCTACCACCACATGATGAAAAGAACAATGAAAATCTGACTCAACCAACTCAAAGTCACCTATAAAATGATCCAATTAGTTCTGGCATCAAGGCCTTTTATTCTAATGTGTTCTTTATGGAAATTTATAATTCAACCAGAAAATTCTCAAGATTCTTTCAATGAGATCTTGATTTCAAATGCCCAAATTTTTTTGAAAATAAGTATAAAACACTCTTATATCAACAGATTGAAGGGAAAAACAATCCAAAGGCTCAAATCGATAAAATTTTTCAAACAATAGTCAAATAATTGAAGAGCGAGTTTAAAAGAGGTGTGATTCGGCATGTCCATTGGATTGTCTCCTCAAATGCAACCAAGAGAGGTAAATTGATCCATGTTGTTGTGCCTCTTGATAACATGCAATTTAAACTAGTAATTACATGCAAATTAAGGCATAGAACATTCCATTATTATGTATGTTATCATACTTTGAGTGCATATCTATCATTCCATGCAATTTAAATTTATAATCTCAAAATGTATTATTTTAGGGATAATCATGAATAATTAAAGAATATATTTCAGAGTTGATTATTCTCATATTTATTTGAGATTATAATTAAGTTTTAATTACAAAGAATAATACAATATTTTTGTATACACTCACTTATTTTCTTAGTTTTATTTTCAAAAGAAAATTAGCGTATTTTTTATATAAAAATTTATTCTCTTGTTATTTTTTAAATTTAAATTTTTAGAATGATAGATTATTCTATTTTTGATAAAAAAAAGAAATTTGGATTAAAAAGGAGTTATAGTTTGAAAGTTATGAATTTTCTAATTTTTAGAGATTTTTCTAGAATTTTTCCAAATTTTTATGAATTTTTCTAGATTTATTTTTTAATTATTTCAGTTTAAAAACTTTGAAATTCATTTTTTATATATGCATTGATGTGGCTATGCGCTTACGTGTAGACATGTGGCAGCGTATGCGCGCGCCATGTGTCGCACATGTGCACACATCATTAGCATGTGCTTAGTGGTTAAGCACCTTGTTAAGATATATGCTAACTGTTAATATCACGTATACATCTATACGTGTTATTTTCTGTCATTTTTCTTGTGTGGGACTATCTTTCCATTCTTATCTCTTCGCAGGTGATGTGACTGACGAGACGAGACCGCGAGGTCGTCGATTTCACACGGTCTCGTGTCAAAAATAATACCGAACTTACCAATTTTGGGAATTAAGAGAGAATTGAGGGGTATAATGGTAAATACGGGTCGAATCCACAGGGAATTTAGGTATTTTCGAGATATCTTTTGGAATTTGGTCAAATTGGACGATGAATTGAGGTGAGAAATTAGGGAAAATGGTCGATTTAGGAAGATAACTTCAAAACGAATCCACGGAATCAAGAATCGTTGAATTTGGACTTGATTTCGCGGAGAAATCGAAATTTGAAGTGGAGAGAAATTTTCGGACGTTAAAATCGTGATTTAGAATGAAAATTTATGAAATTGAAATCTAAAACCTAATCTAAACAAAAATTAAAGATAATAGGAGGATAATTGAGGTAAAACCGCTTCCACTAAACCTGTTTAGCAATCAAAACGAGGTGATTAAGCCGATTAATCACCAAAAACGTCAAGATACGTCACGCCGAGCTTCAAGCGTCGATTTCTCCCTCGATTTTCCACCAAATCTCGACTTCTACCCCTCCATGGATGCGGAATTGAGAGAGGAGGAGGAAGAACTCAAGAGAAACGAGTGAGAGAGGTGTCTGGATAGTCAATTTTATTGAATTCTCACTCGAATACATAGAATGACGAAGAACAAGGCTATTTATGCGAAATTTGGGCGTAACCGTCCGATCGAAACGATCGGACGGTTACGATGAAACGGTCCACGATGGACCGTTTCAGTTAAGTCCCAACCGTCGGATTGAAAGTGGGCGGCCTGGATGATCGCGTGGATGACCGTTATAAAACGCCTTGATTAATCGCCGTCGGATCGCGATCCAGCGGTCTCGATTCTCCCCGCCAGATCAAATCGCAGCCGTTATAACTCTTTAAATTTGCGCACGTGTGTTGATCTTGATCCGTGGACCGCGCTCACGCGATCAACGCGTGGGATCGACGCGCGCCGTCGATCCGACGATCCTCCTCGCGCCACGTCGCCAACATCAGGGCCGTTATAACTCGCCCAATCAAGCACGTGTTGATTTGATCGATCGTGGGCCGGCGCTCACGCGATCAACGCGTGAGATCAACGCGCACCGTCGATCCGACGCCTATCGTCGTGCCACGTCACCTGTAAGGTAAGAAAGGTGTGGGGATTAGTCCCACACGGAGAAAAAGAAAGGAGAATGTCGGGTATATAATACCCGACATTTAAGAGGGTTAATACCCTCCCCATCTAGGCGAGGCTGAAGAACTATTTTTCTTATATATATAATAATAAAATAATATATAGTATATACGCGCCACGTGGGCGCAGCGCGGGTCCGCGTGGCGCTGCCACGTGGCCTTGCGTGCCACGTCGCATCCACGCGGGTCCCGCGCCCCCTTTTTTTAATTTTTTTATTATTTTTTTAATGTTTCAAATAGAAAATAAAATCATAAAAAATTCAGAAAAATACAGAAAAATCCCTAAAAATTGTAAAAATCATATCTTTTAAAATACAACTCCAAATTAATCCAAATTTCTTTCATTGGATCTGAAATTTAATTATCTATCATTCTAAAAATTCAAAATATTTAAATAACAAGAGATTTAATTTATATTTCAAAAAAATACATTCATTTTTTTAAAAAGATTTTAACTTTAGAAAAATTAAATGAATGTTCATAAAAAAATGATTTCTCTTATTATTTAACTTTAAAAACCATTCATAATCTCAAGTAAAGATGGGTTATAAAATTATTTATCCTTAATTTATCATAATTAACCCTAATTTAGTGCATTTTGAGATTATGACATAAATATGCATAGAATGATAGAAATGCACTCAAAGTATGATAACATGCACATAAATGTAATGTTTTATGCCTTAAATTGCATTAATAATCATGTTTTATCATGTTAAGATTGCATGTTATCAGTGACGCGCTCAGAATTGTCTGATAGGAGGAAAGAAAATTGATTTTGTCTCAACCCCTCATTTTCCCTTAAGTGAGGGGGGTACGTTGCAACATGTTATTGGGCGATGATTATTTTGATTAAATTTTTCAATCTTGGCCATTCATTTGAGGAGTTATAACGGTCATGATTTGAAGAGGCATTCTAAGATATGAAAAGTTGATTCATGATCGGACAGATGAGATTTCGTGACGCTCTCTCTTCATGCGATCATGTGAAAAGATCATGATGATTCGATGAAGATTTGGCAGTCACGACTTAACCATAACGATTTTCCTTGCAACCATTGATCTCATCAAGGAGAAGATCCGACAGTCACACCCAATTTCAAAACATTGTCAAATTCTCTCTTTAGTGGAAAATGTATTCTTGGATTGTTTCGATTGATCAAACCTTTTAGACAGCTCAATTCTTGAATCTTTTGGTTTCTTCCTCTTCTAGACTCATTTTTGCATCTAGGAAGTTCTTGAAATCAATATTTCATCAAAAGAATAGGGAGAATTCATCACTTGAACTTTGAATATATTTTTTCAAAAACGTGGAATGAAAGCCCTTGATTTGATGACCAATTGGATCATTTCAAGCGCGATTTTGGGTTAGATTACGTGTTTTCCTTCTAATCTTTTGTCATTAATCATTAGATTTTAATTTCGAAGCTTAGATTAGAATAATTTTTTAGAAATTTTATTAGATTCTCTCTCTTCATGAGTGATTTTTCTACCTTGATTTCTCCATGAATACTGATCCAAATCGAGCAATTTTTTATTCCATGGATTTTTCTTTAAGTCTTATTTCCAAATGCAATAAAATCCATAATTTCTCAACTCATTTCATCATCTGATTCGATCAAATTTCAAGAATACCTTAAAATTTTCCATAAATTTCTATGGATTTGATCCTTATTCACCATTATACTGGTTAATTCATGATTAAACCTTTAAATTGGTGAGTTTTGTATATTATTTTGACATGAATTTGTTTGCATTCAATGACTGTGTGAAATTTTTTTGTCACTTCTCAAAATTTTGCGACAATATCATGTGTATATGAATGGCCATGTAATAGCATCCATCAAATCTATGTTGTTATAACTCGTGAGATTAAAAATCGAGAATCATGGCATTAATAAGACAAATACTTGTCTAGTGAAAGGCTGCCATGTCTAACGAATTAATATCTTTTGTATATTTATGTTATATGAACCTTTTTAAAATTTTAGGATTATGTACTTCACTTCTAGTGTCACTTGTACACCTAATTTTTGTAATACTAGATAGGGTATCCAAACCCCCTATGTCAGTATCAAGAGAAGACAATTCCCCTAGAGTCACTCTTCACCTTGTCAGTCCCCAAGTAATAATTGCTAGTTGGTCGCGTTATTTAGATCAAAGTCCACACGAATTTATGATTTGGTTTTCTCATACTCTTGTTTAGTGACCTCACTCTACAAGAATCCTTAGGTATGTCTCAACTCATCTTGTCTTCCATGAGCCGACTCCTAGAGCTCCACTCACAGCTCCTTATGTCCCATTGGGCTGGTTTGCCTCTTGAAAGCCCTTAAACCTCGTCACTAATCTACGCACACTCCAAGTGGGTTGTACAACCTTGATCCCACATGATCTTGAATGGTAGAATGCAAATGAAGGTCAATATGAATCCCTAGTCAACTTGCTAGACTCATCCTCATCAAGTTTCAAATCATCAAGAGCCTGATGAACTAGAACTCAGTTTGATTATATCGTTGTTGTGTGTTCTAATTCATGCAATACATTTATAATACCTCACTTAGGACAGTAGTAAGCAAGGGTCGATCCTCAGGGAATCTAGGTAATGAGGGTTGAGACGAAATTAGAAGAAGGGAGGAATTCCTATAGTGGAGAATATTAGAAGTTAGAAGAGGAGTTTTATGGAGATAATAGATGTAATTGGTTAGATTATGTTTCTGTAGTTCTAATTAGAGGAGAAGAGATGAAAATTAGAAGGGTAGAGATTGATTGAAGGTGGAGAAAATGATGAAGGGGAGAAAAGAGAGGTGAACTAGTATAGAGATAAATGAGATGGCTTGGGTATGATTTGTGGAAACAAATGCAATAACCTACGATTAAAATAGAAGAAAAAGTCTTACATTATCCATGGAAAAGGCTTACAAGAGAATCCCTCCTCAAAATCTTCCCACAAACCCCGTGTTGGTGCCAATCCTAGTCCGGGTGGTGCTTTATTCGCTACGACGTCGATCTCCTCTTGTTCTCCTTCTCCAGAAAAAACTTGAGCATCCGATGATGCCTAGCTTGGGCCTAAGTTTCTCCCCCTTTCCTTCTGGTGACCTGGTGTCAAGAGAGAGCCAAAAGACAAAAGAATTCGAAGTGGAGGAGGATAACTTTAGGAGTTAGGGCTTCCACCCAAACCGACGGATGAGATTGATTTTCGGGGCCAATAGGTGTCCGATGGAAAATACAACCATGCAGATGGGAAGAGCATAGTGAGATGAGCACGTCGTCAAAATTTCAGCCCAATCGGACGGTCGGATTAGAAGATATCAACATTTCTTCCCCGATCATTTCTGGCTGTTGATTTGGTGATCTCTTGCGTCAACAGCCCTAAATCAGTGAGCTTTCGTGATCGCGCCACGTCACCTCAGACTAACCGCCGGATTTTCGCCACATCACTTGCACGGGTAAGTGACAAAACGACAGAACATTTAGGTGAGTCACGAACTCATCTTCGCTTGAATGAGAGAGCGCCACGTCGCTCTCTCATTCCTTCCGCAGTCAAACATGACGGCGAGAAAGAGGGTTCCGTATTTCCTGCACAGGTAAGTAAAAAAGTATTATTCTAATCTTCGAACTGTTAGGTAAGAGGAACTTGCAGTTATTAATTTCGCCGCAGGTTTCTTCTTTTAGCGCAAATAAGAGAGCACCACGTGGCTCTCTTATTTGCTTTAGGTACAAAACGACAAAACCGAAAGCAACAAAACGACGAAACAAAAGTAGAACAAAACGACAAAAGAAGGTGATGTTTCTAGAATGACGAAACGACCAAAACAGGAAAAAGACAAAACGCTTAAGTAAGAACTAAGAGACAAGACAAGATGAAAACGACAAAACGAGATGGGTTGACATGGCTCTCTCTCCTTCCTCCTTAGCGTCAACGATGACGGCGCCATCCACGTCATCTGCATGGGTAAGTCAGCAAATAATAATAATAAAAAAGAAAGAAATCAGAATCAGTACACGCGGGGCTTCTAGATCGCGACACGTGTCGTGATCTGGTGGCGGCTCTCTGACTTACCTTTGAAGACCCGAAATTGCATTTATGCCCCTGTTATTGATAAATATGCAGAAATACCTTAAGATAATTAGAGATATATCAAGAAAAATGCTCCAAAATTCATTTAAACCATTTAAAAAATCCTAAAATATGTATTTTGCTTTAAAAATTCATTTCCTTGTCAGTTTATAATCCAAGAGGGATATTTAAATATTATAAAATCCCAGAAATACCATAAAAGCATAATGGAGCAAAATTAAGCAATTTAATTATAATAACACATAAATATATTCCTTTTAAGCCAAATGTTCATGAAAATTCAGAGTTAAAGGTCATAGATTTATGTGTTATCAGAGCCCACCCCTTACCATCATGGGAAACTGCAACTTGTAGAGAGTCAACCTAGATTATACGAGTGATTTATTTTTCCTATTCCTAGTTAATAGATACTTTCACAATTTAAAAAGATATAGATCAAAATGCTAAATTCAAATGAATGAACTACAAGTAAATAAAATAAGTGAAAATAACATAAAACTGTAAAGAGTACGCCAAATTTCTCACTAAAGAGTTGAATTTGACTTTCAACTAATGACTTGGATTTTTTTCACTGAGCGTGCCTTTAGGCTTCTCTACCCTTGAATGACTTAATTATGTGAGACTAAATTTAACTATATCTAAAGTGATCCTTTAAGTATGCAAAAAATTATGGATCAAATGTGTCTATGGGATGAATAAGATAGAGAATACTCCACTATTATCGAGAATGAAATTTCACACTTAAAACCTGAAAGTTACTTATCAAGATAGTTATGAAAGAGAATCAAGTTGAGCTATAATAATCTCTTTGATGACAAATCAACAATATGAGATAAAGTATTCCATTGGTCCTTTAAGCCTAGCATTAGTAGAAGTGGCTACCATCACTTTTAAAAGGCATTGCTAAAAAAATTTAACTTTGGCAAGCTTTTAGATCTCCTCAAATGGACTAAAAAACTAATTAGATCTCTGTATTTATGAAAATAAAACCTCTAGGCCCTCATATATCAGTTTAAAAAATGTCCCAACAATCAAAAATTTAAATGATATTTGATCAAGACAAAAAAAGGATCGATCAGACCTCTAATCTATAGAAATTCAGCAACAAATGAGTAGAACAAAAATATTTCAACATGAACCCCAAAATACAACTAAAAAAAACCAAGAACAAAAGCCTAATCAGCCTTGATAATAGCCAAAATCAGAAAGGGATACCAAAGTAATAAAGGGATCCATAATCAACAAACAACCTCAAAAAATCTGACCTAATGGATATCCTAATCTCACCTTAACAATGACCCATGATTTGACTTGCCAGTTGATCTAAGTTGATCAAAAAGAGACTAGAGAAAAGAAAATTAAAAAAAATCTTAATCTTAGATCACATGTCAAACTCTTAAAATGGAAATAAGCAGATTGAAATAAATCATAAAACTATTCTAAAATGGATCGATGAAGAAATCACAAAACACGTATTGAAAAAGTCTTCTACTTGTGATTTGATTTCTTAAAAAAAATGCTTGAGCTTGAAAGAGAGAATGTTTGAACATGCTTGAGCTTGAAAGAGAATGCTTTGAATGTGCTTGTGCTTGAGCTTGTGTTTGAATATGCTTGTGCTTTTCACAATCATGCCCTAAGTACCTAAAAAATTTACCATTAGAGAAAAATAAAATACACAAAGGTAAATAGACAACCACAGCTCAAATGAATGTATATTTATTTATTTAATTTATTTTTTTGAATTAATAAATTAAAATGAAAATTTATTTAATCTCATTATGAAATTTTTTACCATTTAGGAATGGCGTCAATGCCATGATTTAATCTTGATTTTTCAAAAGAGGAATTATGATGTGTGTGTGCAAATTAAATGGAGATATCTAAAATGTAATGCTTATTCTTAGAAGTTGTCAAGTTTTTCACCAATTGGACTGTTTGAGTTTGTCGTATCTCCCACAAACGTAGTGGCTAATATGTAAACTATACCATTGCATAAAAAAGATACCTCCCTCAAATGTTATGGCTTACATGTAAACTATACCATTGCATAAAAAGATACCTCCCTCAATTGTTATGGCTAATATGTAAACTATACCATTGCATAAAATGTTACATTTCATAGACATCAATAAATCATCTATATAAATGGTCAATCTCACATTGATCTAACATTGCCCAAATGTGGTGCCATGCAACTGTTACTTGGGCACCATGTCGTGCCCTTAGACAATTTAGTTTGTTTCCACGTAACAACACTCTGCCATGTCAGCCAGCCAAGTGGCCCCATTTTTTTTTATAATTTTCACTTAAATATATTTTAATTATATTTAGAAAAAATCTTGAAAAATCCCTTACAATGTTAGAAAATTCATATATTTTAATAATATAATTCCTCTTTTAATCCAAAATTTCTAAAGTAAATCATATATTAAATAATCTGTCAGCCTTTGCCATTTAATTTAAGAAATAACACGAGAATAAAATATTTAAGTCTAAAAATTCATTAAATTCATTGAACCTAAAAGTAGCTAACTTTCAAACTTAATTTAAAATATTTTCTTTGATTATTTTATGCAAATAATATAAATTCAAGATCTCAAATAAAATGAGGCTAATATTAAAAGAATTTTAAAATTTTAAAAACCAAACTCATGAATTGTGCAAAATTAGAATTAAAATAATGCATTTTGAGATTTTAAGATGATTGACATCAAATTGTGAAAATGTAGTTAAAATATTATAACATGCACCATAAATTATGAATTGTGCCTCAAATGTACTAATAATCATAAATTTGCAAGCATCTATAGCATATTGTCATCCCCCAAAGAGAAGATGGCTTGATGAACTTTGGCCTTAGAGTATGTTTTCATATGGCCTATTTGGGTTAGCCCATTTGGGCCTTTGTCCCAAATGTGATATATTTGTTCTTTTTGGTGTCTTCTTCTCTATCTATTGAGACTTGTAATATCTTCTTAATCTATCCTTTATCAAAAGGTATTACCATTCACATAGTATCATAGATAGAATATTTTATTCTAGAAATCTAGCGTTCCTTGGGTGGTGCTTCTGCTATTACCAAGGAGGGCTGGAGGTATGCCCCCTTTCTTTGCTTTCCAGCCATCACTCCCATAGGGTTCTGGGCGCCCTTAGCTAAGGCTATCGCCACCTCTACCCATGATGGGGCTCCACCCTCTACAAAGGCAATTGCCACCCCTCGCTAGGGCTTTCCTGCACCTACTAGGGAAACTAATGAAATGAATCAATGCGGTCATTAATTGCACACCAATTCATGTCAAAATAAAGTCCAAACTTATCAATTTTATGAAATTAATTCGAATTGAGAGGTATAATGGTAAATCAGGGTAGAATCCATAGGGAAATAAGGGATTTTTGAAAGATCTTTTGGAATTTTGTCAAATCAAACAATGAATTGAGGTGAGAAATTAGGGAAAATGGTATATTTAGAAAGATAACTCAAAGATAAATCCACAGAATCAAGAATCACTCGATTTGGATCAAGATTCGCGGAGAAATTGATGAATGAATTAGAGAGAAATTTCCGTACGTGACTAAGATCAAATATGAAATTAAAAGACTAATTAAACTAAATTAATGATCCTAAATTATAAATTGATGATACATGACAAAGGATTAGGAGTAAAACACATAATCAAACCCGAGATAGCGATCAAAATGATCCAATTAATCGCCGGATTCAAGGCTTTTCATTCCGCGATTTCGAAAATGATTGTCAGTGTTCACGAGACGAACTCTCCCTAATCGATCGATAAAATCTCATTTTCAATCACTCCGTGGATGCGGAAATGAGTCTATAAGTGATTAATAGTGAGAGATTCAAGGATAGATGTATATAGATAGATGAATTGACCAAAATCATCCAAGAATACATGAAAATGTCGAAGAACATCTCAATTTATAGTGATTTTAGGCGTAACAGTCCGATCGGGCGTTTCATCTTTGATCAACGGCTCTGATGAAACGCGCGGATGCGAATCTGACGAGACGAGACCACGAGGTCGTCGATTTCACATGGTCTCGTGTCAAAAATAAAGCCTAATTTACCAATTTTGGGATTTAATCATGAATTGAGTGGCATAATGGTAAATAATTGTCGAATCCACAGGGAATTAAGGTATTTTTGAGATATCTTTTGGAAATTGATCAAATTGGATAATGAATTGAGATAAGAAATTAGGGAAAATAGTGGATTTAGAAAGATAACTCAAAGATCTATCCGTGGAATCAAAAATCACTCCATTTGGATTAGTAATCGCGGAGAAATCAAAGAGTGAAGTGAGATGAAATTTTCGGAATCGCGAAGAACACAAATTGAAATTAAAAAAAAAATTGAGCTAAATTAAGATCCTAAACTAAAAATTGGTGATACATGACGATAGATTAGAGGAAAAACTTGTTTTCTAACCCGAGATAACGATCGAATCGATCCAATTCATCGCCGGATCGATAGCTTTTTATTCCGCGAATTCAAACGTGAACATCGGTGTTCAAGAGACAAATTCTCCTCGCTCGATAGACGAAATCTCACTTATAAACACTCCGTGGACGCGAAATCGAGTCTAGAAGCAAATTCCTTCTCGAATGTCTTACAATTTCGAAGAACACTTCGTTTTATAGGCTAAATTGGGCGAAACTGTCCGATCGGTGCGTTTCAAGCTCCATCAATGGTCTAGATGCATCCGTAACGGCGAACCATTATGATTAAAGCTCGGCCTTCCGATCTTGATTGGACGCTCCAGATTGATCTCACGATATGCGTTTATAAAACACATCAAAACGGCGCCCGTCGGATCACGATCCGACGATTGCGATGCGTTTCGGCGCATTCAATCGTGGCCATTATAACTCTGTTTTAAATGGCACGTGCTTGATCAAAGATCGGTGGTCCCCCGGTCTACGCGATCGACGCGCCTCATTTCAATGCTCAGCCGATCCAACGCTTAACCTCGCTCCACGTGGCCTGCAATTGAAACACTGTGTGGGACTTAGTCCCACACAGAAAAAATTAAGGAACACCGTCGGGTTGATAAGATCTGGTGGTTATGAGGGTTGAATACCTTTTCGATCTACGGAAGGCTGAATACCCTTTATATAATATGTAAACTATATAAATATAAATATAACTATGCCGCCTGGGCCCGCGTGGCGCTGCCACGTGGCCCTAAGTGCCACGTCGCATCCACGTGGCCCCGCGCGGAAATAAACCGCTTTTTGCCTTAATTTTAATTTATTTTAATCAATTTAAATCGAAAATAAATTCATAAAAAATCCAGAAAAATCCCTAAAAATTGTAAAAATCATAACTTTCAAAATACAACTCCAAATTAATCCAAATTTCTTTCATTTGATCTGAAATTTAATTATCTATCATTCTAAAAAGTCAAATTATTTAAATAACAAGAGATTTAATTCTCATTTCAAAAATATATTCATTTCTTTAAGATTTTAATTTTAGAAAATGAAATGAATGTTCATAAAAATGATTTCTCTTATTATTTAACATTTAAAAATCATTTATAATCTCAAGGAAAGGTAGGTTATAAAATCTTTAATCTTTTATTCATCATAATTAACCCTAAATTAACGCATTTTGAGATTATAACATAAAATTGCATAGAATGATAGAAATGCACTCAAAGTATGATAAGATGCATATAAATGGAATGTTTTATGTCTTATTTTGCATTAATAATCATGTTTTATCATGTTAAGATTGCATGTTATCATAAGCGTTATGATTAAGTCATGGCCGTTAGATCGGAGATGAACCGTCGAGATGAAGCCACGTGATCGCGTGAAGTTGGATCGTCGCGTAACTCCTGCCGTTCAATCTTCATTGAACGTCTGTGATGTCTCCACGTGTCCACAGAAGTCCATCGGATGCATTTAATCTCAGCCGTTATAACTCCTTTGATGAACGGCTGAGATTAAAACTTTTTGAAATACGAATCGTCGTCCAATCAGAATGCACCGTGTGACCCTTTCACTTAAGTGACGATCGCCGGTCTAAATTTAACGCTCGATCGAACTCTCCATGTGCTGCCATGTCATTGATCGCGATTGATCGGATGCTCCAGATTGCCCCACGTCACTTGCGCACTTATAATAAATCTAAAAATTGATTTTTCTAATTCCGGAAAATCCTTTAAAATTCATTAAAAATTCTGAAAATTTCAAAAAAATTCAAAAAATTTCAAAAAAATTCCAAAAAATTCCAAAAAAATCCCTACAAAATAGAAAATTCATGACTATCAAAATACAACTCTAAATTAATCCACATTTTTCTATTGGATCAAAATTCAATTATCTATCATTATAAAAAGTCAAAATATTTAAATAACAAGAGAATGAATTATTATTTTAAAAATACACTCATTTCTTCTTGAAAAACAAAACTTAGAAAAATAAATGAATGTATATAAACATTTTCTCTTATTATTAGAACTTAATTATAATCTCAAATTTAGATGAGAATAATCTATTCTAAAATATATTCTTAACTATACATAATTATCCCTAAATTAGTGCATTTTGAGATTATAACTTAAAATTACATGAAATGATAGAAATGCACTCAAAGTATGATAACATGCATGAAAAAAATAGAATGTTTTATGCCTTAATTTGCATTAATAATCATATTTTTGTGTGTTAAGATTGCATGTTATCAACAACCACCCTTTTTGAGGTTGTTGCTAGGCCTTACTAGGGTTCTCAATGCCCCTTTGCTAGGGCTGACCAGTGCCTTCAACTAGGGCAGCTGCCACCTCTAGCTAAGAGGAGAGCTGCCCTCGACTAGGGCTACCACAACCCCCTACTAAGGATCTCGTTGACTCTCTTTCAAGGCTGTCACCATGATAACATGCTAATTAAACATGAAAATATATGATTATTAATGAAAATTAAGGCATATATCATTCCATTCTAATGTACATTATCATATTTTTTTAGTGTTTATCTATCATTCTATGAAAAACGTCATTATGATCTCAAAATGCATTAATTTAGGGTTAATTATGATGAATTAAGGATAATATTTTCATAACCCATCTTTACTTGAGATAACAACTAGTTTTTAAGGCTAAATAATATGAGAAATCATTTTATATACACTCATATATTTTTCTAAGTTTTAAAATCTAAAAGAAAAGAGTGTATTTTTGAAATAGAAATTTATTCTCTTGTTATTTATTAATAAATTTTTAGAATGATAGATAATTTAATTTGTGATCCAATGAAACAAATTTGGAGTTATATTTTAGAAGTTATGAATTTTCTAATTTTTAGGGATTTTTTAAGGTTTTTCTGAATTTTTCTGAATTTTTCTGAATTTTTCTAAATTTTTTTGAATTTTAAATTGATTTTATAAGTGCAGATGTGACATGACACAATCTGTAGCATCCGATAGCGCATTTAATCGTAACCGTTGATCGTCACTTAAAGGCGGGGTATGTGGCACAATCTGATTCGTTAGTGAATCGTTTTAAAATCATTTAATCTTAGCGGATGATTTGAGGAGTTATAACGGCTGAGATTAAAACCGACTAAATGCATCTGGAGCATCCGATCGAGATCAAACCACGTCAGTCCAATGCGTTACTTATAACGCGCGCGACGTGGACATCATATTGGCGGTCCATCAGAGATCCAACAACCATGACTTAATCATAATGATTTGCAATCATGCGTTTCATGAGAGCCGTTGATCGAAGATTAAATGCTTGATCGGGACAGTTATGCCCAATTCACCCTATAAATTGAGATGTTCTTTGACACTGTAAAGCATTCCAGGGCAATTTGAGTAATCAAACTGTTTAGACACCGAATCCCTTGAATCTCTTGCTTCCAATCGCTTCTAGACTCATTTTCCGCATCCACGGAGTGTTTGAGAGTGAGATTTTGTGGAGAGGATTGGAAGAAATCGGCGCTTGAACATCAACGATCGTGTTTTCGAATTCGGGAATGAAAAGCTTTTGATCCGGAAACTAATTGGATCAATTCGAGCGCAATCTTGGGTTAGGGATTGTGTTTCATCCTAATATTCCTTTGTATAGCTTTAGATTTCAATTTTTAATCATAATTTGAGTCAATTTCAATTTCAGTTTTTTGCGATTTATTTTTCGGAAATTTTTCTCTTGTTCATTCGATGATTTCTCTGTGAATCTTGATCTAAATTCAGTGATTTTTGATTCCGTGGATTCGTCTTCGAGTCTTCTTTCCAAAAATATCAAAATCCCTAATTTCTATCCATATTTCATTGTCTGATTTGATCGAATTTCAAAAGATCCCTTGAAATTACCTTAATTCTCTGTGGATTCGACCCTTATTCACTACTCTATTCCTTAATTCGTGATTATTTGATAAAATTTGTGAGTTTGGTAATTGTTTTGACTCTTGAACGTTTGTTTTCAACGACCTTGCAGTCTAGATTTGTCACACCATCCCTTTTGAAGGCTCTTGGCCACCCTTGTTAGGGTACCCAGCCCTAGCTATAGTCAATATTACCGTCAGCCAATGCAGTGATCAATGTGAAATGCATGGTCATTTAGCACATAATCAAACACATGTTTACTCATAAAAAATAAATTGAATCCAATCTAATGATAATTAAAATAAATTACAATGTAAAATTGAATCCACATGAAAGTAGGTTGACAATGATGATAGCCAAAAACTCCTTTGAATTGTCAAATCAAAGGAATAGAATAGATGAGAAGATAAAGATAATCTAATATTTGAAAATACAAAGAGACAAAACAAGCGCCAATTGGAATTGAAACATAGAATATCAAAGAAAGACCTTGGTCACTGTGTGAGAGAATCATGAAAAAATCATTAAAAACACGTAAAAAAATCTACTCTTGCTCCTAACATAACCTTAACTATACCTTTAATGCATGGAGAGGACTCTGACTAACTTGAAGGTGGTAGATTTAAAATCAAAGGCTAAGATTTAAAGGTGGTAGATATGTTGATAGATCAAAGGCTAAGATTTAAAAATCCTTGATGGCAGTTATTGATGTTCATGTGTTGTTATAAGGGGAGAAAGACCACACCTGAGAGTGCCCATGCAAACCTTATGATAAACTCTCCCCTTTCTTCTCTCTCTTAGTGAAGAGCATGGCAGAGGAGATCCAATCGTTTGGTGATTGTGTGGATATTTTGAGAGGTTGGACACTTGAACATCTTCATGAACTTCTTCAATCAAGTATGTAAGTATGGATTTTAATCTATCTTTGATGATAAGATCATTAGTTTTTGGTGCCTCATCATTTTAAATGTTTGATTGAATGTCTTCCATTGTATTCAATGTTTTGATAAAAATTTTGAGGGCTTATTATGCCTTAGATCATTGCATTAATACCCACAATTAATTAAGTGGCACCTAAGGAGATGAAATCTCCACCCTTAATCGAAGGGAACCTCTGACCCTAATATATAAAAGGTTCTTATTCTTCCTTTTTTGGCTCTCTCTTAGAACCAATTTACAAGAAGGAAAAAGAAAGAAAGAAAGAATCAAAGCCCGATATTGTGCATTTTTCAAATTTTAGGATTTTTCGGAGAGAAGAGATCAAGTGAGAGTTGAAGATTGTGGCAAACTGAGCATCACTCGATCTAGGACTCACACCGTAAACAATATTTGTGGTAGATTTGGATCAAGACATCCTTGTATTCCCTCCATGGTAGTCTTAAAATTGTATTTATATCTGGTACTAAGCTAGTTCTTCACCTCTTCATTATCTCACCATCATATTTCTCATGTATTCTATTTTCTTCATTCTTTCCATTTTGATATCTAAAATCCATTATGCAACATCAAAATTTTCCTTTCTAAACCAAGAGTCAAATATCGCTACCAATTTTCTTTTATATATTAATCCATAAAATCCCCATTTAGCCATTCTCTGTAATCACCATTACAAATTCAAAAATGAAATTCTCATCTTCCATATTTAATTATCTTGTGATATCTCTTCTCCCTACTTTAGTTCTTTAATCTCATTACCTAGGCTCCTTGAGGATTAACTGTTAAACCACAATACAAAGTAAGGATATATAAATTTGTATCTTGAAGTCAATTCACAACAGTGAATAATTGAAACTTAAAAAATTGAGTCCATCAAAGCATTGGCCTGCAATGACTTTAATACCACTATAGCCATTAGAAGATCTACCTAGTGTGCCCCACATCAATGCCTTTGCTCCAATGTCAATGCATGCTTACTTGCTTCTCCATTTTGATGCTAGAGCTCCAACTTTGCATTGGCAATTCTCAATGATTAAGTGGTGCCTGTACAACTAATCCCATGTGCCTTTATCTTCCAATTCTTTATCTTCTCTTTTCTAAAGGGGAAATGTGTTATCATCTTAATTATTGCTATGGAGACTTTCTTTTGAGACGTATAGGTGACTCTATCCCTTTTCCAGAACACCAAGTAGGCCTTGAGAGGACGTTATGCAAAGATGTGCATCTTTTCAAAGGCCATTTTGATGCTACAACAAGAGGTATGCATGGAAATTGGCAGTAGGCAAATAGGTTGTGTCTCCAAGGAATGGAGCCAAGTCAAAATTGAGAAACAAAGGTAAGTTGGATGCAGATAAGGTGAGTAAGGGCCAATTGGTAGATCTGGTGGATGGACTGAAGGTAGCAGAGCAAAAGTACCATCAAATGCTGGTGGTAAGGCAGTAGTCCTATTCAATAGTGATTGCAAGGGTAGCATAGCCTATTTACAAAGTCAAGGATAGCAAGGCCACCAAACAATTGCAGCGAGAGCAGCATGACTGAGAAACAAAAACATGAATAATACAA